>CM077148.1:33048981-33595390 GCA_039583875.1 Platanthera guangdongensis | reverse complement strand
CAAACATCTCCTCTTCCACCACATTTGTCCTCCATACCATCTTTCACTCTATATCCTCTCCCCCCAATACTCCTCTAAATGAATCCAACACAAGATGTCCAAATGCAAGATGCTCGTCCTCCAACTCCACCATCAATCTCCATCCCTCCCTCTTTCTCTACTACAACTACTCTTTCCCACACCTCTGGTCTCTCCACCATTGGACCCCTCCACGATCTCCTCTCTCATTGTCCTCATTACACCCCTTATCAAAACCATCATAGCAGAGGCCATTTCACCTCTAGCACTTCTATATCATCTCTTGCTGCCCAAATCTCTGCCCTATCTGCTACCCCTCTTCAGTAAGGGGCCTGGCTTCAGTTGACACTGAAACCAAGCAGGGGAAGATACTTGATGAAGAAGCTGCAGCAGTTCCAGCAGTAGCAGCAGTTCCAGTAGAACCAGTAGCTAGCAGCAGCTGATGATGAAGATTTGCTTGATTTTCCAGCAGTTCCAGCAGTTCCAACATAAACAGTAGCAGTAGCAGCAGATGCTGAAGATTTGTTTGATTTAATTCATTTTATTGAAATGACATGGGACATATATGAGTCAGTAACAGAAGAAATAAATCCTGCTGGTGATTTTATTATTAATCCCACAGTAGATGGTAAATCTTTTGAGAATTTTTGATACAGCCTATTTGAGCTTTCCTCCAGCTGACCATACTAAGCCATCTTGGCCATAATTCCTTACTCCTCTCCAATAAGTCCTAAAGTTACCTAGCAACTCAAAGACATTTTTGCTGCTCCAGAGACTACAGTCATTCCACCTCCACCTAAGGCTGATTCAGTTATTGTTTCATCTCCTCCAGAATCCATTTCTGCTCCAACGTTTTGTTATGGATGATTCTCCTTTGCCTGATCTTGATGCTCTAATCATAGCTGGTATTGAGGAAGAGAATAAGTCAGGTTCTGAAATCACTGAAGGTTATAGCTCTCCAGTTCCGGTTCCAGCTCCAGTTGCAATTCCTCCTCCAGCTCCCTCTCAGGATGAGATCCTCCAATTTTCTGCTGAAGCCCTAAAAGCTTTAAATGCTCTATATGATAATCCTCAAGACTCTTCTGCTGCTGATGATGATGAGGAGGATTCTGATGAGGAACCCAAGAAAAAGCAAGTTTCTAAGAAAAGAAAAGCTCCTCCACCTCCTTGCTCCAAAGCCCAATCCAGCAAATGACACCCCTTACTATATACTGCAGAAAATTACTCGCTACAAGGGCATGCCTGCATGGATGTGGTTGTCCAAGAATGAACAGATGGAGAGGAGGAAAAGCAGAAGATATTCACCTCCTCCAACTCACAGATATAGGAAAGATATCCTCCTCCTTCTTTCTCCAGCTATGTACTGGTGCTTCAGGCACAACTTCCCAGAGGTCTACCCATTCCAAACCTATCAAAGACATCAATGTGGTAGATTATCATCCTCTTGGAAGCAACCAGCAGAGACAATATTCTTCAGACCTGCTTCCGCTAAACGTTTTAAAGATCCTGAAATAGCTACTTCAGCCAGGATGACGAGGTTCCAGGAACTTGTTGGCCTTTTTCTTCATCAACAAAGCTAGAGCTGAAGGGAAGGATCCATTTGAGTACACAATCATGTCAAAGTACAGGAAAGAAGAACTGAACAGTATTGCTAAAGTTAATAAATTTTTCAATGTTGATGATTATATGAAACTCCATCCAGAAGCAGTAGTGCCCAGGGCTATATCTCAAAAGATTATAGGGGTTGCTGACATGACCATGATAAGAGTGCAAGCTATAGATCCCAATAGGGAAATCAAATTCACTAAGCCTGGAGACAAGGATAAAGAGGAGAAGCATAAGGAGAAGAAGCAGAAGAAATGATACTTGAACTATCTTTAATTTCTCTGAGTTAGTTTTAAACTGCTTTCTTACTATCTGATACAAAACTTAATTGTATATATATCGGCTGCATATGTTAATTTTTCCTGCAAGATATATGTTTTCTTGCTTTGTAAATCTTTGATTTTATTATGAATATGTAATTAGTGACCTCACCCAAATAGGGGGAGATTGTTGGATCCCTAGTTGGATTTGGGCTAGGTTCACTAAGTTAGGTCACTAAGTTAGGATCATTTGACCCAACATGTATAGCCAGTGTCATAGTTATGTCCTAGAGTCTAGGCAAGTCCTTAGAATCATCACTACATGGACCAGCCATCAAGAGACAGCAAGAGACTCAAGACATAGACAAAATTCAGAGACTTAGTAAAATGAGTTCGACGTTCGTCGAACTCAGGTCAACGAAAGGCATTCTCAGCTCGACGATCTCAGAGAAAATTCTCTGAGCTGAGCTCGATGAACTTTATTCTCTACTCGACGAACGTTTGACATTATACTTCAACACTTCACATTTAAAAACATCTCATTATTATAAGTCCAGAATCAGACTTTGCTCGACGAACTTTGTTCTCCGCTCGGCGAACTTTGGACGTTATACTTCAACACTTCAGTTCAGAAAACATCTCATTATTCTAACTCCAGAATCAGACTTTGCTCGACGAACTTTGTTCTCCACTCGACGAACTTTGGACACTATACTTCAACACTTCAAGTTCAGAAGACATCTCATTATTCTAAGTTCAGAATCAGACTTTGGTCGACGAACTTAGTTCTCAGCTCGACGAACTTGGACCACAGTCTAGGCTAGATTTATCAAGCAGCAGTTAGAAGTTCTCTGGTCGACGAATCTAGTTCTCAGGTCGACAATTTCTGGATACTCAGCATTTCATTCAAGAAATACCTAAATTAAATTATTCTAAGTCCAGAAACACTCTACTGAACTTTGGTCGACGAAGTCAACTTCTCAGCTCGACGAACTTAATGCACAGAATAGGCAAGGTTCTGTAGAATGCAGTTGTCTTTTCTTAGATCGATGATCTTGGATCTCAGCTCGACGAATAGCCATTATCAGATCGACCAACACAACTTCTCAGCTCGACGAACTGTGGACTCAGCTCGACGAATTCTGTTATCAGTTCGACGATTCCAGACTTAGTTATTTTCCAGCCTTCTGTCCTTATTCTATGGCAATAATTCCTGAGTTATTAATGCTAAAATATTCTCTGAATATTATTGTTAGACGGAGCATTAATTACATGCTCATCAGGATTATTGCTTGCTGTTTTTCCATGGGACAGTTGGTGAAATTCAATCATTGCAGATATTCTCAAGGCCGTCAGCATTGAATGCAGAAGGAATTCAAATTTCAAATGGAGAATTGATATTGAAAATATAAAAAGGGATTTTTATCTTCCTTCAAAAATAACTGACACACACACAGAGTGAACAACAAGTTCTATTGAAAAACAGAAGGCAATACAGCAATACATCATACATAAAGGCCTTGCTCTTGATCAGAAAAGTAGCAGCAATCTGAAGAAGAAGAACACTAACAAAATTCAAGAGTCTTCTTCCTTCTATATTCCAGGATACTTCATAGGACAAAAAGAATTCTATTTGTCAAGAAGTTCCTGAACAGTTACTGATCAAGGCTGAATTATCGAAGGCCTATCACCCTAAAGCAGAGCTCCATCTTTCCTGAACCATTCAATATCTCAAGAGGAGCTCTTTGCTGAAATCAATATCCATTTTAGTCTTCTTAGTTGTAACTTGAAAAATAGAAGACATAATCATCTCTCATCCTCCCACTGTATAAAGGGTTCTTAACTCCCTTCAAAAGTTAGTCTTGGTTGCAAGTCACCTGACCAAAAGACTTGAGGATTGGTTTTTGAGCACCTGATCAAAAGCTCATTGTGTCAGGCACCTGATCAAAAATCTGAGTGGATTCCTACCAGGGTGGTAGAAGAGTGGATGTACCCAAGTTTAGGGGAACCACTATAAATTCTTTGTTTTGTCTGGATTGTTTTGCTTTTTTCTTTTGCTTCTTATGTGGATGTGATAGTTAGGATTGCTGAGTTTATACTTTTAATTTAATCAGCAATAAAACTAGATTGAAGTAATTAGAAAAATTTTATAAACCCAGAATACTCTATTCACCTCCTCCCCTCTAGAGTATTCCTGATCTAACAGCTCACTTTCACATTCCCTGCAGGCTCATCATGGGATACCTCTTCCAAAACCTAGAGCTTGCGCTCCTGCCTGAGAATAATTCTCAGGTTTCTGTACCAGTCCAAATAATTTCTACCACTCAGCTTCTCATTCTCAAGGATTGCTGTGAGGGATAGGGTGGAGTGTAACCACTTGCCATGAAAATTCTACAAGAATACAAGCAAAGTAAATTAGTACCACATTTAAAAATACAATTTATCTTTCAATTAAGACTTTAATCAAAAGCTCCCAATATTTTTATTAAATTGATTACCCTCTATATCCTTTCGAAGTGTTTGGCGAGTAACCATATTAGTGTACAATATCCATATTTCACAAACACTATGAGTCAGCTTTGGCTTTTCTCTCACAATGCAGCTATTTAGGTAGGCAACGCTTGCCAATTGCATCACAATGCAATTCTTGTATGGTTGGTGAATAACTCTTTATTCGTATCCATCATATGATGCATGCTAACCCCATGCCTCTGGGCACTCAACCTTTGAGGTCACCTAGTTAAGGTAGACCCGATGTCAACAATGGGATATCACAATTATCCACTCGCACCCTCACCAAGATAGATTAATGCACCTTGCTTTGGCAAGCCCACACTTCATCGATCGAGGAAGGAAGTGTGTCATTCATTGGAAGGCATCTGAATACTTAATATTGCTTAAGAGATTTTAAATAGCTGATTAACTCTTTAATCATGGTTAATACTTAACCACGTGCACATCAAGCATAATAAAATACAATAAGCATTATCCAAATGCATCCTAGATGTGCACAAGAATCATCAACACTTGATGAACTAGGCTAAGTCTGAACATCTAGAACATGTCCAAATCTTCAGACCTACTTACACAAGACATGAGCAGTACCAACTCCACTTACATAGTAGAAAAGCTCGTCACTTTATGTTAGATTCAAAATCTAACACATACTTAGTTTCACAAACCAACACAGTGATAGTTACTATTAAGGAGTAAACTCAAAGAAATCATATCCGTTCTTGGAAAGATGCACGACTAGATTTGGGCATTTGAAACACTTCAAAATCACCAAATCTACATGCCATGGATTCAGTAACTTCCGAAACAATGAATATTGCTGGTAAAATCCCTCTGATACCAGTGTTTGGGTTTTTGGGGATGGCACAACACCTGTGCATGCAGCGGAAAATGAACAAGAAAAACCCAAACAAGTTCTGATCTAGCAATATTCATGAATCAAGAAGTAAAGCATACTGTAATAAAAAGTTACCTTTGAGTGATTGAGTTAGAACTCAACCTTAATGCTCCAGAAAAATTAGGTCGACCGCACATTAGCTAGAGTCTTGAGTGCAGAAAGTATATCCGCACCTCTATAGTAATCCACACGATTACGAGAACCCACAACAACTTATCACACAAATGCACTAGGTCGGGAGGGGACACTCAGGGTCTCTACATACTGCTAGATCTGTTGTAGGAGAGGCGGCATCGACACTCATCGGGATTGGGATCGAAATCGGCGACAGGATTGACGGACGGAACACTTCCGTCGGGTTTCTAGGTTTTCTTCTTATCGCATAGTATCAGCTTGTGTGTTGAAAGAAAATAAACGTCCCCAGAAAACCCTAAAACATCTTATTTATATCCCAGGAGATATATTCAGCAACTCAACATTTGACTCAGCACGGGCATTCATCGAACTCATCTTGACGAACAATTCATCGAACTCAGCTCCATGAAATCTACGTCAAAGGCCAGAATGTCGAACTTGATTCGTCGAACTCAGCTTGAGGAAATCTGCGCCAAAATCCAGGACGTCGAACTTCATTCATCAAACTCAGCTCGAAGAAATCTGCACCAAAGGCCAGAACATTGAACTTGATTCGTCGAACTAGCTCGATGAAATCTGCGCCAAAAGCCAGCACGTTGAACTTCATTCGTCGAGCGACATTGAGTGAATACAATACACTCAATGCCTAAGAGCAAGGTTCGCCAGATCAACCCTTTACTCGACGAAGGCGTTGAGTGGACTCGACACACTCAACGCTTAAGTGCGACAGTCAACGCTCTAAATGCACTCAGCGCCAACATGCATAGAGTTAACACATAACCCGCAAAATTGTTGACTGGACTCAGTGCTCTCAATGCTTTCAGCCTGATGGCATTGGGTGAGCAAAACACACTCAATGCCTAATGCCTTAGAATATTTAAACCTCCATGGTATTGAATGAACTAAACACACTCAACGCCTTCAGCCCCATGGCATTGAGTGAGGTAAACACACTCAACCCAAATGCCTTAGAATATTTTCAGCCCCCTTTCATTATCCTTCAACTTATCATATGAGCTAAATAGTACAGATCCAAGCTCCCAATTTCTCCACAATCTTATGTGCGACCCTAATAGGCCCATACTGAGTTGGTAGTGAGGCTACATGCTTGATCACTTCCAAATCACTATGTTTGCACCAACAACTTCTACACTCAAAACATTCTGCAATAGTGTGCCATCTTGCTGAGTTGTTGAGTGAACTGCCTTCACTCAACGCTTCTATACTTAGTTTAATTTCTATTGAGTTGGCGTTGAGTGAACTGCCTTCACTCAATACTTTTGGACTTAGACAGATTTTCTATCTACTTCTTCTGAGGCTTTGACATCACTCTGTCCAGTCGATGCTTTCTTATTAAGGCATTGAGTGAACTGCTGTCACTCAATGCTTCTAGACTTGGCCAGAATTCTGTACTGATTCTCAGATGCTTTGACTGCTTGATCTTTACTCAATGCTTCTGGCTTTGGGCATTGAGGCAACTGCCTTCACTTGATGCCTGTGGACTTAGGCAGATTTCTGTCTTGCCAAAGCTGAGGCTTTGACTATCTAGTCTTTACTCAATGCTTTTGGCTATCTTGCGTTGAGTGAACTGGCTTCACTCAAAGCCTGTAGACTTAGGAAAATTTCTTTCTTGACTACATCTTTACCATATGTCCACCTGTCATTATTACTTAGATAACTTGTCTTATCAGTATAACAAGTGACCACCTGCATATATAGAACTTAAAGCATGCATCAGATACAAGCATGTGTATACTATTGTCTATAGGCCTTCTTCAAATCTAGGATATTGGGAATAATGGACCCAATAATCTCCCCCTATTTGAAGAAATCAAAACCTTGGACATTAATATACACCAACGCATACAACATGTAAAACATTTCAGCAGACAGAAATAGTGTAAACACATCCAAACATCTAATTTTCATAAAAATAGAAGGAATGATTGTTTTTATAATGTGCATAATACAAAATTGACACAATTCCTTCAGCCCTTACGAAATACAAGAAACATTTTTATGTTTCTGGTTCTCTTATCACTATGCCCCTGCTGTGCTTCTTGGCATTTTTCTCTACATTCTATTCTAACTTCTTTTCTTTCTGCCTCTGAAAATAGCTGTATGGCTTTGGGAAGTATTTGACAGGCTCCATAACATCTAGTGGCAAAGTGCCTAGCCACTTGTCCTTTTTGAATTTTCTTCTATCCCTCTCATTCTTTTCAAGCTAAGCCCATTCAAGGGTGCTATAGAGCTTTCCTCTTTCAATCTTCTTATTCATAACCAGTTCCAATGCAGATAGAATGATTGTGCTGGACTGTGGACCCATTGTTCAAAATCATGTCTTGCTTCGATCTCTTCCCTGAATCTCTTCTTGCTCATCCTAGCAACATCCTCTTCCTCAACAATAGATTTGCTTTTGCCCACATGATTTGATCAATAGTGGGGTTGAATGTTAGAATTTGAGGAATGTTAGTAACAATAGAAGATTCAACCCCCTGTGCACCTTCTTGAAAGTACTGAGCATCATCCTCATAGACAAGACCTTATTTTGCACCTGATCATAGAATTGGCAATCATACAAACCATCATGTTGAGCCATCTTCCCTTGATTCTGTAATACCCCAAAATGGAAACAGAACTTTTGGTAGGTATCGTCGGGAGACAGTGGGTATCGCTGGCGATAGCATTAACACTCGGTGCACTCAACTCTTTTGAGCGTTGAGTAAACTCGAAAAATCATTGAGTAAGGGACTATGGCATGACGATAGTGTGTATCGCATGGCGATACCACTCAAAGCACTCAATGCTTTCAAAAAAACGTTGACTAGACTCAACACACTCAACGCTTTCGACAAATTGTCGAGTGAGCTATCGCGTGGGGACAATGGGTATTGTTTGCCGATACCGCCACGTGTGGTTTGACATGTGTCAGATGGCCAGACGATGGCCTAAGTGTGGTGGTGAAGGCGATTACTATCGCCAGAGGATAGCCGATATCGCGCGGCGATATCATTTTCTTTGACTTGTCAGCTAAAATCGTGGCTCCGTTGCTTCCTTTGATGAAATGAGTCTGTGGCTGGGATTAATCCCGAGACCACTTAACAAAAGGGGTGGTGGAGTGTAATCTCATTTTACTTTTCTCTCTCTCGCTCGCTTCATCTTCAAGCTCTCTTGGAGGAAGAAGATAAGGAAGAAGGTTTAGGATGAGGTTGAGCATAGTAAAGCTAGGTGAAGGATATTCTGTGGTCGGAAGCAAGAACTAAGGCTAGATCTAAGACGAGGAAAGCAAGGCACTCCTTACCATCTGGATAGAAAGCTCATTCATGGCTCCGAAGAAAACTACAAGGGTAATGATCTTCCTTCTTAGACAAGTGATGTCCTCCTTTTTACATATGCATGGAATCTCCCACCAAAAGATGGAGAATCGAGGAGATTCTGATGGGTCGATACATAGTATCCTCGGGTTTGGTTTTGCATATAGATCCAAAAATCGCAGTACAAAATAGACATGTTGTGTGAAGCCCATCCGGACTGGTTGGTCTAGATTGGTGATGTTTTATTTTGCATGTTGGAGAAGATCCGAGTATAAATGAGTAGTATACGACATTTGTGGGTTGTACCTATGAAAAGAGAGTAACATGAAGTAATGGGAGGGGGTGCTCCAGGAAAATATCCAGAATGTACCACAGTTTGCATAACTGTTGGATGTCGCCGGGCGACAGCGAGTATCGATGGCGATAGCTCTTCGTGAGCTCTGATTGAAGAGAAAGTATAGTGTTTCTGGCACTGCAGGATACTGCAGGATTTTCTGGACAGATGTTCTAGTTGTAGCTGAGTTTGGAGACAGATGAGAGTTCTATCGCTAATGCAAGGCAATAATGGCTATTTCTGGCGATAGATTCCAGATAACTTTGGACTTGCAGAGCCCATCTTGTGGAGACTTAAAGGCTAGCAGGTGAGCTGTGAGCCTGGGTGACCCGCTATGGCCGTGAGTTCCATTATGTGTCGATTGCAGGCTCTGGTCCTGGGGCCCGGTGGGCGGGCAGCGTGGAAAAGCTAGAGAGCCGAAACAGGAAAGGGGAGGCTGACCCGCATCTTGTCTTTCTGCCATGATGGCTGGGACTATCGGCGTTGACCTGACGATTTGAGCAACGAAAAAGAGTTGAACTATACCCGCGTTATGTCGTTCTGGACTTGACATTGCCTAAAGTAATTAGGCTTTTGCCATTGACATAATGAGAGTCTTAGGCCCTATGTCGGATAAAGACTGGAATGCTCTTGTATACCATTAAGTCCAGGACTGTGGATGGTTGTGGGACCCGAAGAAGTCTGGTACACCGAGAAAGTGCCCTGAGTGCACGAAACATTTGGTCGTGGAGGAATTCACTGGTGATATATTGATTTGGTTCTTAAGTGCGCCTCCTTGTGATATATCTGTTGTATAAAGGCTATGCCTTGCAGGGAAGGAATACCGCGCGTTGCCCCGGGTATAGGGTAGGGTAATTATAATTTAGTCGGCTGAAAGCTGTCCGTTGCCTTATTTGTCGCCATTATGGTGGATTGTCACTGTGCAAGTGCTGGAGAGCCGAGCGGGAAATAGCGGGTTGCTGCCCTTGTTGCTATGCCGACCTCGAAGGAAAAGTGAAGGCTTTTTAGTTTTTCAATGTGTGGTCAACCTCCATGCCGATGTATGAAAATACTTTTGTAAAAGGTAACTGTTGTAAGGCCTTAAGGCCAGAACAATTTTAATATACTGTTAACTATCGTCGGGCGAGAGTGTGTCTATCGTCGGCAATAGCGACTATCGTCGGCAATAGTGACTTTTGTGTATTCTATTGTAACATTCCTATATATTATATATATAATAGGTGGACATTCATTTGTGCTTGAGTTCAAATAGTTAACCCTTAAAGCTTCCGCTATAATGCTCCGAGTTAAGATTTGTGTAGTTTAGTTTTGATATTAACATTTAACTCTGTCGACTGTCTGTGGGATATGGCGTGGGGCCCCGGCCGGACCCTCTGTTATATGTCATGAGATGGATGGAGGTGTTACAATTTTGGTATCATCTTGTCTTGGTTTTCCTTCGGCAAATTAGTGATCGAATTCTTTTGATGGGTCGCAAGCACGTGTTTGTGCTTACCGTTATAACACAAAATGAACTCAAGAATGTCCATTTAGGAATGAAAATACACATTTTTAAGGAACATGTGTGTTCCTATTGATTGTTGTTTACCTTTTGAGTAGTCACTAAATTGTGTATTTTGCACGTATATGTGACTAGAAGTGGTGTGGGGCAGTCTGAACCCCAACATTCTGTTAAGAGTGTGGCACCAGCTGATGTGCCTACACCTCCTCCTTTTGTGGAAATAGTACCCTTATTTATTGAGGCAGTGTTTGCAATGATTAATGCACAGCCAACTGGGCAGCTGCGACCTTACGAGGGTGCCAGTTGAGGCCGCTGTAGCTGAGCCTGTAGCTGTTAGTCAAGTGGCTGCTGAGGTTTCGTTTGAGAAGCGAGCAATTAAACGGCAGCTGCAGCATTTTATGAGCTTTAGTCCGCCTACATTTACGGGTGTGGGATCCCTAACGCAGGTAGAAGGCTGGCTTTTATGCATCTAGAGGATATTGACGGTGATTGAGACAGAGGAGGGACAGAAGGTCACCTTGGCCACTTTCCTGTTAGAAGGAGAGGCTCAGCTTTGGTAAAATGAGTTGGAGTTACACCACTTCATGGGAAGATGACTATTAGATATGTCTCGATGGATGATTTTTTGAGACTGTTCCTGGCAAAGCATCTTACCATCGTCGGCAACGAATTGCGATGGAAAATGAGTTCCAGCGTTAGACTCAGGACGAGAGTAGTGTGGATGACTACCTCTATGAGTTTACCAGGTTGGGACGTTATGCGGGTTCTACTTTTGCTGACGAATAGCATATGACCAACAGGTTCCATGAAGGATTGTGACATGTACAGAGGTTATTGCTATCGGGTCTGATGAACCAAGGATTCCAAGTGTTGGTGAATATGGCTTGTTCGTTAAAAAAAGACATGAAAAGGGTGTAGGAAAAGAGGGACTTGGCTGTGAGAAAGCCCGAGTTCAAAATGTCGCATCCTGGAAAGTCTAACTACCACAAGATATGGGGTAAGAATTCCAAGTATTCTAGATAGGCTCCTTCTACTCGTGCTTTTGGAGCAACGTTAGGGTGACGCTCACTCACATGTTACACTTGTGGCAAGCCAGGGAATTTTGCCTGTGAGTGATGCAGGCTCTCACGTCGACACCGTAAAATCTACAGAATAAACACGATTGCTTCTCGACGATCAAATTCTACACTCGCACAAAATATCAACGCAGTGCACACGCTATGCAATTATATCAATTAGATGCTAACGTACGAGTAGTAAAACTGTTTAGGATCGAATAATGGCTATAGGCCAATATTCTTTCCGGCTAAAAGGACCGACCCGGTCCGATAGAACGAAGGTTGTACTAAAAGAGTTCTACCAAAAATTACGATTTAGAAATGGTAGATCTCTCCCAACAAAAAGTAAACGAGGTTCTACAATCCTCTCAAAAATTAAATCAATCAAGATAGACAACAAATCGATCAAAGAAAACCATGATTATTTTAAGGCTATCAAAAATTAACGCTATAATTTAACATCACAAGAATAATCTAGGAAAAAGAAAAACACATGAAGGTAGAAGTTCTCATTACCCAATCGGAATGGATGATTCTGATTTCACTACCTTGGATTGCTCTTCAATGGCTCCGCCGGAGTTACGCCGGATGGAGAGAAACTCGTCCGGCTTCATCGCTTCACGCTGGTGTTAGATTCTCCAGGAGGAACCACTTTGCCTTGGTCGAATTTCACCAAAAGGGTATGGGGTGGTTGGGTTTAGAAGGAAGGAGAGTGGTCAGTTTTCTTGTGAGGGTGATGGTGGTCGGCTTTTGTGAGGGTGATCGTGGTTGGTGGCTAGGGGTTGGCCAAACTTGATGATGTAAGGAGGGGGTCAGTTTTTCCTAATTAGAGATGAAAGTAGATGGAGGAGGTGGTATAGAGGAGGCCAAATAGAGAGAGGGGAAGAGAGGTGGCCGACGACCAAAGAGAGGGGAGAGGAGCGGGAGGAGTCCGAATTTTTTAAGAGGGATAGAGGGAAAATAACGGGAAAAGATCTCAAGAAAGATTTAGGGATTCAAATTCTTATAATTCATTCTCTAATAAAATCCTTCATAATATGGATATATATAGCCTACACCACTCCATCTCCTCTAATTCGAAATTCAAAATGAAACTATGATGGTTATATGTACCCATCTTGAAATAAAAAATAATACAAAATTTAAATGCATGAAATTAAAATACTCCTTATGGTTATAGGAACCCATCATACATGAAATGAAATAAAAACTTAAAATAATAATTGATAGAATATAAAATATATAATTATTTAATTTATAATTATATATTTTATTTAATGGCGGCGACGGACGTCATGGAAAACATGTAGCGGCGATGGCGGCGGGCGTCGTGGTAGAAATCCCATCCTCGAGCTTACGGTAACGATCATCCCAATCCACGAACTATCTCGGTCGGTGATCAATGGTGGCCACATCAGCAACGTCTCCATCAGTGAGTGTACCAGTGGCCTCCCAAGAAAGGACAAAAAGGCAGGAGCATCGTATGATGAAATGGGAAAGTCGGTGGAGTCCACTACAACTCAGCATGCTCCATCTCAACTGAGGGTGTACAATCTTGGCCAACAGGAGGCCATCAAACAGGCTGAAGTTATCACAGGTACGAGTAGTATATAGTTTTCAGGCTTTATATACTTTATACATTGTAAATTGCCTGTGTTTAACCTGATAAGTATAGGCTTTGTACTTATTTGGGACCATCCAGTGAGGGCACTGTTCGATACAGGTGCTTCGCATTCATTTACATCTGAGGACTTCGTACTGCGGATCAGAGTGCCGACTCTTGTGTCGACAGATAAAATAAAGGTGTTGTTACCTAACAGATGTATGCTGCGTGCAGATAAGTCTTGTTGTCTTGAGGTACGGATTAGAAGTCGGGATTTTGGATTGGAGGCATTTGTGCTGCCGATATCTGAGTTCGATGTAATCTTTGGTATGGACTGGCTCGCGGAGCAGCGTGCATGTATAGATTGCAACTCTAAGGAAGCCACACTGGGAAAAAACACCAAACGAGAGATTAAGTTTGCTGGTATGTGAGGATCGAGAAAGATATTGATGTCTGCTCTCCAGGTAGTCAAAGTTGTTCGAAAGGGCGCAGAGTTGTTCTTCACGCTACCGGAGGCTGTTGAGCCAACGTCCAGTTTGAGTGACGTTCCTATTTTATCCGATTATGCATATGTGTTTCCTATGGATATCCCTAGGCTTCCACCCCAGCGGGAGATTGACTTCGCTATAGAGTTGGTTCCAGGTGCAAAACTTGTGGCCTGCTTGCCGTACCGAGTTGCGTTAAAGGCGATGGCGGAACTAAAAGTTCAATTGCAAGAATTGCTAGGGCAAGGCTATATACATCTAAGTATGTCATATTGGAGTGCACCGATTCTTTTCGTGAAGAAAAAGAACGGAAGCTTGCGGCTATGCATTGACTATCGAGAGCTAAATAAGCTGGCAGAGATGAACAAGTATCGGATTTCATGGATTTATGACTTGTTCGATCAGCTGGTGGGATCAACGGTGTACCGAAAGATGGATTTAAAGTCGGTGAAAGAATTGGTTTCATGATGTCCTAAACACCTAGAGGGGGGGGGGGTGAATAGGTTCAATTCTTTTTCTTACTTAGGCAGATAATCAATCTAATTAAGCAATCTATTCAGCATCTATTTCAGCACAACACAATTCTCAGCACAGCAATACAATTTTAATCAGCACAGTAATTATGAAGACACACAGAACATCACAGATTGCACGCCAGATTTATAGTGGTTCCCCAAGTGATGGGTACATCCACTTTCCCCCTTCGCTTATCTAGCAGTGTACTAGATTCGGCCTAACTTCCTTCCTTCTTCTCAGATTCACAGATCTTACAACTCAGAACCTTGAATAGTTCCTACAACTCAGAGTGAATCCACACTCCTACAACGCGGGCATAAGCCCTACCTCAGCATCTTTCATAGGCATATAACTCAGAGTGAAACCCCACTCCTACAACTCAGGCAAAAGCCCTACCTCAGCACCTTTCACAGGCCTACAACTCAGGGAAAAGATTCCTTTACCTCAGGCACTCAGCCCTACCTCAACCTTTTATAATTTAGGCTTACAACTCAGAGTATTAAATCTCCTACACTCAGATCTATTACAGATCCTACAAAGTTAATGAATATAAAATGATATTTTCTTCAACCAGATGGAGAGAGAATTGGTTGAAGGCTTTTTGATCAGTTCTTGATAGAACTGATTACTTAAGGATCAACCTGTCTTAGCTTCTTCAAAGCTTCTTGAATCTGAACAAAGTAGGGTTGATCTTCTTGGTGTTGGAGTTGATCTTCAATAAACTTCCTTCTTCTTCAGAATCAAATATGAATTCTTAAGGCAGACTGTTCAGGATCTGCCTTTTCTGGATGAGGACTTCTCTCCTTCTTGTTTTTCTCCCTCTATAATATGTTGACTGTTTCTTCTTTTTATTCTTCTGGATCCTCGATATTATATTTGTTTTTTCATCTTTTATAGGCTTCATCCAAGGTTACCGACTATTCCAGTTTCAAACAGTCTTCTGACACCTCTAACAGATGTGACAGCAATGTCAGTTATGACAGCTGTCAAGTCTTTAGTTGTAATACTTCAACCTTCATTGTACTTTGACTCTACAGCAGAGAATGTCGAGTGAATACTTCACATGTGTTGAAACACATAGTCCATGTGTCAACACAGGTCTTGATGATGTCGACACAGCTTCATTTTCACTTCTTGACACTTCTGTGGAATGTGTCGACACAAGTCCTGTATGTCGACAAAATTACTCCTTGTCTTGACAAAGTTTGTGTCGACAGAATTCTGGTGTGTGTCAACACAAGTTCTGTGTGTCGACACAATCATTGTCGACAGAATTCTGGAATGTGTCGACAGCTTCTCTGTGTGTCGACACAAAATCTGGATGTCGACACAATCTGGCCCTTGGTGTCGACACGGCCGTTGTCGACAGATTTTCTGTGTGTCGACACAAAATCTAGGTGTCTACACAATCTGTCTCCTTGTATCGACACAGTCATTGTCGACAGATTTTCTATGTGTCGACATAAATTCTGGGTGTCGACATAATCTGGCTCCTTGTGTCGACACAGCCTTTCCCATGTGTCGACACAATGCTTCTCAAGTGTCGACACTTGTACTTAGAAACTTTTTCTCCATTTTCTTTGACCTGCACATGGTAACTCAACACTACATCAAATACAACTTGATGAATATCATTTAGTTCAGTGAGGCTTCTCCAAATCTGGTACACATTTTTCCATTATACCAAACAATCTCCCCCTATTTGGAGAAGTCATAACCCTTAGTCAATGATATACATCACTTACAATAAAATAACCAAAATGATGTATAAAAACATTACATGACAAGGTAATATATAAACAAAACGTGTATATTATATCATCGCAGAATATGATACAAACACAGTAAGCATAAATCATAGTTTTGTTTAAACTATAAAAAGTTTCTGAACACATATTACATAGATTTTAAAGCCAAAGATTACAAGGTTCTAAAATCTAGTCATTCTATCCTAAGGCTGATTAGGCTCCTTGATGACTATGCCTTTGCCAGACTGAACCCCTGCTTGTACTGAAGCTTCAGTGTCTTCAGCTACCTTCTTTCCTTTGAGATGCTTTTTCTTCTGTTCATAAGCCTTGATCTTTTGCCTTTCAAAATAAAGATAAGGCTTGGGAAAGTATTTTCTTGGCTCCACAGTATTAGCAGGTACCTTCCCAGCCTTGTGATCTCTTCTGGACTGATGTATAACATCTTGTCTCTGTAGATATTTGCTCCACTCAAGTTCAGAATACCACTTGCCTCTATCATGCATTTTGTCTTTGACAGCTTGCCAGGCAGTGAGTATTATATTTCTGGGGGTGGGACTCCATCTTTCAAAATCAGTCTTCAGTTCAGTCTGCTCTCTAAACCTTTTCTTTGAGAGTTGAGCTTCTTGCTCTCTATACATTGGTGCTTCAAACATTTCAACCTCCTCAATAACCACATTTTGAACCTCCTTTGGAGGACTATACATGTGTTGAACAACACTTTGAATGCCTTCAAAGTCTGCAGGAGGGAAAATAGTTTGAGCCACTTCCTGCTGAGCCCCTTCATTGTAAGCAATCTGAATACCTGACTGAGCTGTATTACCATCATCACATAGAGGTGGATATCCCAGAGTTGCTCTAACAGCATTTGTTATCCATTTAGCATGCTTTAAGCTTGCATTGACTAACACTCTCTCCCCCTTTATGACTTCTCTTTCAACATGATCTCTTATATCATCTTTCTGAAATCTTACTTGATTAGCCAAGTAATTGGTGCCTTCTTTATAAAAAGACTTCAACTTTTGCAGCTGATCAGAAATTATCTTTTGAGAGGCTTGAAGTGTAGTTTGAAAATCAGTCAAATTGGTTGTGAGTTGTATATCAAACTTTGACTTTGCTTGAACCAGGCTAGCAATGATAGTAGTGGCTTGATTTTTATTTCTGTAACAATCACATTATGAGATTCAGTAAGATTATCATTCATTTTTATCTGATTCTCCAAAACATATCCCTGTTTGACTGCTATATCATCTATTTGTGTTTTGGCTTCTTGTTGTTGCTTAGCCAGATATACTACAGCATTGTCTCCCTTATGGAATCAATCTGTCATCTCTTTCTTATTCTGATTTACTTCAAATCTTATAGACTTGATGTCTTGTGCAAAGGTGAACTGGAGAACTTTGTGACTTTCATCTATATATTTCTCCATGGTTGCTCTTTGTTCATCCATTTTAACCTGCAGAGCCACCAATAACAAACTGTAATCAACTGTTGGGGCTGGTGGTTGGGTGATAGTCTGCAAAGCTTTCTTGTAGCTGGATCTCTTTTTTCTATAGACCATCAATTTTCTTTTCTTAGTTTTAGAGGCCTCAACATCCTCAGAAGCTGATGAGCTTTCTGTATCCACAGTCTCTTTAGAACTAGAGGGCAACTCCTTATTAGTCCTAGGAAACTCCCCCTCAGTCCTTGGTAGCTCCCCCTCAGTCCTTAGCAGCTCCTTCTCAATCCTAGACAACTCCCCCTCAGTCCTTGCATCCTGAATGTCAAGAAATAACTCTTCAAGAGTGAATTCTTATTGAGTTTGTACAGGTGGAATATCTGTATCTTCTGCAGATAATGGGGCATCATCTTTTGCAGATGTTTCTTCCAATGTTATATCCTGTGCAGGGATATTGTCTTGGTTTGTCTGCTTAACATTAGGTAGATGCGCAGTTAGTATATTAGGCTCAGTACTTATAGCTGCTTGGATAATATCATGTATTACCTCAAGTATGATTTCTGTAGCCATCACACTTTCTAGTGCAGCTTGCTCTTTCTCTTGAGCATCTCCTGAAGTGGATGGAACTTGTTGAGCAGGAACTTAAAGAGGCTCCCCATGGAATTGCTTCATTATCTCCCCCTGCACCTGACCATCATCTGCAGTTTCAGGAGCAGGTGATTTTCTAGCAGTCTCTGGTCTTTCCTCATGTGAGCTGAAGACCACTTGTTCTTCTGAATCACTAGAAGATTCATCTTTCCTGGAGGTGTGTTTCCTATTTTTATGTGGAAGTTATTTTTGTGGAGTAGGTATGTCTTTTGTTAGCACCCTATCCCACATGGAGAGAATTCTTAAATCCATCCTTCTCATGTGGTTGATCTTAGAGCCTGCAATCTGGTGCATTACTTCAGGTATTATCTCAGCTAGATAGAGACTTAGTATTCTCCCCAGGTTTGGTTTCTTGAAACTTTCTTTGATCTTTTCGAAGATTACTGCAGACCAGTTAATTTGGACTTTGAAAATGACTATGGTTATTAGATTGAACATGTAGGCAGATATCCTTTCATGTCCACCTGGTTTGCACAGAATCACTTTTCCAATTATTTCAGAAAGAAATTTTCCTTGGGAGTTCATCCCCTTTCTATTCATAGCAGAACCAATCTTAGTGGTCGGATCCAGTCCACACCTTTGGAGAGCTTCCATGGTCTTTGAAGATGCAACCTCATCTTCTTCTTGAACTCTTGGTACTTGTAGAGTCTTTCTTATACTCTTCAAAGTGAGTTTGACCTTTATTCCTTGAACTGAAGACTTAATCTTCAATCCAGTTGAATCCAGGGGTGCTGCAGTGTAAAATTCATGAACCTCCTTCTTCCAAATCTTGGTAGGTTCTGAGACCAGGTAGTCCAAACCATTTTCCTTGATTAGGGTTATCAAGTCCTTGAATTCAGTCGCAACACTCTCAAAAGCATCACGAACGAGTTCATAGCCCTCGTTGATGTTGTTCTCCAATTTTGGTGCCATTGGTGACGAGAAATTTGAGGAGAAAAGAGATGAAGATTTGTCGACTCAAAGATTTGGTCTCAAAAATGTTGAGAGCGTAGTCAACAAAGTTGTTCTGTGATGTATTTATATGTTTGTCAACACAGAAGGTCAAAAGGCGGGGTAGCAAATACTTAATGTGTCGACACTGTTGAGATTGTGTCGACACAGACGTCTAAAGTCTTGACAGAGGTATTTAGTACTATGTGTCGACACCAACTACTATATGTCGACACAGATTTCCTTTTGTGTGGACATAGAATTACTTAGTCAGATTTACTGATTTACTCTAGGTTTAACATGCCTAATTCAATTTTGAAATAATTGAATTTAGTTTCATCTAGTGGTTTAGTAAACATGTCAGCAATTTGATTATTTGTGGTGACGAATTCCAAACAAATATCTTCTTTTTCAACATGTTCTATAAAAAAGTGAAATCTAATTTTATATGCTTTGTTCTGCTATGTGATACAGGATTTTTAGCAATAGAAATAGCACTTGTAGAATCACAAAATAGTGGAGTTCTACTTACCTTGAGACCATAGTCTTCAAGTTGATGTTGAATCCATAAAAGCTGAGCACAGCAGCTGCCTGCAGCAACATATTCAGACTCAGCAGTGGAAATTGTCACACTTGTTTGCTTTTTACTGCTCCATGACACCAATCTACCACCTAGAAACTGACATGTTCCAGTGGTGCTCTTTCTATATTCTTTGCATCCTGCAAAGTCTGCATCTGAGAAACCAGTCAGTAGAAAGTCTCTATTCTTAGGGTACCAAAGACCAAGATTAGGCGTTCCCTTAAGATATCTCAAAATTCTTTTGACTGCAGTATAATGAGATTCTTTAGAGCTTGCTTGATACCTAGCACAGACACATGTAGCATACATAATGTCTGGTCTACTAGCAGTTAAGTATAGAAGGGAGCCAATTATCCCTCTATACAAAGACTCATCTACAGGTTTTCTAGCATCATCTTTGCCTAAAGGCATACTTGTCCCCATTGGAGTTCTCATGGTGGTGGATGACTCCATACCATGTTTCTTAATTAACTCCTTGGTGAACTTTGACTGTTATATAGACTAGCCATTATTAGTCTGTCTTACTTGGAGTCCCAAGAAGAATTTCAGCTCACCCATACTGCTCATCTCAAACTTCCCTTGCATAAGTTTTGCAAACTTCCTACGAAGGTTGTTTTCTGTTGATCCAAAGATAATGTCATCAACATATATTTGGACTAGGATCATCTTGCCTTTTGACTCCCTAAGAAATAGAGTCTTGTCTATTTTCCCCCTTGAGAATTTATTTTCAATGAGGAAGGTAGACAATGTTTCATACCAAGACCTAGGGGCTTGTTTCAGTCCATATAAGGCTTTGTTAAGCCTATAAACAAAATCAGGATAAAGTGTATCAACAAAACCTGAGGGCTGTTCAACATAGACTTCTTCTTTTAGATTACCATTTAGAAATGCTGACTTGACATCCATTTGGTATACTTTGAAACCCTCTTCCTGCCTATAGCCTTTGGCAACCAGTCTTGCTTTATTCGTCACTATGATGCCACTTTCATCTAGTTTATTCTTGTAGATCCACTTAGTCTCAATAATGTTATGGTTCTTTGGTTTTGGAACCAACTCCCATACTTTACATCTTCTAAATTGATTTAGCTCATCTTGCATTGCATCAATCCAGTTGGAGTCTTGTATGGCTTCATCAAATCTCTTTGGTTCCACCTGTGACAGGAAACAAGAGCAAAGCACTATGTTCATATGTTTGCTTCTGGTTTGAACACCAAATCTTGGATCACCAATAATTTGGTGTGCTGGTTGATCCTTTAGATTCCTTATTGCTGGAGGCATTCTATCAGTAATTTGAACTTCTTCAATCTCTCCACCATGCTGTATTTCATTGTCTTCAATATCAGCTTGTGGAACTTGTACTCCCCCTGGATAGCAACCATCATTTTCCTCATCCTGCGTTGCAGTTTGATCGTCATTAATGGTTAGCATGTCCATCTTTTCCTTTAAACCTGTTGAGCTACAGGAATTGCTAGACAACTCACAATTAATAAGCTCAGATTCATCAAATACTACATGAACTGATTCTTCTACAACTTGTGTAGTTAAGTTGTAGACCTTATATGCCTTACTATTGTTGCTGTACCCAACAAATATCCCATCTTGGGATTTGGAAGCAAACTTAGTTAGGTGAGACTTGTCGTTGTTAAGTACATAACACCTGCTACCAAAGATCCTAAAGTACGATATGTTTGGTTTTCTGCCCTTCATAATCTCATAGGGTGTCTTTTTGTGGCTCTTAGTGATGGATGCTCTATTGAGGACATGACAAGCAGTATTTACTGCCTCAGCCCAGAAATATTCTAGGAGAGAAGTGTCACTTAGTAGAGTTCTACCAGCCTCAATAAGAGTCCTATTCTTTCTTTCAGCAATTCCATTTTGCTGAGGTGTTCTATGTAAGGAGAATTCTTGATGAATCCCTAGTTCTTCACAAAACCTTGTCATACATTCAGACTGAAATTCAGTTCTATGGTCACTTCTGATTTTGATCACTGAATTGTTAAGTTCATTCTGAATTTGTTTAACAAAGTTATGGAAAACAGTTGGGGTTTCAGATTTCTACCTCAAAAAGAAAACACATGTAAACCTGAATAGTCATCCACTACCACAAAGGTATAGACTTTCCTACCTAGACTATGAACTGGCATAGGACCAAATAGATCCATATACAAGAGGTACAAACACCTCACAGAGTCTTTGGTATCAAGACTATGAAAAGAGGATTTGTTCTACTTGCCTTTTTGACAAGCTGAACATATACCCTCTTTTATGCACTTAAACTGAGGACCATTCCTCACTAACTCTAAACTATAGAGTTGGCCTATAGTCTTATAGTTAAGATGAGCTAGCCTCTTGTTCCATTGGACACACTGAGATGCTTTCTCATCTGCAACTAAACATACAGGCGAGTTCATGTTCTCATACTCAAAATTTAAATAATAAATATTCTCTTTTCTATAACCAGACAAGATCACCTTCTGATCATTTGTCCTTTTAATCTGACACTCATTCTTAATAAATGAAGTGTCATACCCAAGATCACTTAGTTGACTTATGCTTATCAAGTTATGTTTCAAACCTTTTACATAAGCCGCTTGAGTGATTGTTATAGAACTAGTAGAAATGTTACCAAACCCTTTGATGACCCCTTTTTTCTGATCCACCAAAGATCACTTTGAGTCCATTCTCTATGAGAGTATAATCCTTTAACATCCTTCTTATTCCAGTCATGTGCCTCGAACATTCACTGTCCAAGTAGCATAAAGGGGTATGGCTACTTGGACTCACCTACATCAAATACAATTACCTTACCTTAGAACCCCAATGTTTATTGGGTTCTAGGTTCGGGTTAGTCTGAAATTTAATATTCTTACCAGCAGCCTTCCTCACAGGTAAGCTGGCATTCTTCCTGACACTGGTGTTGTGCCAACAATCTTTGGCATAATGCCCTATCTTACCACACCACCGGCACTCATATCTATTATACCTTCTTTTAGGTACAGTTTTAACATCATTGCTGTCAGCTGTTCTTAACACTGTAGGTACAGTGGTTATTTACTTGAGTTCTGAAGCTACACCCTTGTCATTCAGAATATCAGGCTTACCTTGACCATGTATGATGTCATGATCATATCTATTGGTAGGCTGTTGTGCTTTCCTGAAGGCAATGGGGGGTTTGAAGGCAATTGGCTTAACTGGGGCTTTGTTTTTTTCCTTTGGAATTAGCTGCCCTAGTATTTCCCTTAAACCTAATCCTTTCTTACTCTTTTGAGGAACGAAGTCATCAATTATGGGTAAGACCGATTTTAGATAAGAGAATTTAGCCACTAGATCCTTCTCTTTCTGAAGTCTGACTTCCAGACTTTTGATTTGATCATTCTTGAATGTGATTGTACCCATCTGAATAAATGTTATATTTTTTAGCTTGGCAATCTCATTCATATTTTGATCCAGAAGTTTTTCTGAATCAGATGTAGCCAACTTAAGAGCAGCAATTTCCTTAGCCTGATTCTTAACCAGATTTCTACTTCTCTTAAGTGCCTTCAGCAAATCACCATATTCATTAATAAGTTGATGAATGTACCCTTCAGATTCAGATTCATCCACATCTCTTGATGAAGATGCTTCTGATTCTGATCCAGTATAACAATCAGAAGCTGTTAAAGGATTGTTTACCTTACTAGGACCAAGATGATCCTGGCAATGATCTTCATCAGTCATGGCCATCAGCCCTTTGCACTGATGATCTTTAGTCCCATTTATTGAGTCCAGCAATTGCAAGAACTCAGTCTCTTCTGAATCCCCTTCATTTGTAAACAGAACAATATATGCCTCAGCTTCAGCTTCAGTTTCAGAATCTGATGTAGAGGAGTCTGTTCAGCTTATCTCATTCTTTACAACCAAGGATTTCTCCTTCGTGACCTTATTTTGCTGCTTCTTTTTTGTCTTTAGACTACTTTCTTTTGTCAGGACAATCAGCAACTACATGTCCAGGTCTGTTGGAGCAATATCAAACAATCTAAGTTGAAGTTGATTTGCTAGGTTTAGTGCCATGCCATTTCTTTCTTGTGGCTTCAGCCTTGAAGGCCACTGACTTTTCCCTGTAATCAACCTTAGTGCTTTTCTCTTCCTCCTTTCTGGCCATAAGCTGCATTGCATATAATAGCAATTTGCCAAATAAATATCTACCTTGGAGATCTCCTCAGACAGTTAAGTCTATTCTTTGAGTAAACTCCCTCTGATACGACTTGAAAGAATTGGTTTCAAGATGTCCTAAACACCTAGAGGGGGGGGGTGAATAGGTTCAATTCTTTTTCTTACTTAGGCAGATATTCAATCTAATTAAGCAATCTATTCAGCAACTATTTTAGCACAACACAATTCTCAGCACATCAATACAGTTTTAATCAGCACAGTAATTCTGAAGACACACAGCACATCACAGATTGCACACCGGATTTGTAGTGGTTCCCCAAGTGATGGGTACATTCACTTTCCCCCTTCGCCTATCTAGCAGTGTACTAGATTCGGCCTAACTTCCTTCCTTCTTCTCAGATTCGCAGATCTTACAGCTCAGAACCTTGAATGGTTACTACAACTCAGAGTGAATCCACACTCCTACAACTCCTACCTCAGCCTCTTTCACAGGCATACAACTCAGAGTGAAACCCCACTCCTACAACTCAGGCAAAAGCCCTACCTCAGCCCCTTTCACAGGCCTACAACTCAGGGAAAAGATTCCCCTACCTCAGTCACTCAGCCCTACCTCAGCCTTTATAATTTAGGCTTACAACTCAGAGTATTAAATCTCCTATACTCAGATCTATTACAGATCCTACAAAGTTAATGAATATAAAATGATATTTTCTTCAACCAGATGGATAGAGATTTGGTTGAAGTCTTCTTGATCAGTTCTTGATAGAACTGATGACTTAAGGATCAACCTGTCTTAGCTTCTTCAAAGCTTCTTGAATCTGAACAAAGTAGGGTTGATCTTCTTGGTGTAGGAGTTGATCTTCAATCAGCTTCCTTCTTCTTCAGAATCAAATATGAATTCTTAAGGCAGACTGTTCAGGATCTGCCTTTTCTGGATGAGGACTTCTCTCCTTCTTGTTTTTCTCTTTCTACAATCTGTTGACTGTTTCTTCTTTTTCTTCTTCTGGATCCTCGATCTTCTATTTGTTTTTCATGTTTTAATTATTGAGAGAGCATGTCTATTTATAGGCTTCATCCAAGGTTACAGGCTGTTCCGGTTCCAAACGGTCTTCTGACAACTCTGACAGATGTGACAGTAATGTCAGTTATGACATCTGTCAAGTCTTCAGTTGTAATACTTCAACCTTCATTGGACTTTGACTCTGCAACAGAGAATGTCGAGTGAATACTTCACATGTGTTGACACACATACTCCATGTGTCGACACAGGTCTTGATGATGTCGAGACAGCTTTATTTTCACTTCTTGACACTTCTGTGGATTTTGTCGACACAAGTCCTGTGTTTCGACACAATTACTCCTTGTCTTGACAAAGTTGGTGTCGACAGAATTTTGGTGTGTGTCGACACAAGTTCTGTGTGTCAACACAATCATTGTCGACAGAATTCTAGAATGTGTCGACAGCTTCTCTGTGTGTCGACACAAAATCTGGATGTCGACACAATATAGCCCTTGGTGTCGACACAGCCGTTGTCAATAGATTTTCTGTGTGTCGACAAAAAATTTGGGTGTCGACACAATCCGGCTCCTTGTGTCGACACAGTCATTGTCAACAGATTTTCTGTGTGTCGACACAATCTGGCTCCTTGTGTCGACATAGCCTTTCCCATGTGTCGACACAATGCTTCTTAAGTGTCGACACTTGTACTTAGAAAATTTTTCTCCATTTTCTTTGACCTGCACATGGTAACTCAACACTACATCAAATACAACTTGATGCATATCATTGAGTTAGGTGAGGCTTCTCCAAATATGATACACATTTTCCACTGTACCCAATAGTCGGGCTATTACCTGTTGAGGATTAGGGAATGTGACATTCCTAAGACAGCATTTGCTACACGATATGGGCACTATAAGTTCACTGTAATTTCGTTTGGTCTAACAAATACACCTTCGATATTAATGGACTTAATGCATCGAACATTTAGGGAGTACTTGGACCTATTTGTGATCGTCTTCAGTGATGATATATTGGTGTATTCTCAGTCTGAAGAATATCATGCAAATTATTTGCGGATGGTTTTGCACACCCTAAGGAGAAACAAGCTCTATGTCAAGTTCTCAAAGTGCGAGTTTTGTCTGTCTCCAGTGCTTTTCTTGGCCATTTGGTTAGTGGAGAAGGTATTACGATGGATCCGACGAAGATAATGCGATACAGTAGTGTCCTGTGTTGTCTTCTGTAGTAGAAGTCAGGAGTTTCCTTATGCTTGCTGGCTACTACAGGCGCTTCGTAGAGAAATTTTCATGGATAGGCTTACCTCTCACTACGCTGATGAGGAAAGATCAGAAGTTTATTTGGACGCCTGAGTGCACACGAGCTTTTGAGGAGCTAAAGTGTCGTTTGACCACGATGCCTATTTTGAGTTCACTATATGGTACAGACAGCTATGAGATCTATAGTGATGCTTTAGGGAGCAACTTAGGTTGTGTTCTTCTTTAGTTTGGAAAAGTTATTGCTTATGGCTCGCTCCAGTTGAAAGTGCATGAGCGAAATTATCCAGTCCATGACTTGGAGTTGGCGGCTGTGATGTTAGCACATAAATTGTGGAGTCATTATTTATATGGCGTGAAAGTTGACATCTTCACAGACCATAGGAGCATGAAATACTTATTAGATCATAAGGATCTGAATATGCGGCAGCAGAGGTGGATGAAGTTACTCGGGGAATACACCTTCCAGATTCACTATACTTACGGGATGGGATATGTAGCCACAAATGCCTTGAGTCAATGAACTACGGTTAGGGCAAGTTGGTTACAGATGCACGATGAACGTCTGATCCAGGAGTTGGAGGCATGATGAATGTGTGGTTTAACACGTGTCAGATGTCCGGATGGCGACCGAAGAGTGCTGGTCAAGGCGGTTACTATCGTTATCTCCAGGTGATAACAAATACCGTGCAGCGATATCATTTTCTTTGACTTGTCAGCGGAAATCACGGCGTTTGCTTCCTTTTAATGAAATGAGTCTGTGGCTGGGATTAATCACGAGACCACCTAATTAGAGGGGAGGTGGAGAGTAATATAATTTTACTTTTCTCTCTCTCTCTCGCTCTCGTGGAAGAAGGAGCTAAAAGGAAGAAGTCTTAGGCTAAGGTTGAGCTTTATCAAAGCTTGGTGAAGGAGATTCTGTGGTCAGAAGTAAGAACTGAGGCTAGAACCAAGATGAGGAAAGCAAGGCACTCCTTCCCATCCAGATAGAAAGCTCGTTCATGGCTCTGACGAAAACTACAAGGATAACGATCTTCTTTCTCGGACAAGTGAATTCCTCCTTTTTACATATACCTGGAATCCCCCACTAAAAGGTGGAGAATCGAGGAGATTCCGATGGTTCTATACGTAGTATCCCCGAGTTTGGTTTTGCATATAGATTCGAAAATCGCAGTACAAAATAGGCATGATGTGTGAAGCCCATCTGGACAGGTTGGTCTGGATTGGTGATGTTTTATTTTGCATGTCGGAGAAGACTCTGAGTATAAACGTGTACTTTACGGGGTCTGTAGGTTGTACCTGTGACAAGGGATTAGCAGGAAGTAATGGGGGTACTCTAGGAAAATACCCAGAACGTACAACTGCTCGCAAAACTGTGGTATGTCGCCGGGAGACAGCGAGTATCACTGGAGATAGCTCTTGGAGTGCTCTGATTGATATGAAAGTCTAATATTTCTGGAACTGCAGGATACTGTAGGGTTTTTTGGACAGATGTTCTTGTTGTAGCTGAGGTTGGTGATAAAAAAAAGTTCTGTCACTAACGCTAGACGATAGTGGCTAGCGCTGGCGATAGCATCCAGATAGCTTTGGATTTGTAGAGCCTATATCGCGGAGACTGAAGGGCTAGCAGGTGAGCTATGAGCTTGTGTCTCAGCTATGGACGTGAGTGTCATTGTGTGTAAATTGCAGGCTCTGGTCCTGGGGAACCGGTGGGCGGCAGTCGAGGAAAGGCCAGAGAGCCAAACGGGAAAGGGGAGGCTAACCCACGTCTTGTCATTTGCCATGATCGCCAGGACCATCGGCATTGACCTGGAGATTTGAGCAACAGAAAAGAACTGAACTATACCTGCGTTATGTCGTTCGGACTAGATTGCCTAAAGTAACTGGCTTTTGTCGTTGACATAATGAGAGTCTTAGGCCTCGTGCCGGAAAGACTGAAATGCTCAAGTATACGATCAAGTCCAGTACTGTGGATAGTGGTGGGACCAGGATAAGTCTGGTATATCAAGAATACGCCCTGAGTTCACGGAACGTTTGGCCGTGGAGGCATTCATTTATGATATATTGATTGGTGCTTAAGTGCGCCTCCTTGGGATATATCTATTGTATAAAGGCCATGCATGCATGGAAGGAATACTGTTACCACGGGTATGGGGTAGGCTTGTTATAATTTGGTCGGCAGAAAGCTGACCGTTGCCTTGTTTGCCACCCATTTGGTGGATTGTCCCTGCGTAGGCGATGGAGATTCGAGCAGGAAATAGCGGGTTGCTGCCCTTGTTGCTTTTCCGGCCATTGAAGTCTATGCGAAGGTTTTTTAGTGTTTTTAAGTGTTGTTTGTCTGCGTGCCAATGTTTGAAAATACTTTTGTAAAAGGCAACAGTTGTAAGGCCTTATGTCATGAATAATTTTAATGTACTGTTAGCTATCATCGGGCGTCAGTGACTATTGCCAACAATAGTGACTTTTGTGTATTATGTTGTAAAATTCCTGATATATATATGTTAGTATACATTCATTTGTGCTTGAGTTCAAACTGTTAACCCTTAAATCTTCCACTAGAATACTCTGAGTTAAGATTCGTGTAGTTTAGTTTTGATATTTACATGTAACTCCACCGACTGTCTGTGGAATATGGCGGAGGGCCTCGACCGGACCCTCTATTATATATCATGTGACAGATGGAGGTGTTACAGATTCAGTGCATTTTGTACTTGGTCAGGAATCATAGGAATGTTGTCATATAACATTTTATCCATGCCAAAAAACCCACTGATTATAATTGACACCCAAACAATGTTCTTTGTGTTGGTCCTGATCACTTCTATCTCCCACTTTTTGACTTCTTCACATATCTTTTGAGTCAGGGAGGTGCTGGCCTTAGTCAACTGACTATCTAGATGATCAATGCCAAGTGTGACATGATTCTAGACTTTCAGTAGATGATCATCTAGAACCTAAGCACAAGCATCCATTCTTCTTTCATGAATTGTCTTGTGCGTTTCCAATAGTGTCTTCTCTATATTGTGGACTGTCAGCAAGTTTCTAGGGAGAATTTTCTGATTTTCCATAAGTGCATTGTGAAGAGTGTTGAGCTCTACCAATTTTTCCAGAGTAAAGTCAACTGAAGGAGATACTCTCAAGAAAAATTGTATAGTCTAGGCCTTGAGCAGATTTACCTCAAATCTGATATATTTGATATCTATTGATAGCTCATTCTAGAGGTTCTTGACTAAGTCATCAACAAAATTCTCCAGCTGTCTCCTTTGGTCATCCAGTAACATATTCAACTGAGCCAGGAATTTTCCTGACATGTGATCAGTGGATGTACCTTCATTACTTACCGGTACAGTTTGTTGAACTGGACTGAGATCTTCCCTTGCAGCCAAGTCAGCCAAATCAAACTCTGAAGAATGTTGAGTTGCCATGTTATCAGCAGCAGCAGTTCCTTTATCTGATTCTGATGATTTTATCGCATAGATTGTTCTTTGAGCAGGAAGTTCATGTTGAGTCTCCCCCTCAATCTTTGTCATGTCCACTGGGAGATCAAGGGCATCAGCTGTGATTATATCTGGATGTTGTTCACATACAAGAGGAAGTTGAACATCTTATTGCAACATCTGCATTTTCACCCCCTCAGTAAGAGCTTAATCCATCACTTGCTCTAGAAGTTGCTCCATATAACTTTGAGGGCTATATCCATCTTATCGAACTTAGTTGTTGGGAGGGGTTTCTTATTCATTTGGAGCTGGAGTTGTGACAGTCTCCTCTACTATCTCCTCAAAGATCTTGTTCACTATCTCTTTAGCAACTTGCTTAGCAACCTCAATAGGAGGAATATCCATTGCCTCCTCAACAGCATGTTCTTCAGATTAAGACCTGCTTATATGAATCATTGCTGCAGGTTTGGAAGAAAATAACACCTGAGCACTTGTGTCTTTTCTTGTCTCTTCAGTATATTGAGAGAGGATTGGATCATGAGGCCCTTCATCAGCCTGTTCTGGTGAGCTGCTATCAGTACTTTCCTCTGGAACAACATCTGCTTCCTTCTTTTTCTTCTTGGTAATAGTTTGAGCATGAGGCTGTAAAACCCTATCCATCTATCCAAAAATTTTAAATCCATTCTTCTCTTGTGATGGCTTTTTGTTCCTAACCTTAGATTAAGGATCCCTGGAACACACTTAAGGAGAAACAGAGATAGAATTCTACCGAGGATTGGCTCTTGGAGACATTCCACAATCCTATCAAAAATTACTCTTTCCCAATCAGTCTTTTTGGAGAGGATAACCCTGGCCATAAACTCAAACATTTTCCTTGAGATTTTATCATGAGATCCAATCTTACATAGAAGCCCCTTCCCAATGACATCAGCAAGGAATTTCCCTCTGAGATTCAGTTCACTTCTCAGGATAGACCCAGTGGTGTGCTTTGACAGTCCACACCACTTAAGAGCATCTTTGACCTCTCCTCGATCTAGTTCATCTTCTTCATCAGAACCTTTGACCTTAGGCAGCTGCTGGTCTTTGCTCAGTCTTCTGGAAGTTTAACCTTGTTACCACTGATAATAGACTTAATCATTAGGTATGAGGAGTCGACTTTAGTAGTGGAGTACACCTCCAGTACTTCTCTTTTCCATAAGAGACAGGGTTCAGACAAGACAAATTCTAGGTCAGCGACCTGTAACAGGTGAAGAACATGCTGAATTTCCTCAGCGCGTTGATGAGTTGTAAATATACGTATTTTTTTGTACAATAAATAAGTCATTTTAGTTATTTTTGGTTATTTTTAGTTAATTGTCATAATAAAATGTTTCCTTTTTGTAAAAATTGTTCTAACTTACTTTATTTTGATTTCCTGAAAGTTTCAAGAAAATTGTCAGAAAATGCATAGTACACGCCCGTGTACTTTGGGTCACACCCGTGACCTAGGCGTGATACTTGAATTCCCGAGAAATCAGAAACTTTTGAAGAAAAAAATGGTAACACTCCCTAAGATACGGCCGTGTCAAATGACATGGCCGTGACTGACGCCCGTGTCACTCGTGCTCAACAATTTGGCGCACGACGATCGTGGAGCGACCCAACCCGCCCGTGTCAAGATGCAACATGGGCGTTCGCCTCCACCTGGCCCGACAAGACGCCGCTAGCGACTTTTGACACAACCCGCACCAAATCCGCCTAATAAACACGACCTCCGACACGCACGTGTCGACAGAGACACAGGCGTGATTTCGACGTGGACCGCCCCGAAGTCAACATAGCCATCAAATCACCGGGTCAGCTCATGAATAGTGCTGACACGCCCCCTGACACGCCCGTGTCGGAGGGCGTGTACTTAGAAATTTTTCCCTATAAATATTCCCTTGCTGTATGTTGTTTGGGTTCCGAATTTTGAACCATTTTGGTGTTAATGGCTGCTGCTGGTTGCTGTTTTAGTGCTATGTAAGGAATCCCCCTCCTTTTTACGTTTGTTTGTTTAAGCTTTTGTAATCAACTTTTTTGTTAATAAAATCATTAGTTTTTTCATCCTTACAATGCTCTGGAATGTCTCTGAATGTCTCCTTTTCATCAATCTTATGTATTTTTGTTTTCATATGGGGTGTGTGCGTGTATTAGTTCATTTTTGCGGAATTTATGCTTTAAAATGAAAAATCGTTTGATTTACTTTCATTCTTATCAAAATTACTAGTCATTGTTATAGCCATTTTTCTTACTGTACTATTTAGAATGGTTTAGATTTAGGATTTTTATTCTTTTATATTCGTTCTTATGGACTTGTAAAACGATTTCAAGAGTGATTTTCATTATTCTTTAACTTAGATTTTTTAGTTTATTTAGGATATAAATTTTTTGCTCCTTTTTAACTTTCTTCCACCTTTTAAACTCTTTTACAAAGAGATAAGAATGGACTATGCGCTATTTTAATTTTTCAACAACCTTGATTTTTTGCATTTATTTAAAAAGCTTTTTGCTCAAATAATTTTTATTTACAATTTTTATGCATTTCCATCAAATTCTAACGGTAAAAATGTAAACATTTTAATTTTTCAAGAACTTACTTTTCTCGCATTAATTTGAAAACTCTTTTGCTCAAATAATTTTTATTTTACCTTTTTATGCATTTCTACCACATTCTTGCGGTAGAAATGCAGTTGTTTTAATTTTTATATAACTTGTTTTCCTTATTTATTTGCTTGCATGCGTGGGTGTATGAGATAATCTTTATTATTTTGTTTCATTTTTGTCAAGTGTGTGAGTCTGTTTTTCTTTTCAAAAGAGTGGGTGCGTTTATATTTCAAGTAGAGTGTGTTGGAGTTATTCAATTCAGTAAAGTGTGTGTGTGTGTGCGTTTCCATTTATGCAAGTGTATGTGTGTGTGTGTCTGTTTACATTTACATAGAGTGTGTGAGTATTTACTTTCTGTAGAGTGAACGCGTGTGTTGTATTTATTTCTCCTACTCGTTTTAGTAGGATTCTCTTTAATTTTCCACCAACTCATTTGAGTAGGATTTGTGTGTGTGAGTATTTACTTTCTATAGAGTGAGTGCGTGTGTTGCATTTATTTTCTTCTGCTCATTTGAGGAGGAGTCGCTTTAATTTTCCACCTACTCATTTGAGTAGGATTTGTGTGTGTGAGTATTTACTTTCTGTATACTGAGTGCGTTTTCATTTTTAGTAGAGTGAGTGTGTGTGTTTATTTCATGTCGAGTGTGTGTGTTGGTGCATTTATTTTCTCCTGCTCGTTTGAGTAGGACTCGCTTTCATTTCAGTTCTACTTGTTTGAGGACTTGCAATTTTCAGCTTTAATTTACCGCCTACTCGTTTGAGTAGGACTTGTCATTTCAATTATGTAATTTTCCCTTTTTTGTAACTTAGTTTTGTTTCTTTTTCTATATTATGAGTTTGATTTAGTGCGTGTGTTTTTACCTTTTTTAGTAGCTTTTCTATTTCTAATATAGGTTATCTTATTCTTTTTTCTTATTTTTTTTGTAAACCTTCAGCGCTTAGTTTAGAACGCACGCCTAACCAAACTCTTAAGTCATCCCCATTCCGATGAGTGACTAATCGCTTTTAGCCTTCGGTATCGAAGAGCGTTAGGATATAAAATGTTTTAAATAACTAAAGGTCTTATTTTTCTATTTAATTAAAAACTTAAGGTTTACCCCAAGTTAACGGCGCGTAGAACCACATATCGATGTGTGAGATCTATTTTCATTATCCATACGCTAGCTACCCGAGAGGCCGTGCATATGGACTGATCACCCCTGGGTAAAGAGAGTTCTGCACTAACACTCAAGAGAGGAGGCGTTCTAACTCTACCGGATTCAGTTCCCCACCGAATAGCGGAGTTCTTAGCATATTGCGGGCATTAAGAGGAATCCTTCGTCGGACGAGAGCCCGGTCAAATAGCCTTAATGCTCAGGTGAGCTCATTCTTTTGAAACCTCCACGGCCAAGTTTCCGCTTTAATTGAATTGAAACCTAAGATCTCTAATTATTCAAATATATTTTAGTACTAACGTAATTCGATACTGACTGTTATTTCCTTCATCGTCTTTATTCTTAATCTATTTCCACTCTTTTTTAGTTAAAATCAACAACTTAATATTTCGGTAAAATAATAGTTCTTTCGAAGCAGTAGGGATAATCAACATGTTCCCGGGAAATTTACGATTTGGATATTCTGCCGAATATCCTGTATTACTTGCGATTGGTGCACTTACCTACAATTCGCCACGCGAAATCTGGACCCTTGACGCTCCCTCGATAATTTAGAGCCGGGCTTTGCGTGCATCAAATTTTTGGCTCCGTTGCCGGGGACTCTTTCAGTTGTTATTTTGAAATTCGAAGTCTCTTACTTTTACCTATATTTCTAAAAAACTAAAAAAAACTTTAAAACTTTACTTTAAAATTCAAAAAAATGGTTAATTTTCTAGTCTATATTTTATGGTGTATGAACTGTGGACAACCTTCAGAGTCCGAATATTTGGATTTCGATCCTGAGATCGAACGCTTACCTGCGCGTATTCGGTCTCAATGCCGAAATCCCTCTTTGATCCCGAAGAATCCGTCGGAGAACCCTCTGTCATTGCTATGGCCGACCCTAATCCAAACTCGGCCATCGAGCGTACAATGTCATATTACGCCTGGCCGAATTTGGACAATACTGGGTCCAGTATTGTTCGCCCGATGGTGGCAAACAATAATTTTGAAATCAAATTGGACGTTATCCAAATAATCCAAAACACCGTGCAGTTTGATGGACTGACGTATTAGGACCCGAACGTTCATTTGTCTAGTTTTTTGGAAATCTGCGATACCTTTAAGATCAATGGAGTCACTGATGATGCATTTGTTTGTGCCTTTTTTCATTCTCCTTAAGATCCAAAGCTAAGGCGTTGTTGAATTCCCTCCCATGAGGATGTATAACCACCTGGGCCGAGCTTGAAGAACGGTTCATGCCGAAGTATTTTCCGCCCGCCAAAACTATAAAGTTGCGGGCGGACATTTCTTCGTTTGTGCAGAATGATTCCGAGTCTTTATTTGAGACTTGGGAGTGCTTTAACGAATTTTTCCATAGGTCTCCGAACCATGCGCTGCCTGCGTGGTTGCAGGTCCAAATTTTCTACAATCGGCTTAACTATAAGACGTGTTAAATGATTGACGCGGCTGCCGTGGGCACTCTGAATAATAAGACCCCCGAGACTGCCCAAACTCTTATTGAAGAGATGGCTATGAATGACTACCAATGGAACGTCCCGCGGGGACGTCCCAAGCAGGAGGCCGGCCTCTTCGAAGTGGATTCCACTGCCCACTTAGCCCTTCAAGTTGAAAGGCTGACGAAGCAGGTGGCGGAGATGTCTGCTGCCTCCTCCACTCCACCTTGGGCGATTCCCCCTAATGTCAGCATAGTCAATGAGTTCGTAGACTACATGGGAAATGCTGGACGATCTTCCTTCAACAACAATAACAACCCTTATAGCAATAACTATAATCCGGGTTGGAGGAACCACCCCAACTTCTCATGGAGTAATGCGAACAATGCGTAGCGCCCGCCCAATTCTTATGTGCCTGGATTTCTGCCGCCTCCCCCGCTTTCAAAACCCTCCCCGATGGAGGAAACGTTTTCTAAATACATAGCTTCCAACGAATCAAATATCCGGAAAATCACCGGATCGCTAAAAACCTTAGAACTCCAGGTTGGACAGCTAGCGTGAATGATGTTCAAGCGCGTGCTCGAGGCACTACTGGGAAACACGGAGCCTAATCTGCGGGAGAACATCAATGCTATAACCCTCCATAGCGGAAAGGAGGTGATTGATCCAAAACGGTCGATCCACAGGTACATATTTCACCTCCGACCCCTCTTCCCCTTTCTTTGATTACGCCGCCTTTACAAATTGTAAACGAAAAAATTATTAAAATGCCCTTGTCGTATACACATATGCTCGATAGTGAGCGTAAGGATGCGCAGTACGAAAAGTTTATTTTATTATAAAAAACAAATTCATATTAATGTTCCCTTTTGCGAAGCGATCTGGCAGATGCCTAAGTATGCAAAATATTTAAAATAATTTCTTTCTAATAAACAAAAATTAGAAAATATTTCGCATATTTCTCTAAATGCTGACTGCTCAGCGGCTCTTACTAATTGTTGAGATTATATTAGCCAGCAGGACACGTGTGTGTGGGACTGCATGTTTGGGCTTTTCCCATCGCGTTCCAGGTCTGGGTGTTGACCCCGGTGGGCCCCCCTTGTGTGGCGGAATATCCCCGCGGTCCTATTGTTGGGGTTAGTCCCACATCGCCTGCAGTGGGTGATCCTTTGTGTTCATGTACCCCCGTCCCCCCTTACCATAACCTCGGGGTTTTGGGAAGATGTGTGGTGACGGGTGGTTTTCACATGGTATCAGAGCCATGTTGTCCTGCTGCGGGGGTGTGTTGAGATTATATTAGCCAGCAGGACACGTGTGTGTGGGACCGCATGTTTGGGCTTTCCCCATCATGTTCCAGGTCTGGGTGTTGACCCCGGTGGGCCCCCCTTGTGTGGCGGAATATCCCCGCGGTCCTGTGGTTGGGTTTAGTCCCACATCGCCTGCAGTGGGCGATCCTTTGTGTTCATGTACCCCCGTCCCCCCTTACCATAACCTCGGGGTTTTGGGAAGATGTGTGGTGACGGGTGGTTTTCACATGGTGGAAACCACCCGTCACCACACATCTTCCCAAAACCCCGAGGTGATGGTAAGGGAGGACGGGGGTACATGAACACAAAGGATCGCCCACTGCAGGCGATGTGGGACTAACCCCAACCACAGGACCGCAGGGATATTCCGCCACACAAGGGGGGCCCACCGGGGTCAACACCCAGACCTGGAACGCGATGGGGAAAGCCCAAACATACGGTCCCACACACACGTGTCCTGCTGGCTAATATAATCTCAACACACCCCCGCAGCAGGACAACCTGGCTCTGATACCATGTGGAAACCTCCCGTCACCACACATCTTCCCAAAACCCCGAGGTGATGGTAAGGGAGGACGGGGGTACATGAACACAAAGGATCGCCCACTGCAGGCGATGTGGGACTAACCCCAACCACAGGACCGCGGGGATATTCCGCCACACAAGGGGGGCCCACTGGGGTCAACACCCAGACCTGGAACGCGATGGGGAAAGCCTAAACATGCGGTCCCACACACACGTGTCTTGCTGGCTAATATAATCTCAACACTAATAAACTACCCCTTAAAAGAAATGACCCGGGACGGTTCTCCATCCTGTGCCTTTTTGGCAATATATTAGTAAAATATGCACTTGCAGATTTAGGCGCGAGCATTAATTTGATGTCATTCTCGCTCTTTCTAAAATTAGGTTTGGTCACTCTGACCCCTACTAAAATGCGAATCCAACTAGCTAATCGCTCGGTTAAGTTTCCATTCGGGTTAGTGGAGGATGTACTTGTCCGAGTTGATAAGTTTATCTTTCCGATAGACTTCGTCATCTTGGACATCGAGGAGGACACCGATGTGCCAATTATACTTGGTCTCCCTTTTCTCTCCACCTCCCTCACATTAATTAATGTACGTAACGGTCGCCTCCTCCTTTGGGTAGGAGATGACGAAATTACTTTCTCTATTAATCCCTCCATAGGAGACTCGTCATCGAGCGATGACTTCTGTTATAATTTAGATCACTATCTCAAAGATTGCTCTTCCCCGATTTTCGAGTCTACTTTTTTAACCGACTACATTTTTGCGCTCAAAAATTTCAACTACGAAGAGGATAACCCTCCTAATTTGTCTTTCGATCCTTTTGGATCGAACGACATTAAAATTTAAACCTCGTTAGAAGAACCGCCCTGCCTTGAACTCAAACCCCTCCCCGATTCACTCAAATACGCCTTTTTGGGAAAAGATGATACCCTCCCAGTTATCATTTCTTCGCATTTGAGCGATTCAGAGACTTCTGATTTATTGTGAGTTTTACTTAACATCGCCACCCAATTACGTGGCAAATTTCTGATCTAAAAGCGATTAACCTTTCTTTCTACACTCACAAGATTTTCCTTCACGATAATTGCCGCAAAACTATTCAGCCGCAGCGACATCTTAACCCAAACATGAAAGACATCATTAAATTCGAAATTATTAAATTATTAGATGCGGGGATTATTTATGCTATATCAGATAGCACTTGGGTTAGTCCCGTTCCCGTGGTGCCCAAAAAGGGCGGTCTTACCGTAGTGGAAAATGAGCATAATGAAATCGTCCCAACTTGTAGTGTTACGGGTTGGCGGGGGTGCATCGATTATAGAAAACTAAATGATGCCACCCATAAGGATCATTTCCCACTACCATTCTTAGACCAAATTCTGGAGCGTTTATCCGGTCATCCGTATTTTTGTTTTCATGATGGATTATCGGGGTTTTTCCAAATCCCCATTTCTCCTTATGACCAAGAGAAAACAACTTTTACCTACCCGTTTGGTACCTTCGCATACCGAAGAATGCCATTTGGCCTCTGCAATGCGCCAGCTATATTCCAAAGCTGTATGCTGGCGATCTTTGGCGAGCTGGTAGGAGACATTATGGAAGTCTTTATGGATGACTTCTCTATTTTTGGATGCTCTTTCTTGTCCTGTCTTAGTAATTTAGATCGTGTCCTTCAGTCATGCGAGGACACGCATCTTGTTTTAAATTGTGAAAAATGTAACTTTATGTTTCGAGAAGGTTTGGTTCTCGACCATAAGATTTCGTCTAAGGGGATGGAGGTCGATAAGGCCAAGGTTGAAATTATCGAAAAACTTCCCATGCCTTCTAACGTTAAATCTATTAGGAGTTTCTTAGGCCACACGTGCTTTTATAGGCGTTTCATTCAATATTTTTCAAAAATAACAAAGCTGCTTACTCGCCTCTTGGAAAATGAATCAAATTTTGTCTTTGATAGTGAATGCGAGTCTGCATTTAATTTTATAAAACAAAAACTTATCAATTCACCTATTTTAGTGGCGCCCGATTGGACCATTCCGTTCAAAATTATGTGCGACACTAGTTATATTGTCGTAGGTGTCGTTCTTGGCCAATGTATAAACAAATACTTTCATCCTATTTATTACACAAGCAAGACGCCCACTTCCGCACAAGGAAATTACACGACAACGGAAAATGAACTTTTAGCCGTCATCTTTGCTTTTGATAAGTTTCGCTCGTATATAACACTATCTAAAGTTATCGTATTTACTGACCACTCCGATTTAAAATATCTGTTAGGTAAAACGAACGCCAAACCCCGCCTTCTTCGATTGATCCTCCTCCAGCAAGAATTTGATATAGAGATCCGGGATAAGAAGGGCGCGGAAAATTTAGCTGCCGATCACCTCTCCTGCTTAGAAAATCCCCGTGCGGAAGCGCTCTTCGAATCTGACATAAATGACAGATTCCCCGAGGAATGCCTCCTAGCCATAAATACTAGTTCATCTTCCCCCCCTTGGTTCGCAGATTTTGTGAACTATTTAGTTGCGAGGGTGCTCCCAAAAGACTTTTCCAGCCAGCAAAAGAAGAAATTCTTTTCTGACTTGAAATATTTCTTTTGGGAGGACCCTTTTCTTTTTCATATCTGCACGGACCAAGCGGTCCAAAGATGCGTCACGGGTGTGGAGTGCATGCAAATACTTAGGCACTGCCACGAGGGTCCGGCTGGTGGGCATTATCAAGCTAACCGAACCGCGCGGAAGGCGCTAGAGGTGGGCTTCTTTTGGACCACTCTATTCAAAGATGCTCACAATTTTGTGTGCTCCTGCTATAGCTGCCAGCAGTCGGGTAACATCTCTCGTCGTGACGAGATGCCCCAAAAATTATTTTTAGAATGTGAAGTCTTCAATTTATGGGGCATCGATTTCGTTGGCCCCGTACCTCTGTCTTTTAAAAATACTTATATTTTAGTAGCGGTCGACTAGGTATCGAGGTGGGCGAAAGCGCAAGCTCTCCCCACCAACGATGCGCGAGTCGTCGTTACTTTTGTTAAACAACTATTTTCCTGCTTCAGCACACCTCGCGCTATTGTAAGTGATAGGGGGATGCATTTCTGGAACACCTAGATGGCTAAGACGTTAGCTAAATATGACGTCATGCACAAAAATGCAACCCATACCACCCGCAAACTAGTGGCCAAGTTGAGGTAGTGAATCAAGATATTAAGCGTATATTAGAGAAAACTGTTTCACTTAATAGGAAAGACTGGTCCATCAAACTCGACGATGCGTTGTGGGCATATCGTACCGCATACAAAACCGCAATTGGTTGTATGCCGTATTGATTAGTCTACGGCAAAGCGTGTCATCTTCCCGTAGAATTAGAACATCGCGCACTTTGGGCTTTAAAACTTTTAAATCTCGACGCTAACATAGCCGCTCAAAATAGAAAACTGCAACTAAACGAGCTCGATGAATGGCATGCAAAAGCTTACGAGAACAATAAATTTTATAAGGATCGTTCTAAGTTTTATCACGACTGAAAAATCAAGCCCCAAAAAACTTTTTCTCCGGGCGATCTTATCAAAAATAAAAAAAAGAGTAATTCAAACCAAAACTTCAACAAAAAAAGATAATAAATTAAAAACACAAAAAATGATGAAAACCTTAGAAAATCCCTAAAAATATTTATGAAATAAATAAATCGAATATTCCATTCTCAACCCTTTTTGCCCTCCAAAAATTTTGTTGCGAGTTTATTTATAAGTGAATTTCATTAATTTTTTGTTTACTATCTGTTTATTAATTAGAGATTGATAGATTTAAATATCCGGGGTTAAGTTTTTAAGAATTCTTTATGCTTTGTTCTTAAGATAGGGTACTTATTTTAGGCACTACTTCTAATTTATCTAAAATAGAGGCATGTGTATTATGTTAGAAAAAATAACTATAGACTTCAATTATTTCTACTTCAAGCTTTTTAGAAATACAGGAATATTCAATTTATAAAAGTTGCTCTCAAATTTATTTTAATTAAAATCCCGTTTTATTTTTGAAACAACCCATCTCCCCATATTTTATCCTAAAAAGAACCTATGTCAATGAGAATAAGATTTTGTTCCTTAAACATAGGCATCCAATATTTGAAAAGATTATATGTATAGGAGTATGAGGATAAAATTCATTACTCCTATACATATACATTGGGTTATATGAAGTTGTACAAAAATTACTATTGCATGTTATGGAAAATAAGACTTCATTTTCCTAAACATCCATATTCAAAAAAAAAAAAAGAGTAATTCAAACCAAAACTTCAAGAAAAAAAGATAATAAATTAAAAACACAAAAAATGATGAAAACCTTAGAAAATCCCTAAAAATATTTATGAAATAAATAAATCGAATATTCCATTCTTAATCCTTTTTGCTCTCCAAAATTTTGTTGCGAGTTTATTTATAAGTGAATTTCATTAATTCTTTGTTTACTATCCGTTTATTAATTAGAAATTGATAGATTTAAGTATTTGGTGTTAAGTTTTTAAGAATTCTTTATGCTTTGTTCTTAAGATAGGGTACTTGTTTTAGGCACTACTTCTAATTTATCTAAAATAGAGACATCTATATTATGTTAGAAAAAATAACTATAGACATCAATTATTTCTACTTCAAGCTTTTTAAAAATACAGGAATGTTCAATTTATAAAAGTTGCTCTCAAATTTATTTTTATAAAAATCCCATTTTATTTTTGAAACAACCCATCTCCCCATATTTTATCCTTAAAAGAACCTATGTCAATGAGAATAAGATTTCATTCCATAAACATAGGCATCTAATATTTGAAAAGATTATATGTTATGGAGTACGAGGATAAAATTCATTACTCCTATACATATACATTGGGTTATACGAAGTTGTACAAAAATTACTATTGCATGTTATGGAAAATAAGACTTCTTTTTCCTAAACATCCATATTCAAAAAAATTGTATTCGAGGTTTGAAAAAAAATAATAATATACCTCACCTCCTGCAAAGCGCTCTTCATAAACCAAAACAATCCCCTTAGCCATCTTCAATAATTCTAGACTTAATATAAAAATCTTTTTGAGAGTATAATTTATAAATTGCATTATTTCCTTTAAACACTTAAGCTAAAGTTCATATAATTCCAATCTATTTTTGTTAGCTAACGATTACAATTTTTGCTTGCTATTTGGATACTTCAAGAAGTCTTTTTGGCCAAAACTTTTCCTCTATTTAATTAAATTTCATGATTTAAGACTTAACACTTATACCCCTGATAATTACTTTGATCTCTCTTATAATTAATTCAAGCGGTAGCTAAACTTAGGATTTCTTTTAATTCCTTATAAGTACATCTCCAACTTTTTCTCTGGAATAGCAAAAGCTTAAGTATGAGGGTATTTGATGAGTTGTAAATATACACATTATATGTACAATAAATAAGTCATTTTTGTTCTTTTTCGTTATTTTTAGTTAATTGTCATAATAAAATGTTTCCTTTTTGTAAAAATTATTCTAACTTACTTTATTTTGATTTCCTGAAATTTTTAGGAAAATTATCAAAAAATGCATAGTACATGCCCGTGTACTTTGGGTCACGCCCGTGACTTGTGTAACGCCCCGAAAATTATATTTGAGCTGATCGCATCAAAATAGTATTTTTGAATTCAGTATAGAGGTACACGGCTAGGGACACAAGCGTGTCCATGGCCGTGTCAGGCTGGGTGTACTAACCGGTTGTGTCCCGAGAAGGACACGACAAGAAACGCGGCTGAATGACATGGGCGTGTCATTTGACACGGGCATGTGCCTACCCGTGTGTTTACCCGTGTTCCCAAGAGTCATGTAGGTTGGCGTGGCGGTTACTAGTGACACAGCCTCGGGACACGGGCGTGTCTTGACCCGTGCCCGTATTTTGCGTTCGACGATCACGCCTGGTTCTACGATCATGCAATTCGATGATCGTGCCTCGATCTAGGCACATGGCCTGGGACACGGCCATGTGCGAGGCCGTGTTCGGCACAGGTCTGGGGATTTTTGTGCAGATCTGAGCCGTTCATTTTCTTTAAGTAAGATCCAATGGCTCTGACGGTTTCCTGCTCTGTTAAGGCCGGGAATGGGGGAGTTAACTCTTCATTTTCTCCAAGCCATTCTCTTTCCAAGGAGTTAGAGAGAGGAGGAAGAAGGAGGAGGATTCCGGACGCCGGCGGAGAATCGAAGCACCGTTTGGATAACTGAGAGCGGATCCGTGGAAGAAATTTCATTTCGAAGATTTCTATCCATATAGTTTTCCATGGCGCAAAAGTGGACTACAAGGGTAATGATTCTCTACTTGAGCATATGAAGCTCTCTTCCTTTTTGCATTGGGAAACCCGCTCCAGCGAGTGTGCGGTAAGTGCGTGGTATTCCTTGGGGTAGATGTGAATGGCCCTCCTTATGTTGCATATAGAGTCTAGAATCGAAGTACGGGCATATGCATGGTGTGTGAAGCCTACCCGGACGTGTATTGTCTGGATCGGTGATGTTGCATTTGATATGTTTTGTCGGAGAAGATTCTGTGCTTTGGGTTTTCGGGTTTCTATGTGGTAGATTCCAGCAGGGATCCTTGGGGATGAACTCCAAGGCGCACCCAAAAAACTGAGCGGAAATATGTTCTGCTAACTTGGCGGTCTGGGAACCGGCCTTGAACATAACTGGGTTATGTGATTATTTGGAAAAGTTTTGGGATTTGAGAGAAGCTTGGCTCGTGCATACGTCTTAAAGTGACTACGTGGTTTGAGCAACAGACAAGTGGAATTGGTCCTAGGCTATGTGGTTCGGTGTGAGAGTCCCGAAAAGGGGACTGGCCGCTAGCATAGTTGGGAGCTTTAGACAGTGGTCAGAAAGGCTAAATGCTCAAGTGGTTGCCATCTTTGGGGTGGTTGTGAAGACGTTGAAGTGTTAAGATTCACCGTTAATGTGCCCTGAGTGTATGAGGTGTTTGGCCGTGCGATCCTACGCTTGTGGTGAAATGTAATTGCACTTTATTGTTTTACTAGGCTAATGATATGCAGGGAAAGAGCACCGCCGTCCCGAGTAAGGGGCGGGGTCGTTATAATTTGGTCGGCTTTTGGCTGATTGGTTCTTTGTTTACCACCGTGCGGTGGAATGTTGCTTGCAGGTACTGTAGAGCCGAGTACCAAATAGCGGGCTGGAGCCCATATTGCTGTGCTGGCCCTAGAAGGCCAAAGCGAATAGTTGTACTTTACTTTTGTTATATGTGGCCGGCATGCGAGCCGATGTATGGAAAACATTATTTAATTAAGTGAACCTCTGTAAGGCCATAAGGCCAAGTATCTTTCAGTGTATTATTATTTCATTCCAGTGGTAGTGATTGAGGACATTCATTTTAATTGGATACAAGTTTGGGCTCTTTCTACTTTTAAAGGCTTCTGCTAGAATGCTCTGTGTAGGATGAGTAGTATTAATTGGAATGTTTGGATATTCTCATGTAATCCTTCTGACTGTCCGTGGTATATGGCATCGGGTTCCAGCTGGACCTTCTGTTATATGCCATATGACGGATGGGGGTGTTACAATTTGGTATCATACTTCTGGTTACGGTCAGGCTTAAATGAATTCGTGGGCGAATTCTTTTAAGAGGTGGTGAGCACATGTGTGCGTCATTGTTATAACATCAAAAAGAACACACGAATGTCCACTTAGGAATGAAAAAATACACGTGTTTGAGGAACCTGCGTGTTCCTATAATTGTTTTTTTGCAATTTTGTTTGGTCACTTACTGGTGTTTTGTACGACTATAGGTGACCACGAGTGGCGCAGAGCCGACAGAACATCTTGTTTCTGAGGATAATAGTGCACCCAGCAGCGTGCTTGAGACCCCTCCTTTGTTTGAAACCATAAGAAGGATCGTTGAATGGTGCTCGCTGTGACTAGTGAACTGCAAGGAAGCAATGTGCAGCCCTTTGTCCCTGAGATGACTTCAATGTCGGGTGGTGTGTTAGATCAAGTGACATTTAGAAGGCCATCAGGTCAGCCGTTGAACATGTGCTTAGTGCAGGGTACACATTTAGTTGATTAGTATTTGCAGGCATTTCTTTTGATAAGCTGCTACCCATGCTTTGAGTTGGAGAACGAGCGGTCTATAGTTGACAGATTCTATAATGGTCGGCGTGACGAACTGTGAATTCTAATGCTAGGACCAAAACTATTGGGATTCCGAGCCTTGGTGGAGTCTGCTAGATCTTTGGAAGTGGATATGGGGAAAATTCACCAGATACCAGTGAGTAGGGTATCGAACTCTGCAAGTCCTATGAGGGGTGCATCTCGCAGAACGCTGAAGAAGAAGGTTAGATCATCGACCAGCATGGTTACTTACAACTGTCATACTTGTGGCAAGAAAGGGCACTTTTTCCAAGCTTGTCGGGATAGTGCTCAGAAGACTAAGAAATCTATGTTTGGAGCGGTTGAGGACTCTAGTGTTAAGAAAATAGAGTTCAAAGTGCCGGCTACCTCAAAGTCTGGATATCATAGGTGGTATAAGAAGGCTGGGACTTCGGGTCTAGCCCCCCTTTTGGTGCTTCAGGGGAAACTATATGCCGAACCTTGGGTGCTTGTTATAACTACGGGAAGGCGGGGCATTTTGCCCGTGAGTGTTGGGGAGGACATGAAAAGTCTGAGAGGAAGCCTGAAGTGTACAGACTGGGCCAGCAGGAGGCCAGGAAGCTCACTGTTGTGGTGACAGGTACGGTTTAAAGTTATAGCAATTAACTGTAAATACAAGTCGCCCTTGTGCATGTTAGCTTAGAACTACTTGTGTTGAGATTTGTCATGATTTTCATTTATTCGGCGAGACCACCATTCGTTTAGGGGGCTTTGCATTCCCGTTTGCCCAAAGGAATTGTATTGCATGTCGGAGTACCTCTTTCTATGGCAAAATACATAATGGATATGTTGTTGACTAATAGTGCTCAATGTGCGTGGATAGAATCTGTTGCATTTAGGTTTGGGTTGGGAGTCAAGAGTTTGACTTACGAGTGTTGTTACTACCGCTAGGGGTGGTTGGACATGGTCTTTGGTATGGACCGGCTCTCGGAGCAGCAAGTATGCATTGGTTGTAATTGCTTGGAGGTCAGTTGGGAGCTAGTTGTGAGATGGAATTTGGGGGCGTGAAAGGGGTCGAGCAAGATGAAGACGTCTAACCCTCATGGGATCAAGGCAGTTTGGTCTGGGCAGAGCTGTTTGTCACTCTAGGGCAGACTTCGATGCCTAAGCCAAGTCTTGACAGTATCCCAGTTGTGTCCGAGTATCCTGATGTGTTCGTAGATGATCTCCCAGGAGCCCCTCCTCAGCGGGAGATTGATTTTACTATTGAGTTGGTACCGGGTGCCAAACCGGTGTCACGCTCCCCGTATCGGATAGCGCCAAGAGAGATGGCAGAGTTGAAGGCGAAACTATAAGAGTTGTTGGAGCAAGGGTATGTGCGTCCAAGTTCGTCACCTTGGAGCGCACCGGTCCTTTCGTCAATAAGAAAGATGGGAGTTCGCGACTTTTCATTGACTATCAGGAATTGAACAAGCTTACGGAAAAGAATAAGTATCCGATTTCGAGGATTGACGATGTATTTGATCAGTTGGTTGGGTCAACAGTATATTCGAAGTTGGATATGAAATCCGGTTACTATAGATTGACGATAAGGGAGAGCGACATCCCAAAGACAGCATTCGGTACGCGGTTTGGGCATTACGAGTTCATGATCATGTCATTTGGGTTGACTAATGCGCCATCTGTGTTTATGGATCTGATGAACAGGATGTTCAGAGAGTACCTGGATCGTTTCGTGATAGTATTCATCGATGATATCCTGGTGTACTCGCAGTGCGATGAGGATCACTACAATTATCTACATATGGTGTTGAGGACGTTGAGGAGAAACTAGTTGTATGCTAAGTTCTCCAAGTTTGAATTCTGATTATCCTCGATAGCATTCCTTGGTTATTTTTTTAGTGGACAAGGGATAGTTGTGGATCCGGCGAAGATAGTGGTGATACGGGAGTGGCCTGCTATGACTACAGTGGAAGATGTTCGGAGTTTTTTGGGGCTTGCTGGCTACTACAGGCACTTCGTAGGGAACTTTTCGCGGATAGCACTACCACTCACGACGTTGACTAGGAAGGATCAGAATTTTGTGTGGTCTCCGGAGTGCGAACAGGCTTTTGAAGAGTTGAAGAGGCGGTTGACCACGGCGCCTATTTTATGTTCGCCAAGTGGAACCAAAGGATTCGAAATCTATAGTGATGCTGCAGTGGTTTGGGCTGTGTTTTGCTACAGCATGGGAGTGTGATAGCCTACGGTTCACGACAATTGAAGGCTCATGAGAGGAATTATGCGGTCTATGACTTGGAGTTAGCAGCCGTGATATTTTCTCTAAAGTTGTGGAGGCACTGTCTGTATGGTGTGAAGGTCGATATTTACATCGATCATAAGAGCTTGAAGTACCTGTTAGATCAAAAGGATCTGAACATAAGACAGCGGAGGTGGATGGAGTTCTTAGGGGACTACACCTTCAAGATACATTATGTGCCTGAGAAAGGAAATGCAGTGGCAGACGCGTTGAGTCGCAGGACTCCTGCATAGGCCAACTGGTTTTCAGTACATGATGAGAGATTGGTCCATGAGTTGGAGGCTTTGGAGATATCTTGCCTCGACAAGCAATCTAGTGCTGAGGCGAAATAATTTTGGACAGAGGTGCAGTGTGACCTAGCTGATAGAGTTCGGCGGGCTTTGGTTCAGGATAACAGCATGAAGCAGATCTTGGATGAATCCTTGGATGGGTCAAATTCGCAGTTTCCTGTTGAGGATGGGTTGCTAAGGAAGGATGATCGCCTATGTGTTCCTAGTGCTGATAATCTTCAGGAGGAGTTGATGTATGAAGCTCATCATACCAAGTACTCAATCCACCCGGGAAGCACGAAGATGTATAGAGTCACGAAGAAATTATTCTGGTGGCCAGGATTGAAGAAGGATGTAGCACTTTATATGACCAAGGTGTCGCACTTTATCCCGATCAGGAAGGAAGATCCAGTGGAAAAGTTAGCCAAACTCTATGTGGAGAATATTGTACGATTGCATTGTGTGCCCCGCAGTATTGTTAGTGATTATGATGGACGCTTCACGTCGAATGACTGGAGGTTGGTGCATAGACTGTTGGGAACTAAGCTAAAGTTCAGCACAGCCTTTCACCCGCAGACGGATGGCTAAACCGAGAGGGTCAACCGGGCGATGGAGGACATGCTTCACATGTGCGTCCTAGATTTTGGAAAGCTGTGGGAAGATCATCTGTACATGTTGGAGTTTGCGTATAACAACAGCTTTCAGGCGAGTATTGAAATGGCGCCTTTCGAGGCCTGGTACGGGAGAAAGTGTCGCACGCCGTTGTCTTGGTTGGAGACGGGCGAGTCAAAGATTTACAAACATCAAGCAGTGGAAGATGCCACTTCAGTGATACAGATAATTCAAGAATGGTTGAAGATCGCTTAGGTCAGACAGTCAAAGTACTATAACGCCAAACATAAGAATGTGGAGTTCAATGTTGGCGACTGGGTGTACTTTAAAAATCAAGTCGTTCAAGGGTGTCTCGCGGGTTCGACGCTTGAAGAAGCTGAGTCCGAGATACCTTGAACCATTTGAAATCCTGGAGTGTGTTGGCGGGGCGGCGTATAGATTGAAGCTATCGGTGGAGTTGAGTGGGCTTCATGACGTGTTCCACATGTCGGGGTTGAGTAAGGCGGTACAAGAGCCTTCGCAGATCATTGCGGACAATCAAGTACCGGTTGATTATAAGTTGATGACAAGGGTCAATCCAGTATGTATTGAAGATGTTAAAGTCAAATGACTCCGCAATAAGGAAGTCCGAATGGTTAAAGTCCGTTGGGATAATTGCGGACATGAGGAGCTTTCTTGGGAGCGAGAGCAAGCTATGTTGGAGGGATATCCCGAGTTATTCTACTAAGGTATCATTTAGATTTGTGTACCTTTACTTAATTTCAGGACGAAATTCCTTAAGTGAGGGAGATTTGTAAAGCCCTAAAAATTGTATTTGAGTTGATCGCGTCCAAATAGGATTTTTGAATTCTATATAGAGGTACACGGCCAGGAACACGGGCGTGTCCATTATCGTGGCAGGCTTGGTGTGCTGGCCGGCTGTGTCCCAAGAAGGATACGGCAAGAAACATGGCTGAATTACATGGGCGTGTCATGTGACACAGTCATGTGCCTACCCGTGTCTGTACCCGTGTTCCCAAGAGTCGCGTCGGTTGGCGTGGCGGTTAATGGTGACACGGCCCCGAGACACGGGCGTGTCTTAACCCGTGCCCGTGTTCTGCGTTCGACGATCGCGCCTGGTTCGACGATCGTGCAAGACCAATTGAGTTCGATGATCGTGCTTCGATCTAGGCACACGGCCTGGGACACGGCCGTGTGCGAGGCCGTGTTCGACCCAGGTCTGGGGATTTTTATGCAGATCTGAGCCGTTCATTTTCTTTAAGTAAGATCCAATGGCTCAGACGGTTTCCTGCTCTGTTAAGGCCGGGAATGGGGGAGTTAACTCTTCATTTTCTCCAATCCATTCTCTTTCCAAGGAGTTAGAGAGAGGAGGAAGAAGGACGAGGATTCCGGCCGCCGGCGGAGCATCGGAGCACCATTTGGAGAACCGAGAGCGGATCCGTGGAAGAAATTTCATTGCGAAGATTTCTATTCGTGTAGTTTTCCATGGCGCAAAAGCGGACTACAAGGGTAACGATTCTCTACTTGAGCATGTGAAGCTCTCTTCCTTTTTACATAGGGAAACCCGAACACGCGAGTGTGCGGTGAGTGCATGTTATTCCTTGGGGTAGATGTGAATAGTCCCCATTGTGTTGCATATAGAGTCCGGAATCGAAGTACGGTCATAGACATGGTGTGTGAAGCCTACCCGGACGTGTATTTTCTGGATCAGTGATGTTGCATTTGATATGTTTTGCCGGAGTAGACTCCGTGCTTTGGGTTTTCGAGTTTCTACGTGGTAGATTGCAGCAGGGATCCTTGGGGATTAACTCCAAGGCGCACTCGGAAAACTCAGCGAAAACGTGTTCTGCTAACTTGGCGGGCTGGGAACCGGCCTTCAACATAACTGGGTTATGTGATTGTTTGGAAAAGTTTTGGGATCCGAGAGAAGCTTGGCTCGTGTGTACGTCTTAAAGTGACTACGTGGTGTGAGCGACGGGCAAGTGGAATTGGACCTTGGCTATGTGGTTCGGTGCGAGAGACCCGAAAAGGGGACTGGCCGTTGACATAGTTGGGAGCCTTAGACAGTGGTCAGGAAGGCTAAATTCTCACGTGGTTGCCATCTTTGGGGTGGTGGTGAAGACGCTGAAGTGTCAGGATTCACCGTTAATGTGCCCTGAGTGTACGGGGTGTTTGGCCGTGCGAGCCTACGCCTATGGTGAAATGTAATTGCACTTTATTGTTTTACTGGGCTAATGATCTGCAGGGAAAGAGCACCGCCGTCCCGAGTAAGTGGCAGGGCCATTGTAATTTGGTCGGCTTTTGGCTGACCGTTGCTTTGTTTGCCACCATGCGGTGGAATGTTGCTTGCAGGTGCTGCAGTGCAGAGTACCAAATAGCAGGCTGGAGCCAATGTTGCTGTGCTGGCCCTAGAAGGCCAAAGCGAATAGTTGTACTTTACTTTTGTCATGTTTGGTCGGCATGCGAGTCGATGTATAGAAAACATTATTTAATTAAGTGAACCTCTGTAAGGCCATAAGGCCAAGTATCTTTCAGTGTATTATTATTTCATTCCAGTGGTAGTGATTGTGGACATTCATGTTAATTGGATACAAGTTTGGGTTCTTTCTACTTTTAAAAGCTTCTGCTAGAATGCTCTATTTAGGACGAGTAGTCTTAATTGGAATGTTTGGATATTCTTATGTAACCCTTCCGACTGTCTGTGGTATATGACGCCGGGTTCTAGCTGGACCTTCTATTATATGTCATACGACGGATGGGGGTGTTATAACCTGGGCTTGATACTTCAATTCCCAAGAAATCAGAAACTTTTGAAGAAAAAAAATGGTGACACGCCCTAAGACACGGCCGTGTCAAATGTCACGGCAGTGACCGACGCCCGTGTCACTCGCGCTCGACGATTTGGCACACGATGATCGTGGACCGACCCAACACGCCTGTGTCAAGATGCGACACGGGCGTGTCGCCTCCACTTGGCTCGACAAGATGCTGTCGGCGACTTTTGACGCAACCCTCCCCAAATTGGCTTGCTGAACATGCCCTCCGACATGCCCGTGTCGACAGAGACACGGGCGTGACTTCCACGTGGACTGCATCGAAGTCAACATAGCCATCAAATAGCCGGATCAGCTCATAAATAGTGCTGACATGCCCCCGACACACCCATGTCGGAGGGCGTGTACTTAGAAATTTTTTCCTATAAATAGGCCCTTGCTGTAAGTTGTTTGGGTTCCGAATTTTGAACCATTTTGGTGTTAAGGGCTGCTGCTGGTTGCTGTTTTAGTGATATGTAAGAAATTCCCCCTTTTTACGTTTGTTTGTTTAAGCTTTTGTAATCAACTTTCTTTGTTAATAAAATCGTTAGTTTTTTCATCCTTACAATGCTCTGGAATGTCTCTGAATGCCTCTTTTTCATCAATCTTATGTATTTTTGTTTTCATATGGGGTGTGTGCGTGTATGAGTTCATTTTTGCGGAATGTATGCTTTAAAATGAAAAATCGTTTGCTTTATTTTCATTCTTATCAAAATTACTAGTCATTATTATAGCCGTTTTTCTTACCATACTATTTAGAATGGTTTAGATTTTGGATTTTTATTCTTTTATATTCGTTCTTATGGACTTGTAAAACGATTTCAAAAGTGATTTTCATTATTCTTTAAATTAGATTTTTTAGTTTTTTTAGGTTATAAATTTTTTGCTCCTTTTTAACTTTCTTCCACCTTTTAAACTCTTTTACAAAGATATAAGAATGGACTGTGCGCTATTTTAATTTTTCAACAACCTTGATTTCTCCCATTTATTTAAAAAGCTTTTTGCACAAACAATTTTTATTTACACTTTTTATACATTTCCATCAAATTCTAACGGTAAAAATGTAAACGTTTTAATTTTTCAAGAACTTACTTTTCTCGCATTAATTTGAAAACTCTTTTGCTGAAATAATTTTTATTTTGTCTTCTTATGCATTTTTACCACATTTTAGCGGTAGAAATGTAGTTGTTTTAATTTTTCGATAACTTTATTTTCCTTATTTATTTGCTTGCATGCATACGTGTATGAGATAATTTTTATCGTTTTATTTCATTTTTGTCGAGTGTGTGACTGTGTTTTTCTTTTCAGTAGATTGGGTGCGTTTATATTTCAAGTAGAGTGCGTTGGAGTTTTTCAATTCAGTAAAGTATGTGTGTGTGCGTTTTCATTTATGCTTGTGTGTGTGTGTGTGTGTGTTTATATTTATGTAGAGTGTGTGAGTATTTACTTTCTGTAGAGTGAGTGTGTGTGTTGTATTTATTTTCTCCTACTTGTTTTAGTAGGAGTCGCTTTCATTTTCCACCTACTCATTTGAGTAGGATTTCTGTGTGTGAGTATTTACTTTCTGTAGAGTGAGTGCGTTTTCATTTTCAGTAGAGTTAGTGTGTGTGTTTATTTCATGTCGAGTGCGTGTGTTGGTGCATTTATTTTCTCCTACTCGTTTGAGTAGGACTCGCTTTCATTTTAGTCCTACTCATTTGAGTAGGACTTGCAATTTTCAGCTTTAATTTACCTCCTACTCGTTTGAGTGGGACTTGTCATTTCAATTATGCAATTTTCACTTTTTTGTAACTTAGTTTTGTTTCTTTTTCTTTATTATGAGTTTGGTTGAGTGCGTGTTTTTACCTTTTTTAATAGCTTTTCTATTTCTAATATTTGGTTATCTTATTCTTTTTTCTTATTGTTTTGTAACCCTTCAGTGCTTAGTTTAGAACTCACACCTAACCAAACTCTGATGTCATCCCCATTCCGATGAGTGTCTAATCGCTTTTATCCCTCGGTATCGAAGAGCCTTGGGATATAAAATGTTTTAAATAACTAAAGGTCTTATTTTTTTATTTAATTAAAAACATAAGGTTTACCCCGGGTTAACGACGCGTAGAAACACATATCGATGTGTGGGCTCTATTTCTGTTATTCATACGCTAGCTAGCCAAGAGGCCATGCATATGGACTAATCACCCCTGGGTAAAGAGTGTTCTGCACTAAACCTCGAGAGAGGAGGCGCGCTAACTCTACTGGATTGGGTTCCCCACCCAATAGCGGGGTTCTCAGCGTATTGCGGGCATTAAGAGGAATCCTTCGTCGGACGAGAGCCCGATCAAATAGCCTTAATGCTCAGGTGAGCGATATTCCTAGAGATAAGTGAGCTCAATCTTTTGGAACCTCCACGGCCAAGTTTTCGCTTTTATTGAATTAAAACCTAAGATCTCTAATTATTCAAATCTATTTTAGTCCCAACGTAATTCGATACAGAGTATTATTTCCTTCATCGTCTTTATTCTTAATCTATTTCCACCCTTTTTAGTTAAAATCAACAACTTAATATTTCAGTAAAATAATAGTTCTTTCGGTGCAGTAGGGATAATCAACCCATTCCCGGGAAATTTATGATCTGGATATTCTCCTGAATATCATGTATTACTTGCGATAGGCGCACTTGCCTACAATTAGCCGTGCGAAATCCGGACCCTCCGCGCTCCCTCGATAATTTTGAGCCAGGTTTTGCGTGCATCACGCGTATTTCAATCCATTACGGATAAGTTTCGTTCCCTCAAACAAGAAATCCTATCTTTTAGGTGTCATCTGTTCTAAAAATTGCAGTAGATTATCCAAGCTCTTGGTCGATTCGTCGCATGAGCAGAGAAGGGCAAGGAATGATGTATTTTGTTTTACGAACACATCCTTTTATTTTTAGTGTTTTGTATTTTAGATGGTGAAGAGGCACATACTTATTTATGATCATGAAGTAATCAACAGTCGGGATTGATCCTGTCACTTAACCGCAAATTAAGCTTGCTGGGAGCATGCGTTGAGTGAACTAAACACACTCAATGCTCTCCATCTCTGTTGTCCTTTCAATGCACTCAACGCCTGAGCACCTAGACTCAGCGCACTCGATGCCTGGACCCTTAGTCCAATTTCTTTATTGTATCCTGCAGGGATTAAAACTACCTCCAACAAGCACAAACTATATGTGGAGCTATTAAAGCTAGGCTAAATTCAACATACCCAATGCAAATTTAAAGGCATTGAATTTTGCTTCGTCTAGTGGTTTAGTGAATATGTCAGCCACTTGCTTATCTATGGGGACAAATTCAAGTCTTATGTCTTTACTTTCCACATGGTCTCTAATGAAGTGATACCTAATCTCTATATGCTTAGTCGTACTGTGAGAGACGAGATTACTAGCAATAGTGATTTTACTAGTTGAATCATAGTATAATGGAGGGTTACTTATCGTTAGATTGCAAATCAGAAGCTGGTGCTAGATCCACAACAACTATGCACAACAACTTCCTGCTGATATATACTCTTACTCAACTGTTGATATTGCAACGCTGGTCTACTTCTTGCTGCACCAAGACATTAGCCTTCCACCCAAGAACTGATAGGAGCCTGAAGTGTTTTTCATGTCCTCTCTATAACCAGTAAAGTCTACATCTGAATATCCTGCTAGCTCAAAATCTCTATTCTTAGGGTACCATAGGCCAAGATATGGTGTGCCCTTAAGATATCTCAGAATTCTTTTGACTGCAGAATAGTGAGACTCCTTAGGGCTAGCCTGGTATCTAGAGGAAATATATATAACATACATGATGTCTGGCCTAATAGCAGTAAGATAGAGGAGGGAGCCAACTATGCCTCTACACATGGATTCATTAACAGGTTTACCTACTTTATCCTTATCAATGGACATGTTTGACCCCATGGGAATTTTTAGTATAGAGTCATTTTCCATACAATATTTCTTAATAAACTCCCTAGTGAACTTAGACTAGGATATGAATAATCCATCTTCAGATTGTCTTACTCGGAGGCCAAAAAAGTACTTGAGCTCACTCATATTGCCCATCTCAAATTTTCCTTGCATAAGATTAGCAAACGTTTTGCAAAAGTTATCATCAGTAGATCCAACATTTATGTCATCTACATAAATTTAGACTAGTATGATGTTGCCCTTGGATTCCCTTAGGAATAGAGTCTTCTCTATCTTTCCCCTTGAAAATTTGTTCTTAATGAGAAAGCTAGACAGGGTCTCATACCATGCCATTGGGGCTTGTTTCGACCCATACAAATCTTTTCTAAGTCTATAAACATGATCAGGAGAGTATGAAACATCAAAACTTGATGGCTTCTCAACGTAGGCTTCTCTCCTTAAGTTACCATTGAGAAATGCTAACTTCACATCCATCTGGGTGTCTTTGAATCTCTTATGGGCAACATTTACAAGGAACAGTCGGATGGCTTCTATCCTAGCTACTGGGGCAAATGTTTGCTCAAAATCAATACCTTCTTCTTGCCATAGCCCTTGACCACCAGCCTAGCATTTTTCTTAACTATAACATCATTTTCATCAAGTTGGTTCTTGTAGATCCACTTAGTTCCAATGATGTTATGACCTTGTAGTTTGGGAACTAGCTTCCAGACCTTACATATTTTTAACTAGTTTAGTTTCTCTTGCATTGCCACAATCCAAAATTGGTATATGTTGGCCTCTTCAAAGCTTTTGGGCTCAATCTGAAACAAAAGTATATAATACATGGCTATATTCAGGCTTTTGCTCCTTGCTGTGACCCCTTGGCTGGTATTACCAATAATCTGATGTTTGGGATGATCTATTAGATGCCTGACTGTAGGGGCATTCTTCCTTCTTCATCTTAAGCTTCAATGGCTAGATCTTGATGTACTTCATCGACATCATGTGTGCTAAGTTCTTCTAGAATGCACACTCATTCATCTTCATCTTGGGCTGCAGGAGATGCTTTCTTGATGGATAGAAGGTCCATCACCAATTCTATAACTGTAGATCTAGATGAGGAGCTTGGTAGATCATTCTTAATCATCGAAAACTCATCAAATACTACATTTATAGATTCTTCCACAACTTGATTTTTTAAGTTGTAGACCCTATATGCTTTGCTAAGATTGTTGTACCCAACAAATATCCCATCATAGGATTTCCAAGCAAACTTAGTTAGGTAAGATTTCCCATTGTTGAACACATAGCATTTGCTTTCAAAGATTCTGAAGTAGGCAAGGTTTGATTTACTGCCTTTCATTATCTCATATAGAGTCTTCTTATGATCCTTGGTGAAAGAAGCTCTATTGAGGACATGACATGTAGTATTAACTGCCTCAGCGCAGAAATATTTTGAGAGAGATGTGTCACTTAGAAGTGTCCCTCCAGCTTCTATGAGAGTTCTATTGTTTCTCTCAGAAATCCCATTTTGCTGGGGTGTTCTTGGAGAAGAAAGTTCTTGGTGAATCCCTTTATCTTCACAGAACATTGTCATGCCTTCAGATTGGAATTCCGTGTCATGGTCACTTCTAATTTTTACCACAGTAATATTTAATTTATTCTATATTTTCTTGACAAAGGTGTTGAGGATATCATTGGTTTTAGACTTTTTCTTATGAAAGAAAACCCAAGAAAACCTAAAGAAGTCATCAATAACCACAAGGGTGTAGACTTTCCTACCTACACTATGAACTGGCATAGGACCAAACAAGTCCATATACAAGAGGTATAAACACCTCACGGAGTCTTTGGACCTAATGCTCTTAAAAGAAGCTTTGGTTTGCTTGGCCTTTTGGCATGTATAAAAAATGCCTTCTTTGGTGTATTTCCTTTAGGGACATTTCCTGACTAGCTATTCACTTAAGAGCTTACTAATAGTCTTATAGTTCAAGTGAGCTAGTCTCTTGTGCCATGTTATACAATATGAGACTTTCTCATTTGCAACCAGACATATAAGAGAGTCTTTACTTAAGCATAAAAAGTTTAAACAATAAACATTTCCACACATAGTGCCTGACAAGATGACCTCTTGATCACTTGATCTCTTAATTTGACACACATCCTTATGGAATATAATAACACAGCCAAGATCACAGAGTTGGCTTATGCTTATTAGGTTGTGTTGCAACCCTTCCATAAAAGCCGCTTTGGAAATTGTGACTATGACATTGGTAATCAAACCATATCCATTTGTGACTCCTCTATCTGAACTACCAAACATTACTTTAGGTCCATTCTTCAAAGGAGTGAAGTTCTTCAGGTTGCTTCATGTTCCAGTCATGTGCCTGAAACAACCACTGGCCAAGTACCATATAGGAGTATGAGCACTTGGACTATCCTACAAAACATAATTTATGTTAACTTAGGACCCCAATTTATATTACATCCTTGGTGTATGTTAGTCTAAAAATAAAAATGTCTTCTTGCTGATTTTCTTACAGGAAGACTAGCACTTACTCTGTGCACAGTTGCAATATGCCAACAATCTAGACAAAATGTCCCACTTTGACACTGCACCAACACTCATGGATATTGTATCTTCTTTTCTAAATAGGTCTGGTGGATTGCATATTAGCTGCTGACTGTTCAGAAGGAAGAGCAGCTTCCTTATACTTGTTTCTTTCAGCAACAATCTGACTGAAGGTGAGTTTTTCAGTTGAGGAGATTGGATTATTTTGAGTTCTATCAACAGTGGTCTTCTTTACAGAAGACATACTGTTGATGGCCTCTGAAATACCCAAGTCAGGCTTGCTGACCGACTTGCCCTTGGACCGAGTGTGCGTTGGGAGAACCCGAGAGAAGGCCACTACCTTATTCTTGAGAGTAGGGGCTGGTGAACCAAAAACAATTGTCCATGATGGGCCATTTGAATTTCCTCATGTAGGGCCTTAAGTGCACTCATCCCCTGACCATATCTTCCACCATTGTTGTGAACATTTTTGTTCATACTTATGGACCTTCCATTCAACCACTGACCATATATACTTTCTTGGTCAAACCTGTTTGATGGTAATACTACTTTCTTAAAAGAAATGGGAGGTTGAATTGGATCTTTGTCTTTCCTTTTGGAATGGCTAGCCCTAGGGTTCCCTTTGAATCCCTAACCCTTCTTACCCTTTTGATAGGAGGAGGAGTCTATTATGGGTAACATAGTATTGGGCTTTGAATAAGTAGCCACAATCCTTTTCTCCCTTTGGAACTTCTCTTCATGATCCAAGATGGTCTTGTTCTTATTATTGATGTTCCCAATCTGGATGATTGAGATAGCCTTTAGTTCGCTGACTTCCCTCATTTTCTGATCCAGCAAAGATGCTGACTCAGACTGCTGGGAAGCAGATAATTGTAAGGATATGATTTCCTCAACTTGTTTCTTGGCCAACTTCTTGTTTCTCTTTAAGGCATCTAGAAGGGCACCATACTTGCCAATCAATTGATTGACATATTTCTCAGATTCTGACCCATCTTAATCAAAGGATGAGGATGCAGTAGAATTGGGACTTGTATCATAGTATGAAATAGAAGAGGAGCTAGACAGTAGACCATATCTGGACCGGGCTGATCCTGGATGGATTCATTATTAAACAAGGCCATTAGCCCATAACTGCCGTTGACATCTTCAACCTCCTTATTGTCACTGTATAAATGTGACAGAGGGGCCCTGATACCTATCCTTGTTGCTGGAATGTCTTCTTATTCATTTGCAATAGCATCAAACAACACACTATAGGCTTCTTCTTCTTCTAAATCTGAAGAAGATAAGTCACTCTGACTGCAACTCTTTTCATTCTTGGAAATGAAGTTCATCTCCTTCTTGCCCTTCCATTGATGGTGCGTTTTCTCTCCAGTCTCCTTTCTCTTGACAGGATAGTCAGCTTTGACATGTCCGAGCTTGCTGCAATAATAGAAAATAATTTAAGTAGAAAACTGTTGACTGGGTTTATAATTGTACCTATCACCTTTAGAGAACTTCTTGTCAGGCTGATGGTGATCATTCTTGTGATTAGAGGAGGAGGATGGTATGTTCCTCCACTGTTTCCTCTTCATCATCTTTTGAAATTACCTAGAGAAGGAAACAAACTCTCTATCAGACATGTTGTTGTCTGAGGTGCTTGGTTCAGTTTTGTCTGAGTCAGCAGGCCTCCTTGGAGGAGAGACATTCCTCTCCATGCTCTTCTTGGATCCCACAGCCTTGAAGACAACTGTCTTCTCCTTGTCCTATGATCTACTGATGGTCTCCACCTCCTTTCTGGAAGATAGCTGCATCCCATAGGACAACAGCTTTCCAAACAATGTGTGAGGGGGAGTTTCTGCTAGCTTTTCCACCTCCCTAATGGTTCAGATCTTGTTGTCCCAATCTCTGGTTAGAGATCTAAGGAACTTTTCTTTTAGTTCTTAATTTCTAAGGACCCTCCCACAGGTCCTCAGCTCAGTCACTATTCTGAAGATTTTTTCATAACATTCTGCTGTGCGGTCCTTTCTGGTCTGCCTGAAGGCTTCATACTCGTGATTAAGCAGGGATTTCCTGTAATCTCTGACTTATTTAGTCCCTTCCATATAGACCGCCAATATATCCCACATCTCCTTTGAAATTTTGTAGTGGACAAGGTTCTGGAAAGTTGAATCATCAATGAAACTTACTATTATGTTATGTGCCCTCTTGTCCATGGTTGTTAATATGACCTCATCCTTGGTCATTTCAAAATACTTCTTAGGTGTCTGGATAGTTGCACCCAGAACTGAGACCTTTGATAAGTATAATTATATAAGTACTTTTTACTATGACATTTGTAATCATGTCAACTATTATCTACCTCCATTCATTATATTTGCACGAAAATAGTTAAGAACTTGAATTATCATGAATAGAGGAGCGCAATATAGATTATCTTTCATTTTTCTTTATTAAGTTATTTATTTATTCATTAATATTCTTAATGCAGGTATTGTAAGTCCTTGGAACTAAAATTCTTTGAGCAACCAGAGGCATTCACCGATCCAACATGACTGATGGCAGGAAAATCTTGGATTGGGCACCACATGGGTAGGGACACGCCTGTGTCACTACCCGTGACCTTATCATAAAATATCAGACTTGGAGACATGAACAACACACGACCATGTTACTAGCCGTGTCAAATGACATGGCTCACGACCAAGCTCGCCTTTTCATTTCAAAATCGCCCAGATACACAGTTTAGACCCTATAGGGCTTGTGACACGGCCGTGTTGGAACCCGTGTTCGACATCTATTTGAATGAAGACTATAAAAACCTGCACAAAGAAATGGAAGGGGACTTTTTGAAAAAAGATTTGGAGAACTTCTGGAGGATGAAATTGGAGCACTCAAGCGAAGGGGAAACCAAGTAGGTAGTCTGTGTGGTTCAAATTTTTATGTATCTCATTTAATTTCCCCCTTCTTTTAGTGGATCCGAACTTAATTTTACACTACGCATGAAATTTGTTTTTCTTCTTCAGTAATCATGTATGTTGTTTTTCACTTCGGATTCGTGGTATTTTACTCTTATTTGTGGTTTAAAACAAGGAGATTGATCATGGATTTGAAGTTAGTTTTTGTTCTATATGAATCCCAAATTTCTAGATTGATAGATTGGAAGATTGTGATGATGGTCTATAATTTCATTATCTGGTGTTCTTTCTCTTTGTATTTCACATTTCATGACCGAGAGATATGTTGTTTGGACAATGTCAATACGGATAAATCGATTCATGACATTTTAGAGATAGGATTTCATGGATTTATGTATTAGAGAGGGTTACATGATATTAATGTAAATTTGAGTGTTGTGAATTGTTCGAGGGAAAATTTACTGGACTTAAGTTTAGGTATTGAATTGCTCGAGAGAGAATTCCATAAAGATTGAACCCTTACAATATAACGAATTTGATAATTATGTTATTACATGATTGCATAGAATTGAATTAATGAGTCAATATTCTCATGTGATTACTCTTAGATTATTTTATTTTTACCATCCTTAATCCTCCAATGTTGCTTTATCCAATTAGTCCTAGTAATGTTAATTTAGAATAATAACCAATTTTAATTATATGTATGATAACAGAGTGAGAGTGAGTATGAGTACTTGAAAAGACCCTGAGGAATACGACACGAGATGTAGATTTCTCATATACTAAGATTGATAGGTGCACTTTCCTAAGATTAAAATCAATCTTGCTTATATTTATCTACGTAGCTTATACTAGAGTTGCAAATAAAATCTGCATCAAGTTTTTGGCAACGTTGTCGGGGACTTGTTTTCAATATTTTGAAAGCTTAAACTCTAATAATCTACCAATTTTTGATTACTACATATAATTGTAAATTAAATTATTGTATAATTATATCACTTAATCTTTGTTTTGTAGTTTGTTAGTCTATGACCAAGGGGAGAAATTTTGGGTTAACACCATTTCATCCGGACCTGGAACGGATTATTCACAACACCTCAAAAGGGACTTGGGAACTGATAACACATATAATTCAAATGGACTTTCAGAAGAGAAAACAGTAAACTTAGGAGATCATCATCGAAACAATCCAGATAACATGACAAATCAGAATGAGCAAACCATGTCTGACTTTGCTAGACCTAATCTCCAGGGTATTGGGTCAAGCATTGTTAGACCACTAATTATCGCCAACAATTTTGAATCGATGCCTAGTATTATTCAGATGGTTTAACAGTATGTACAATATGATGGCCTACAAGATGAAGATCACAACACACACTTAGCCAGATTTTTGGAGATATGTGATTCATTCATGATCAATGGAGTTACAATGATGTCATTCGATTGAGGTTGTTTCCGTTCTCACTAAGGCATAAGGAGAAGCAGTGGTTAAACTCATTACCTAGAGGGTCAATTACTATATTGGATATGATGGTTGAGAAGTTCTTGATGAAGTTTTTTCCACTGGCGAACACTGCAAAGCTAATGAATGATATTTCTACATATGCTCAATTAGAATCTGAATCATTGTATGACACATGGGAACGATTCAAGGAACTATTAAGGAAATGTCCCCATCATGCATTACCTTCCTAGCGTCAGATTCAGACCTTCTATAATGGACTCAATCCAGCCACTAAACAGATGATCGATGGAGCTAGTGGAGGGACCTTGAACAATGAGACACCAGAAGCGGCTTAACAGTTGAAAGAAGACAGCGCAATGAACAACTATCAATGGACTACCGTGAGACAAATGCCTAATAAGCCTACATGAATCTATGAAGTTGATGTCGTCACTTCCTTAGCTATTCAAGTGGAGAAGCTTCATCAGAAGATTGATAACCTATCTTTAGCATCACCCTCCATGATGCCACAATAATGGGACACTTCATTTGGTGGAATGTCTGGTTGTGAACCTCAAGTGCATGAACATGTTGACTATATGGGCAATAATACCATACCTCCCTTCAGCCAAGCAAACAACCCATATAGTTCTACATGTAATCCAGGATGGAGGAACCACCCCAATTTCTCTTAGGTAGGACAAGGAAATCAAGACAAGCAACCTGTGTTTGGACAACCACAACAACCGGAGCAAAGGAAGCCATCATTAGAATATGTACTCACCAAGTTCATGCAAAAAACTAATGTAGCTTTCCGAAATCAAGAGGGCTCTATTAGGAATTTGGAGAATCAGATAGGGAAGCTCGTAAGGATGGTATCTGAAAGGTAACAAGGAACACTTCCCGGTAATACTGAAATAAACCCGAAGGAGCATGCAAAATCAATTCAATTGAGGAGTGGAAAGGAATTACAAGACCAAAGGCATACAAGGAAGCACCACAAGAGGAGTCTAGTGGCGAAGGACAGAACGATATGAATTCAAAATCAAAGGAGTATCAACCAGCAATACCATATCCAGGAAAGCTGAACAAGAAGCGCATGGATGCGTAATATGGAAAATGCTTATCAATGTTTAAACAATTACATGTTAATTTACCTTTTTCTGAAGTCATTCAAATGCCGAAGTATGCTAAATTTCTAAATGACTTAATTTAAAATAAAAAGAAAACAGAAGAATTATCTTTGGTAACACTTAGTGAAGAATGTTCCGCTATTTTATAGAACAAATTACCATAAAAATTTAGGGATCCTGGTTCATTTTCAATTCCATGTTTAATCGGTGATTTACAAGTGAATAAAGCTTCAGAGCACTTAGGAGCTAGTATAAACTTAATGCCTTATAAACTATATTTGAAACTAGGTCTAGGAGAACTTATCCCTACAAGAATGAGTATTCAATTAGCAGATCGTTCGGTTAAGTATCCTAGAGGAATAGTAGAGGATGTATTGGTTAAGGTAGATAAGTTTATATTTCCCGCCGATTTTGTTATTTTAGATATGGATGAAAATGTAGAAGTGCCACTCAAATTAGGTCATCCATTCTTAGCCACATCTAGAGCTCTTATTGATGTTTTTGATGGTAAATTAGTTTTGCGAGTAGGGGAGGATGAAGTTACTTTTCAAATCGACAATACAATAAAGCAATATTTGGATAATGGGGATCATTACAACTTTTGCCATGGTGTTGATAATATTATCACTTCTATGAATTCTGAATTATGTTATATAGAACCTTTAGTGATTTGCATCACTAACAGTTATCTAGAAGAAGACAAAAATCAAGATATTGTTGAACATTTATATTATTTAGATAACTCCATTTCGGTGAATAGGAAGATTGAGTATAGTTTGATTACACAAGGAGATCTTGAAGTTCTTAAGAATAATACTAAGGATCCACTGATAGTAGAACTTAAAAAATTATCAGATCATCTTGGTTATGCATTCTTAGGATCTCATTCTACTAACCCAGTTCTTATTTCTTCTGATCTTTCTAAAACTGAAAAACAAAACCTAATAACGATGCTAAGGAAGTGTAAAACTGCACTTTTTTGTAACGACCTGGCCAGCTAGGAGCACAGCGCCGCCCGGCCGACCAGCAACCCATGGAGGACACATGGCACCACAGTGGTACAGCCGAAATCTACAAGGCCTATAGGTCGTACACCCTGACAAAATATGATAAGAAGTATATGGGGCATATTATGTATTATGGGATGCATAATATGTGTTTGTATATGGATCCACCATAGGTGGCAACATATGACAGTTATGTAGTATGGGATGTATAACCATCATCACATGGATGCCCATTATCACATTTACGTTTCTTCATTACATACAATATTATATAGTATGAGATGCATAATATTGTATGTGTACGACGCTCATAACATGCACTAAGGCCTTTTTTTAGGATACATAGCACTGCATACATAACATACCATCGCATAAGTACACATGCCAAGTTAAAGATTTGCATGAGAACATATGTACACCCATGATCTAAGATGAAATTTAAACATTCATGCATTCATATTATAGGCACAAGTTAGAGGCATAACATCATTTTATGATTTCCCAGAGCAAGGTAATAGCAAGAGTAATTGTCTGTTCGTTTCCGATCTGATCCAAGTTTTTTTGTTCCAAATTTGATCTGAGTAAGGGCATTCGAGTTTTCTAGCTTCGGTGTCATAAGCTAGGTCTTTGTTTAGTCGTTTGCTCATATCTGTAAAATATGACCCCAAAATAATTTTGCTAAGGGAATATTTTCCCAGTTTGAGATGTCTTATACAAGGTTTGACTAGGTATCCGTTTGTTCTATAGAAATGCAGCCTAAACGCATTGCGACGAGGTTGACTCCCCACTCGGAGGACGAGTCTTCTGGTGCCCAGAGTGAGGCATTAATCAAAGGACTGCGACAAAGTAATGAGGGCCTGACAAGGCAGATGGTGGACATGCAATCTCAGATACAATTGTTGTTTGCTGTCGTCATCGGGCAGCAGACTAGAGCGTGGGACCCTGCTGTGGGCCAAACTATTCCAACTCCCCCTGCTGATCTAGTTCCCCCAGTCACACTACCGCCTGAGATGAATTTCATTTCTCACTTCCAGTGACTAGGACCTCCTTCGTATGATGGTAGAGCAGACTTCATGGCATTTAATGACTGGATCGTTACCATGGAAGAACTGTTTTCTTATTCTAGCATTTCCTCTGATCAGAAGGTGATGATTACAGCATATCAGCTCAAGGGTCTTGCGAAGAGTTAGTGGATCAGAGAAAAAGAGAATCTTTCTGATGGGTACTCCATGGGCTGCTGGTGGGCCGGGCGGCGCTGTTCTCCTAGCGGGCCTGGTCATTACAAAAAAGTGCACTTTTTTTGTAGCGAACTGGCATGCTAGGAGCACAGTGCCACCCGACCCACCAGCAGCTCATGGAGGACCCATGGCACCACAGTGGTACAATCGGAATCTACAATACCTGCATGTCGTACACCCCAACAAAATCTTCGCGCCTGTTTCTCAGCAGCAGAAGGTTGTTGTCACGGGGCTTCGAACCAGCAACCCTTGATAACACACTCCTATAAACAGGGTTATCACCAGCTGAGCTGCAGCTCAGTTGGTGATGAGTAGTGGTACTAAAGACTACTTGTTAAGGTTGCAGGTTGGAGACCCCATGGCAACAATGCCCCCTTCCAACAACCTTCTGCTGCTGAGAAACAGGCGCGGATATTTGGTTGGGGTGTACGACCTTCAATCCTTGTATATTCCGGCTGTAGCACCGTGGTGCCATAGGTCATCCATGGACTACTGGTGTGCCAGGTGGCGTTGTGCTCCTAGCGAGCCAGGTCATTACAACTAGTTGAATGGAAGGTCAATAAGTGTGAACAAAAATGTTCATAACTATGGTGGAAGATAGAGCAAGGGGATGAGTGCTCTTAAGGATCCACATGAGGAAATTCAAATGGCCCATCATGGACATTTGTGTTTTAAAGATAATATTTGCCAACCTAAATCACCTAGAGGAGGGTGAATAGGTGATATGTGCATCTTTTTGCGGAATAAAAAATCTCAATATAATGCACAGATCTATCTACCAAACAAACACAGACGAGGCAAGATTTATAGTGGTTCCCCAACCTTGGGTGCATCCACTTTCCCTCACCGATCTAGCAATAAGCTAGACTCGGCTACTCCACTATCTCAGAATGGAAAACAATCCTACCCTTGGAAAAAAGTTCCTACAAACTCGATCCACAAACGGATCTACACTCGGAATGCAAAACTTCCTACAATCTCGGAGTTGAAAACTCCTACACTCAAAGAAATCTACTCCTACAATAATGAAATAAAGTAGTACAGAAATACAAACAGTAAATTATCTGGTTCATATCTGCAACAGAAAATCAGAAAATCCTTCTTCTAGCCGTGCGGCTTTATCAGAATATTGAAGAAGAATCTCAGTAAAATCAGATCTGGAACTTCTCGACTTTACACGATCGAAAGAGTAGATGAAGCATTGAGCGGAGATCTCGATCTGTATAGCCTTCTTAATCTGAATCCTCTGAAAAGAAGAAACCCTAGCCGGTCGGAAAATTGAGATGACGGCGGCGGCGAGTTTCCGGTTCTTGTAGAGAGAAAGAGGAGACAGACAACTTTTGGAAAGATACGGCTGCAAAAACTTTCTAGAATAATTTTCTTTTAAAACTTAGGGTTTGTCGGTTTGACAAGACCTTTTATAGGAAACAAGAAGATTTAGACTTAAATGATTCATAAAGAGAAAGACACGTGGACCAATCACGTCAGAGTTTAAGAATAAGGCCGTTAGATCTGGACTTAAAGAATTTCTGAAAAGTTCAAAGTAAATTACTCAAGTCAAGCAGGACTACTCGAGTATATGCAGCACTTACTCGAGTAGGTAGAAGGTGACTACTCGAGTACATGAGAAAAATTACTCGGGAGATAAAAAAATCATTACTCGAGTACATGGAGTCAACTACTCGAGTAAATATAAATGAGAGGGACTCAGTTACTCGAGTAACAAAAATGACTTACTCGAGTACTTAAGTACTTACACGAGAGGTGGAGTATATTACTCGAGTTCTCGAAGTACTACTATAGTATATAGAAATGAACTACTTGAGTATATAAGAGACTACTCGAGACAAAAACTTAGAAAATCTCTGGAACAGGAAAAATTGAACTACACGAGTATATAATATGAACTACTCGAGACAGAATGATCTACTCGAGTATAAAACATAAACTACTTGAGTAATTCACTTAGTGAAATATTCTGGAAAGGAATTCTGGATTACACGAGTACAGACACTGGACTACTCGAGTAGTAGATGAACTACTCGAGTACATGACTTAGACTACTCGAGTAAGTGAGAACTATACGAGAGTCAGACTTTAACTACTTGACACAGGAGAAAATTACTCGACACAGAATAGAGAACTACTCGAGTACTATATAGTACTACTCGAGTATTTGACTTAGAAAATTTTTGAGAAGAAAAATCTGTAAACCCGAGAGGTGAAAGGGAACTACTCGAGTAGTTGACTTAACTACTCGAGACAGAATATCATCACTTGAGTATGTACTCAATAACTTACTCGAGTAAGTAAGGGACTACTCGAGTACTTTACTTGGGAAATATTTTCTGTCAGATTTTCTTCTTCTAAGGGAAATCAGCATCAAGTCTTTTCACATAGTCCTAGAGCTTGAATATGAAGTGTATCCCAATAGAGAGGCTACACAAGAGTAAACACTTTGGAACACACAATGAGGGATTACATTGTATGGTCATGTGTTTAGTGACCCATTGTACACAGACATTGGTCTACACTTCCCATTAGAATCCTGCAAACACATAACTCAAACCAAGCATCAAATAAAACTTAATTCATCTTAGTTCAAGGGTGACTTCATCAAATCTGGGTTAGTGTGGTTACAATACAAAACAATCTCCCCCTATTTGTAGATGTCAGAACCCTTTACACTAAGGTGAATTATGGACATAAAAAGAATGTTAAGTAATCAAGTAGTGTAAGCAAACAAGGAACTATGAAAAAGATAATAAGATCCAAAACTTTGAATTATATAAATAGGATTATCCAGAAATATCATTAACAACTAAAGTCCATTTTCATAGCTCATGAGTCGTTTGGGCTAGCTCTGATGATGTTGCTTGTCTTGTTTCTCTTGCTGTCTTCTCTGATAGCTGTAAGGTTTAGGATAGTACTTGGGGGTCTGGGAGGAGCAGCTGGATTATTTCCTCCATATTCTCTGTCATAGATCCTCCGTTTGGTCATGGACTTCTCATACAACTCCCATTCATGGGAACTATAGTGAATGTTTCTACTTTCATGGAAGTACATAACTAACTTGAGAGTACCCAAGATGAGATACTTGGAAGTAGGAGACCAGACCTCAGCATGTTCAGGAGCTTTAGTAGGAACATGCTTGCTATCAGAAGGACCTTCACCATATTTCCTTTTGTTCCTGGAAGTTAGTATCTCAAGAGGGGCTTTGAGAAAGATATCAGCAGGATCATCTTCCCAATCCTGAGCATAAGAATCTGCAGGAGCAACAAAATCACTAAGCCCCTGAGAAAATGTGGCTTGCAGAGGAGAAGCAGGAGCAAGAGCATCAGCAGCAGCTAGTGGGTTCAGGTGATGAGGAATAACATTTGGATCACAAGCAAAATCAGGAAGTATTTGGTTGTGCATCCAAACAGCAGTGTCATAAGTGTAGAATTTGACACTCTATATCTGAGCTAGAACATCATCATGGATCTCTTTAACTTTGGCTTCCCATAATTCTTTCTTGCGGGCATCATATTTTTCTAAAAATTCTTTTACCAACTTCTCCCCCTTTCTGACTTCGACAGATAGCTGGGAGATGACATCATCTTTGAATGTTCCAACTTCTTCATAAATCTTCATCTTGGTTGCTTCAGACCTTTAGTCCAGTTGCATTTGATTTTTTGCAAGAGTCAGGCCTTGCTCCATAACCTGTCCAACACTTGTGATGGTGTGGTATAAGGCTTTGCCACCAATCTAGAAGAGTTTTTGAGCTGATCAGTGTTGTGCTGGATCTCAGCAAATCCTCTGCTCATCTCAGTTTCTAGAGTAGTTACCTTGTCTGTGACAGTCTTGATAAAAGTATCAAAGTATGTTTTCTGGTTTTGAAGAAGAAGTACAATCTGATTAATCAAATCTGTGGAGGCAGGAGCTGGAGCAGCAGGAGGAGCAGAAGGAATAGGAGGAGCCACCCATGGAGCTATTTCAGAGAGAGTGACTATGCTCTGAGCTCTTGTAGTGGGTATCATGGCATCCTCTTCATTCATAATCTGCGGGATAGAAAAATCCAAAGTTCTGAGAGGAGCTTCAGCTGGCTCAGGTGAGAGCTCATCAGAAATCAGAATTGTTTCTGGCTGTTCTTTGGGGGCTTCAGGGGATTTTGTTGGTGTCCTTGCTGGAGAAGTGTCTGGAGATTGTCTAAGACTTGGGTCCTTGGGAATTTCAGAGGATGGAGCTGGTGGAGATAGAGGAGGAGGTGGTACATCTGAAGTTAACTCTTCTATCATTTCATTTATGGCTGCATCGGTAGAGAGGAGTGCTTCTTGAGCCTGTTGATCTGAGAGGAAATCTTTTGGAGAGACTAGAGGAGGTGTAGGTGGCCTTGCCTGAACAGTAGGAGCAGGATCCCCCTCAATAGGTGCACCAGAGGAGCTGGGGGCCTGAGATGGAGAATGAGTTGGAGTCCTGTCCTCTCTGTCTGCAACTTCAGTAATTTTGGCAGCTTGAGACGGATTTAGCAACTTTAACTCCCATCTCTGGATGGAGGAGATGGAGACCTTCTTCATGTGGTGAATGATACTTCTTTTGGAGAAACTGAAAACCTCTGGATTCCTCTCATGGAGAAGCAGGGAAATTATCCTTGCATAATTTGGGGACTTTATACTCTCCTTAATCTTGTCCAAGATTAGCATTCCAAACTAAAAGCTCTTTCGACAGACGATTGCTTGCATGATGTAAAAGAAGAAAAGGGGTATGGCCCGGATAGAGTGGGTTTTGTAGAGAAGAATCTTACCAATGACATCCACCAAGAATTTGCCTTCTGCATTCATGTCTGACCTATTGATGTAATTTTTCTCAAGGTCCAGACCACAGAATAGACTTGTTCTGTTAGAATATTCAGGCCCTAGATCATCTTCTTCATCCACGATCGACATTCGAAGAAGTTGAGCCACAGTCATTTTGGTGAGTTTAATCTTTATGCCTTTGACTTTGGATTTGAGGACGGTGCCATTTCGCTTGACCTTGACATTCTTGAAAAACTCTGCAACTTTGGGTAAGAGGATACTACATGGTTCTTGAAGAACGAATGTTAATCCGGCGGTGTCGAGCAAGATCAGAAGATTATGGAAATCGTCTGATAGGTCTGCAATCCCTGCGACGACTAATTATGAACAAACACCGATCTTAGATGAGGTGGCCATGATTCAGAAGTCTTGGAGATGGCGAAACCCTAGAGTGCGTCGATGGGGAGACGGAAGGGGCGCGGCTCTGCAACTGATGGAGTAAGGTGAAGAGGCAGCCGGGTACTCGAGAGACAGAAATGATTTCGTGTAGATGAAATTTCCGGATTTTCTTATTTATATAACCCTAGGTTTAGGTCTAATTATTTAAAAGTAAATACTGAAGTAAACCATAGAGTAGACGGCATAAGCCTTTGGTTTGCGCATAAGAAAATTTGAATAAGAGAATACACGTCATATACACGAGTGAGGAGAATATCTCGAGTAGATAAGTCTGGGGGTACTCGGGTAAGAATACAGAAGTACTCGAATAGATGTATGGAAGTACTCGAGTAGGTCAATGAGGTACTCAAGTAAGTGAAGTTGACTACTCGAGTATGCCAGTCTACTACTCGAGTAGGTCAAGTCAACTACTCGAGTATGTCATTATACTACTCGAGTAGGTCATATACTTACTCGAGTATGTTGTTACTTACTCGAGTCAAAAACTTGAACTTGTGGAAAAATCCAACTTTTGACTAACCTCTGAGCCCTGAGCCTTCTTGAAAGTCCAGCCTCTTCTAGTCTTCCTTGTTGAGCATCCCAAGCTCTGTTTTGAAGAACGAGAACTTGGTTTCATCCAACGGCTTTGTGAAAATATCTGCAATTTGCCTGTCTGTAGGGACATATTGTAGGTTTATGTCCCCATGTTCCACATGCTCCCGGATGAAGTGATACCTTAGCTCTATATGCTTTGTCCGACTGTGCGAGACTGGGTTGTTGGCTATTGCTATTGCGCTGGAGGAGTTGCAAAATAGTGGAATCTTTGCAAACTTCATGTTATAGTCTTCGAACTGATTCTTTATCCAAAGTAACTGTGCATAGCAACTGCCTGCAGAGATGTACTCTGACTCGGCTGTTGAGATTGCCACAAAGTTTTGCTTCTTGCTACTCTAGGAGATAAGCCTTCTTCCAAAGAATTGGCAAGCCCCTGAAGTGCTTTTCCTGTCATCTTGGCTACCTACAAAGTCTGCATCTGAAAAACCTATTAGTTCGCTATCATTACTTCTTGGGTACCATATGCCAAGATTTGGTGTACCTTTAAGGTATCTCAAAATCCGCTTCGCAACAGCGTAGTGAGATTCCTTAGAGTTCACCTGAAATCTAGCACAGACGCATGTTGAGAACATTATATAAGGTCTACTTGCAGTAAGGTAGAGCAAGGATCTAATAATGCTTCTGTACTTGGTTTCATCAAAAGGTTTCCCTTTTTCATCCTTGTCCAGATACATTGTTGAACCCATTGGAGTCCTCATCGAGGTTGCGTTCACCATTCCGAATTTCTTAAATAGCTCTTTGGTGAACTTGGTCTGCGAGATGAAAATTCCATTTTAAGACTGTTTCACCTGAAGCCCTAAGAAATACTTCAACTCGCCCATACTGCTCATTTCAAACTTCCCTTGCATAAGTTTTGAAAACTTCTTGCAGAGGTTGTCATCAGTATAGCCAAAAATAATGTCGTCGACAAAAATTTGCACTAGCAAAATCTTGCTCTTAATTTCCCTAAGAAATAATGTCTTGTCTATCTTTCCCCTTGTGAACTTGTTCTCAAGTAGAAAGGTAGACATCGTCTCATTCCAAACTCGAGGAGCTCGTGCTTTATGCAGTAAATAAACGTAATCAGGAATGTTAGGATCAACAAAACCTAGAGGTTGTTCCACATACACCTCTTCCTTTATGTCTCCATTAAGGAAGGCAGACTTCACATCCATCTGGTAGACAGTGAAGCCATTGAGTGCAGCATATGCTAGGAATAACCTTATAGCCTCCATCCTTGCCACTGGAGCGTAAGTCTGGTCGAAGTCGATTCCTTCTTCTTGATGATAGACTTTGGTGACAAGTCTGGCCTTGTTCTTTACTGTCATTCCATCCTCATCCATCTTGTTCCTCTGAGCTCTAGAGTCCTTGGATCTGGATTGTCCTCTATCACCGTAGTGACTTCTTCATCTTGGATGACTTCTTCATCTTAATCGTCAGCCTCTCCAATAGGGGTTGGAGTGGTGATCGTGATGAACTTTTCACCTTTGTCTTCGGACGATTCATCCTAGCTAATTTCTTTCAGCTTTGCACCTGCATCTTCAATAAGCACACTAGAAGAGTTGCTTTGCAGCAAACTCGTCTCATCAAATACAACATGTATCGATTCTTCTACCACCAGGGTTTTTCTATTAAAAATCCTATATGCCTTACTATGGCTACTATAACCTACAAAGATACCTTCAAAACTCTTTTCACTAAACTTAGTAGTATGATACTTGCCATTGTTTAGTACGAAACATTTACAGCCAAAAAATCTAAAATATGAGACTGTTGGTTTCCTGCCCATCAATAGTTCGTAAGGTGTCTTATCGTGGTTTTTATTTATGATGGCTCGGTTTTGCACGTGGCATGCAGTGTTGACGGCTTCAGCCCAGAAATATTCCGGAAGTTAAGCATCACTCAACATGGTCCTGCAGGCCTCTCTGAGCGTTCTATTCCTTCTCTCGGCCACTCCATTTTGTTGATGAGTGCGAGTAGAGGAAAACTCATGAAAGATACCTAAGCTTTAAAAAAATTCTGTCATGGCCCCAGATTTGAACTCTGTTCCATTATCACTTCTGATTTTGACTATGGAGAAGTTATACTCATTTTGGACTTGCCTGAAAAAATTAGTAAAGATGTCAGAGGTATCTGACTTGTGTTTCAGAAAGAACACCCACGCAAAGCGCGAGTAATCATCAACAATTACCAATGTATAATCCTTACCTCCCAAACTTCTAATTTGCAGTGGACTAAACAGGTCCATATGCAGTAGATGAAGACATCTATTAGAATCCTTGCCAATAACGCTTTTAAAGGTAGCCCTTGTTTGCTTGCCTTTTACACATGCATGACAAGGTCTATCTTTGACGTACTTGACATTTGGGGCATCATGTACTAAGTTCTTTGAAAATAATTTATTAATAGTTTTGGAATTAATATGTGCTAATCTCTTATGCCATTGGTCACCAAGAGACGCACTATCTTTTGCTAAAAGACACACTGGTGTCGAAGAATCTATACAAATGAAATTCAAACAGAAGATGTTTCTGCTTCGAGTGCTGGATAGAATAGTTTCCATATTGTCAAAAGATTTTATCAAGCACTTGTCAGGGTGAAACTCAACTATATATCCTTTATCATAGAGTTAGCTTATGCTTATAAGGTTATGTTCCAAACCTTCAACGTAAGAAACATCTGAGAAGGATACATTACCATTAGTATTCATACCATAACCTCTAGTAATTCCATGATATGAACTTCCAAAGATGACCTTCGGTCCGCTCACAACTGGAGTAAAGTTCTGAATAAGGCTTCTTGTCCCGGTCATATGCCGAGAGCATCCACTGTCCAAATACAAGATCAGCGTTTTGTTGGCCTTTGGACATTCCTGCAATTACAATCAGTTAGCCTTAGGAACCCAAATACGTTTGGGTCCTTCGTCTCGGGTTAGAATGCTCCCACTACGAATATTAGCATTAGAAGTGGTATTCCTCATATTGCCAACATGTGGGGTTGCAGCATTTCTAAGGTTAAACCAACAATCAATGGCAAAGTGACCAATTCTGCCACAACTCCAACAGTCAAATCTGTTGTATCTTCGCTTTATGTTCTCTTGCTTGACCTTTTGGAATTTTTGTCTAGCAGCGGCATAATTCTTGGAGGAAGATACCTCATGATTATGGCAATCACATGGCTTCTTCTCCTTCACAGGCTTTTCTACAACAGGATTTGCCTTTGGTGCATTTTTGAAGTTGTGACCATGACTGTAAGGACCATAGCTCTTGAAGAATGACTTCTTCATAAGGTGCCTTAAAAACACTATCTCCAAAGTTTCTGGGGCGAGCCCATCCTTGATAACGGGACTTTGGCTCTACATAAGTAGGCCTAGTGAAGTGCCTGTAGGATGAGTCAAAATTAAACTCATTTGAAGGAAATCTAACCTTCTTGAACGTGGTCTGATCTTGAGGGGCTTTCCCCTTCTCTTTGGCAAAAACCTTTTTGGCGGCCTTATTCTTTCGTTGAGCCTTATTTCTCCTAGAGGATTTACTAGGAGCTTCTTCATGGCCTAATCCAACACCCTTGGCCTTGGCTGAGAATTCAGCAACGAATGGAAGTACTGTCTTGGGCTTCAAGAAACTTTCAACTAGTTTCTTCTCAGTAGCAAGTTGGGTTTCCAGTTCCTTGATGATTTTCTCTTTAAGGTCGAGGTGCTCAAGAGCCTTGTTATATTCTTCAATAGCATTATTGAAGTTTCTTCGAGCGAGTCAGTCTTTGCGACCTTCTCTCTCAAGACGCTCTCTTCAGCTGTGAGAGAATTTATCTCTCTAGCCTGAGTTTTCACGATTCAGTGACATTTGTCATAAGCCATTATTAACTCCTTGTATTGAGCCATGAGTTCTGACTCATTGTCAGAAGATCTATCCTCACACTCATGTCCAGAGACTTCAGAATCTGAAAGAGGGGTATAAGAGTTTACCTTCCCAGTGAACTGGGCCTCTTGATCTTCATCTGTTTGAGCCATAAGCCCAAAATAAGCTTCTTCTTCTTCTTCTTCACTCGACTCAGATGAGTCGGAGTCACTAAGAGTCTTGCTCTTTTTGGCTATTAGGCTCTTCTCTTTCCTCTATTTGTTGTACGAGTATTTCTTCTCTTCTCTTCTTCCACCCTCCTTCTTATGTGGACAGTCGGCAATTACGTGTCCTGGCTTATTACAGCAATAACAAACAATGTCAGTAGAAATATGTTTGTTCTGTTTAGTATTATACCTGTCATGGCTGCTTGAGCCTTTTCTTTGTCGATCATCATCGCGTCGTGATCTTCTATAAGAGGCATCCTTGCCTTTTCATTGCTTCTTCTTGTTTAAGAATTTCTTGAACAACCGAGAGAGTAGGGAGAACTCTCCTTCTGATAGTTCAGAGCCTGAGGTGCTTGGCTCTGAGGTTTCTTCTTCACTAACTTCTGGTGCTGGAGTAGGAGGAACAGCTTTGGACTTCTTAGAGGTGTCTACCTTTAAAGCGACAGACTTCTCTTTGAATGCAGACCTATTTTTCTCTTCTTCAGCCTTCCTTGTGTTGAGTTGGAGCTCATAGGACATCAGCTTCCCGAAGAGATTCTGAGGATCTGTCTCGGCCAGTTTTCCAAACTACATGATAGCACAGACAATATTATCCCATTCCTTAGTCAGGGATCTCAAGAACTTATCATTTAGCTATCCATTAGTGAAGACTCTATCGTATACCCTCAATCCATTCACTATCTTGAAGAAGTTCTCAAATGTGTCAGCAATGGTTTCTTTGTTTCCTTGTCAGAAAGCCTCATACTTCTGATTAAGTAGGGATCTTCTATTATACCTCGCTTCTTCGGTACCTTCCATCAAGGTAACTAATGACTGCCACATCTCCTTTGTAGACTGGCAGTGAATCAGATTTTACAGCATTGAATCATCGACTGCACTTGCTATGATATTTTTTTGTCTTTTTGTCCAACGAGACAAGTGCAATCTCATCCTTATCTAGATCCATAAGTTTCTTGGGGACTTTCTTAGTGGGATCTATAGTGGATACGGTCATGGGAATATAAGGACCTTCTTCAACTATCATGAAGATCCTTGGATCCACAGCTTCCATGAAGAACTTGATTCTTTCTTTCCACATATGGAAATTATTTTTGTTGCACAACGGAAGCTTGGCAAAATCTTAGCCTTGTCCATTTGGTAGATCTCAAATGACAACTATTTAAGAATCTGATCAAGGTGTTATCTTTTAACGATCAACCTGGCTTTGATTGAAAGATAATAGTTGCCAACCTAAATCACCTAGAGGGGGTGAATAGGTGAGATGTGCATCTTTTTACGGAATAAAAAATCTCAATACAATGCACAGATCTATCTACCAAACAAACACAGACGAGGCAAGATTTATAGTGGTTCCCCAACCTTGGGTACATCCACTTTCCCTCACCGATCTAGAAATAAACTAGACTCAGCTACTCCACTATCTCGGAATGGAAAACAATCATACCCTCGGAACAAAGTTACTACAAACTCGATCCACAAACGGATCTACACTCGGAAGGCAAAACTTCCTACAATCTCGGAGTTGAAAACTCCTACACTCGGAGAAATCTTCTCCTACAATAATGAAATAAAGCAGTACAGAAATACAAACATTAAATTATCTGGTCCATATCTGCAACAGAAAATCAGAAAATCCTTCTTCTAGGCGTGCGGCTTTATCAGAATACTGAAGAAGAATCTCAAAAAAATCAGATTTGGAAATTCTCGACTTTACACGATCGAAAGAGTAGATGAAGCGTTGAGCGAAGATCTCGATCTGTAGAGCCTTCTTAATCTGAATCCTCTGAAAAGAAGAAACCCTAGCCGGTCGGAAAATTGATATGACAGCGGCGGCGAGTTTCCGGTTCTTGCAGAGAGAAAGAGGAGACAGATAACTTTTGGAAAGATACGGCTGCAAAAACTTTCTAGAATAATTTTCTTTTAAAACTTAGGGTTTACCGGTTTGAAAAGACCTTTTATAGGAGACAAGAAGATTAGACTTAAATGATTCATAAAGAGAAAGACACGTGGACCAATCACGTCAGAGTTTAAGAATAAGACCATTAGATCTGGACTTACAGAATTTCTAAAAAGTTCAAAGTAAATTACTCGAGTCAAGCAGGACTACTCGAGTATATGCAACACTTACTCGAGTAGGTAGAAGGTGACTACTCGAGTACATGAGAAAAATTAATCGGGAGATAACAAAATCATTACTCTAGTACATGGAGTCAACTACTCGAGTAAATAAGAATGAGTGGGACTCAGTTACTCGAGTAAAAAAATGACTTACTCGAGTACTTAAGTACTTACACGAGAGGTGCACTATATTACTCGAGTTCAAGAATTACTATTCGAGTATATAGAAATGAACTACTCGAGTATATAAGAGACTACTCGAGACAAACACTTAGAAAATCTCTGGAATAGGAAAAATTGAACAACTCGAGTATATAACATGAACTACTCGAGACAGAATGATCTACTCAAGTATAAAACATGAACTACTCGAGTAATTCACTTAGTGAAATATTCTGGAAAGGAATTCTGGATTACACGAGCACAGACACTGGACTACTCGAGTACATGACTTAGACTACTCGAGTAAGTGAGAACTATATGAGAGTCAGACTTTAACTACTCGATACAGGAGAAAATTACTCGACATAGAATAGAGAACTACTCGAGTACTATATAGTACTACTCGAGTATTTGACTTAAAAAATTTTTGAGAAGAAAAAATTTGTAAACCCGAGAGGTGAAAGTGAACCACTCGAGTAGTTGACTTAACTACTCGAGACAGAATATCATCACTCGAGTATGTACTCAGTAACTTACTCGAGTAAGTAAGGGACTACTCGAGTACTTTACTTGGGAAATATTTTCTCACAGATTTTCATCTTCTAAGGGAAATCAACATCAAGACTTTTCACATAGTCCTAGAGCTTGAATATAAAGTGTATCCCAATAGAAAGGATACACATGAGTCAACACTTTGGAACACACAATGAGGGATTACATTGTATGGTCCTATATTTGGTGACCCATTGTAGACTGACATTGGCCTACACTTCCCATTAGAATCTGCAAACACATAACTCAAACCAAGCATCAAGTACAACTTAATTCATCTTAGTTCAAGGGTGACTTCATCAAATCTGGGTTAGTGTGGATACAATACCCAACAGTGTTTGGTGCACCAACCCCCCACACTCAAGAATAAGGTAGTGACCTTCTCTTGGGTTCTCACAGCACACACTCATTCCAAGGGCAAGTCTGTCCGCAAGACTGACTTGGGTATTTTAGAGGCCATCAACAATGTCTTTTCCAAAGAAGACCACTGCAGATAGAACTCAAAATAAACCAAGCTCCTCTACTGACAAACTTGCCTTCAGTCAGATTGTTGGTGAAAGAAACAAGTATAAGGAAGCTACTCTTCCTTCTAAAAGTCCGCAACTAATATGCAATCAACCAGACCTGTTTAGAAAAGAAGATATGATATCCATGAGTGTTCGTGCAGTGGCAAAGTAAGACATTTTGCATTAGATTATTGGCACATTCAAACTATGCAAAGAGCAATTGCTAGTCTTCCTTTCAGAAAATCTGTAGGAAGACATTTTTATTTTCAGACTAACATGCATGAAAGTGCAGGTTAGATCTGATATACTCTAGAGAGGGGGTGAATAGAGTATGGTGCTTGCTAAAAACTTGTACAACAATTGTTGTATTCCTAAGTGAACAGGGAAGCAAATAATATAAAGTAAATTTAAACACAGAGCAATCACAGATTAAACACAAAGTAGCCACAAAGCAATCACAAAGCACAGCCAGAAACAAAAGAAAGACAAGCAACCAGATGACACAAGGAGCTATAGTGGTTCCCCAAACAACCTGGGTACATCCAATCTTCTACCACCCTAGGCAGGAATCCACTGCAGGATGAGTTGATCAGGTGTCCTGGGCACCAATGAGCTTTTGATAAGGTGCTCAAAAACTAAATCAGATTTTTTATCAGGTGTCTTGCCACCACTGAGTTTTGATAAGGTCTCACAAACCAAACCACAAACTTTTGAAGGGAGTTTGAAAAAACCTTTACAGCAGAGAGAGAGAGAAAAAAAGGATGAGATGATCTTCTCTATCAACAGTCAAAGAGAAGAAAGTGGATGTTGTCAAAGCTCCCCCTGAGATCTTAAGTTGTTCAGGAAGTGAAGCTTTGCAGTAAGGTGATAGGCCTTCAGATAATTTGATCTCCAGCAAAAGATGATTTCAGCAGCAACTGAAATGTGAGGTGTATGGAGTCTTGAACTATGATGGCCTTGAACACTTGAATCCAAAGGGATCTGAAAGTTTCAGTTGGTTGATCTCCTTTTGTGATGTGTGTTCTTGTATGAATTTTGAGATTGAAGAATGTCTGCAACTCTTTCTCTTTCTCTTGTGTGATTGTTGTTGTAAGAGCTGTTGCAGAGATTGTAATAATCTTATTATTTCAGAGAAAATTCTTCTTCATTTGTTGTAGAGAATAATTCCGTCTTTTATTCCTTCTGTCTAAATAGAAATGATCCACTGTCCAAGATAGTCGTTGGCCTGTCATAAATGACTTCCTTAATTGCAATTGTCTTCTGGGGGAAAGTCCAATAAAACATTCCTTGATAATTCCTTGAAACTTGCTCCAGATTAATTGAAAATGGCTATAAGATCTCTGAATTAAATGCTGACAATAATTCCTTAACTGTCTGAATTTGAATCTTGAAAATCGTTGAACTCTTCAGAAAAACGTCAAACTGAGCTCCACTATCATTGAACTGAGCTCAGAGACTGGACTTAGATAAAAACAGAGATCATCGATCTGAGCTCAACTATCGTCAAACTGAGCTCAGAGATAGAGAATCAAACTGGGTCAAGATCGTCGATCTGAGCTCGAAGATCGTCGAATGGAGTTCGACGACTTGATGAAGTTGAGCTCAGAGATCGTCGAATGGAGTTCGATGACTTGATGAAGTGAGCTCAGCGATCGTCGAATGGAGTTCGACGATTCGTCGATCTGAGCTCGACGAAATGACTTAGTCTCAGAACTGAAAAACCTGGTCTTGAGGGCAGCTTCCAAACCTAACTACTAACCCTTAGACTCAATTCTAATTGACCTTTAGATCTATACAATGAGGTCAAACAGGTTTCCTAAGATACATAGTGATCCTGACCCAAATCAGTAATAGGGTGTTCCAACAATCTCCCCCTGTTTGGGTTAGGATTACTATTTACAGATATTGGAATAACAAAGACATACAAAGCAAAAATGTAACAAACAAGACATAGCAGAAACACAGATATTATCTCAGATAGTTCAGAAAATAGAATATATTGTCATCTTACAGAATTACTCCTTTTCCTTGCTCTTTATAAGTACTATTTCTCTGTTTGGATTAAGAGCTTCCTTCTTAGATCTTCTGTCATCAGCTGCACCTAGAGAGGTTTGTTACTTTGGCCTGGGCACTACAGCTTCAGGGTGCAGCTTCATGTAGCTTTCAGAATCAAAGAATTTACTGGAGGAGTATCTTTCAAGTTCCTTTTTCCTTTGGCCTGATAATGTAGTGATATTTGAAGTATCTTTACCTTGTTCTCTGGCTTTCTTAATCTGATCCAAAGCAGCCAATTCTTTTATCCTAGCTATCCATGAAGTAGGATTGTTTTCTAGATCCTCAAATGGAACTGGAGGCTAATACCTATTTGAAGAAGTATCTGGAGGAGCTCTGGAAGAGACTAAATCTTTCAGCTTATAAGGAAAGGGACCTGAAGTTGTATCAGATGGACCTTGTCCTTCCCTTAAATATGGATGCTTCCTGGAATATACTTTTGAATAAACTTGAAGTTCTCTTTGGTTTCCTCTATAGTTTCCTCTTCTTGACTGATAGCCTCTGGATTGGCTTCCCCTGTATTGGGATCTACCTTGAGGTTGATAAGGGGTTTGGCTTATGGCAGAGGGATGAGATGCAGAGCTACCACTTGCACTTGCATCAGGTGAAGGAGGAGGAGGAGGATGATGGAACTGAGAAGATCCTTTGTCATATTTTCTCTTTTTATTCATAGCCTTTAATTGATTTTTGGAGTATTGCATCCAATGTTCTGTGATAGGGCAATCATGCAGAATGTAGTAAGGAATGTCATTTGTATCTTTTACTTTTGCTGGTGGAACTCTTTTCATTGTTTTGCTTCTGGCCTTTCTTTTCCTTGCAATAGTTGTAGAGGAGTCATCTAAATCAGTCCTATATTGATCACTTTCTGAGCTTTGATCATCATATAGTGCATCAATCCTTTTGAGATTGTCTATCTGTTGTTGGGATTGAGCAGAAGTAACAGCAGTGACAGTAATAGTAACAGCAACAGTAGGAGTAGGAATAGAAGCAGCACTAGCAGAAGGAGTAGATAGAGCAGTAGTTGTGGCAGCAGATTCAGATACAATATTTTCAGATAAATAAGGTACAGCAGCAGTAGTATCAGATGAAACTGGAAAGTCAACTGCAGAAGGAGTAACAACAATAACAGCAGGCTCAAACACAAGTGCCTCTGTCATATGTATATCCTTAGATACTAAAGCATCAGCAACATCAGAACTATCAGACACATCAACAGTAGCAGTAGAGGCAGCAGCAACAGAAACAACAGGGGCAGCAATAGAGAGGGACTTTACAAAAGAATGTATTATACTATTATCACATCTTGAAATAGGCATAATGGCCTTAGAGATATCTTCAGATGGCTGAACTGCAGTGTGCTCTAGAAGACAACTGAAATAAACTGAATCAAAATCTGATAAAAGTGACCTGAGGTCCACTGAGAAAACTATAACTTGAGATGTTGAGGCTGGAGCTTGAACTGAAGTAGCAGCAGCAGCAACAGGCAATCTTTCCACTTCATGAGGCATCTCCCCCTGCCAAGATTCAGTCAGGACTAGATCAACGCACCCAGAGGAAGGGATTGCCTGAGGAATGAGAGAGGAGAGCCTGGCAGACAGTTCTGCAACTGACGTTACAAGTGGAGCCAAGGAGGTCTCCAACAAGAGTGATAGTCTGGGAGCTATCAGCTCATAAAGTCTGTTTGCTAAAGCTGGAAGATCTACATGCTCAAGAGGGACTTGAGCAGAGTTAGGGACTGAAGGTGGAGCAGCTGGAGATATGGGTGGAGAGCTGCTCGATGGTGGAAATGAAGGTTGAGATATGGGGATGGTGGAGATGGAAGATAATGGAAGTGAAATAGAGGGTGTGAAGGAGGGTTGTGCAATGATATCTTGAAGCAATTGTTGATAGGATGTGGATGAAGAGGGTAGATCAGGAGGTGATGAAGGGTAATCATCCATAAAGGAATCATCTATAAGATTGAAAGAGGGAATGTGAGAGTATGATTCAATTTCTAGGTGAGGGTATTGATGCAGAGGATGGAAGAGTTCTTCTGTTAGACGTGGAGTTGGAGAACTTGGAGTTGGAGATGGGGTTGAAATTATGATTGTGGAAGAAATTTGAATGGTGGATGTGACTGGTGGAGATGAAATAAGAGTTGGAGGAGTAGGAGAAGAAGCAGGCAAGTCTTCTGCAGGGGCAGAGACTTGAGGGGAAGAGACTGCAACAGTCCTGGTGCCTGAAGTTGCACTTGCAGAAGGCCTGCTGGGCTTAACAATTTTCCTGTCCCGCTTGCCAAACAGGGCACAGGAGAGCCTCATGGAGGCATTGATGTGCATCCCATTTGAGACTAGCAGTGCAGGGCATCTGTTTTGAAGAAACAGCCCTAATATCCTTCCAAAGTTAACAAAATTCTTGTTGATCTTCTTCTTAATCAGGTCAAAGAAAACTTCTCCCCAGTTTAATTGTTTCTTATCTACAAGAGCACCCATCCAACATAGCTGATACCTGGAGATGGTATCATGGGCTGAGTGCTTGGCCAACAATACCTTCCCAACCACATCAGCCAAAAATCTATACTCCAAAGACAGATTTTTCTTCAGTAGTTTGCTAGGGTTTGCATCTGGGTGTCCCATTCTTTGAAGTAAATCAGAAAACACTTCTCCAGAAAGTTCAACAGAGTCTTCTCCAGAATTCAAGTCAAAAATCTCTGTCAAGGCGCAGGGGTTAGGGATACCTGGGTTCTGATATTGTTCCAATCACTATATTCTGATCCTGGTTGTGGGCAGTATATACCCACTCCTTGATTTCATCTACAACTAATTTGATTCTAGTGGACATTATAGTAACTAGCTTTTGTTCCTTGAAAAGGTTTAGAATGTCTTTGAAAATATGATCACTATTGTTGAAAGAATCCATATCAATATCAAAACCTGCATCAAATTTCATTGCGGCCAGAATAGCGACTGAGATGGCCATTGATTCCTGCAAAAATCAACAAACAAATGACCAAGTGTACAGAGGTTTGGATGGAAAGAGAAAATTTGCAGAGAGAATGAAGGTGCAAAGAGAGAACGACGGCCGAAAAAAGAGTTTTATATTAGTGTTCGACGCAGAAAAGGAAAGATCGTTGAACTCTGTTCGACGACCGGGGCTTCTAAAGGAAACTAAAAGGTCATCAATAGCTTCGATCTCCGTTCGACTATATTGGAGAGCGTCGAGCTCCGTTCGACGATAGTTCAGAAAACAAAATCGTCGAGCTCCGCACGACGATCGCTGACCTGAAAAAGATAGTTTAGCACTATCTGAGAAGCGCTGAACTCTGGTCGACGATTTCGGAAAGCGTCGATCTTCGTTCGACGATCTTGGGGAAAATCGTCGAGCGCAGTTCAGAGACCAGAAACACTCTTATATACTGGAAAAATTAAGATTTTGCCTAGTCTTGGTCATTTTTAGATTTTTGAAAATCCTGGAACTTATTTTAGACTTCCTCCATCTAACATTCCTAACCGATTCAGGAAGAATGTATGCTTCCTTTCATCCAAGAGTTTGGTGAAAATATCTCCCCTTTGCAAATCAGTTGGTATATATTGAAGTTCAATTTTATTTTTCTCAACATTATCCCTTAAAAAAGTGATGCCTAATTTCGATATGTTTTGTCCTACTATGGAGGACTGGATTTTGTGCTATGGAAATAACACTAGTATTATCACAAAATATTTTTGACTTCTCTAAGTTGTAGCAATAGTCTAAGAGTTGGTTTTGAATCCACAAGATTTGTGAACAACAACTACCTGCAGCCATATATTCAGCTTCAGCAGTTGAAGTTGACAAAGATGCTTGTTTCTTGCAAAACTAGGAGACAAGTCTGTCACCAAGAAACTGACAAGTTCCACTGGTGCTTTTCCTGTCAATTCTGCATCCAGCATAATCAGCATTAGAAAATCCAGTTAAGTCAAATGCTGAATCTTTTGGATACCAGAGACCTAGATTTGGACAACTTTTTACATACCTGAGAATCCTTTTTACTAAGGTTAGGTGTGACTCTCTAGGGCTCACTTGGAATCTAGCATATATGCATGTAGCAAACATTATGTCAGGTCTACTAGCTGTAAGATACAATAAGGAGCCAATTATTGCTCTATATGTTGTCTGATCAACAGGTTTCCCATATTCATCAGCATCTAATACAGCATTAGTAGGCATAGGTGTTTTTATACATGATGCTTCAGACATACCAAATTTCTTAACAAGTTCCTTTGCATACTTAGTTTGAGAAATAAATATGCCTTCAACATGTTGTTTGATTTGCAATCCTAGAAAGAAGGATATCTTACCCATGCTACTCATTTCAAATTTGGAATGCATTAGGTTTGAAAACCTTCTGCACAAATTTGAATCAGTAGAACCACATATAATGTCATCTACATATATTTGTACTAGTAGGGTATGGGACTTATGGGTTCTAATAAAAAGAGTTTGGTCTACTCTACCCCTTATAAACTTATTTTTTAGAAGAAAGCATGTTATTGTCTCATATCATGCTCTAGGAGCTTGCTTGAGACCATATAATGCTTTGTGTAGTTTGAAAACATAATCAGGATGAGTTGGAGAGATAAAACCTTGAGGTTGTCTGACATAGACTTCTTCTTTGATATCTCCATTGAGAAAAGCACTCTTTATATCCATCTGGTATACTTTGAAACCCTTGTGTGCTGCATATGCTAAGAAGATCCTTATGGCCTCCAACCTTGCAACTGGTGCAAAAGTCTGGTCATAATATATCCGTTCTTCTTGAGAGTACCCTTGGGCAACTAGCCTTGGCTTGTTCCTTACAATGACTCCTTGATCATCCAATTTGTTTCTGAACACCCACTTTGTTCCAACAATGGAGTGATCCTTAGGCCTTGGTACTAGTTCCCAAACTTTATTCCTTTCAAATTGATGCAACTCTTCTTGCATTGCAATGATCCAGTGTGGATCTTGCTCTGCATCTTGAATGGATTGAGGTTCAATTTGAGAAAGAAAGCAAGTGTGCATCAGGTTTTGCTTGACCTGACTTCTAGTTTGCACACCAGCTGAGATGTCTCCAATTACTTGGGAAATTGGATGGTCTCTTGGTGTTACTAAATCAACAGGAGGTGTTGATTGTTCACCAACCTGTGTTGTTGCATCCTCTTGTGGTACAACAACTGTCTCTTCAAGAAATTTCTCTTCAAGATGTTGAATGTCTTCTTCATCTTCACTGCTTTCCTCTTTTTGAGTGATTTGTATTCTGTCCAAGTCTTCAGTGAGAGAATGTACCTGCAAAGGTTCTATGGTAGAAGTGTTCTTTTCCTTGAAAGACATATGAGATTCATCAAAAGATATGTGAACAGATTCTTCAATTTTGAGAGTAGATTTATTATATACCCTATAAGCCTTACTGATCATGGAGTATCCCAGAAACACTCGTTCATCTGCTTTAGCTTGAAATTTTGCTAAATATTTCTTGTCATTATTATGTATGTAACAAATACAACCAAAAATTCTAAAATAATCTACTTTAGGTTTCTTCCCTTTGAGTAATTCATAGGGAGTCTTGCCCTTCAGTTTATGTATTAAACTTCTATTCAGCACATAGTTGGAGGTGTTCACTGCCTCTGTCCAAAAGTATAGAGGAAGGTGAGCATCTGACAACAATGTAGTGGCAGATTCAATAAGGGTTCTATTTTTCCTTTCAGCTACCCCATTTTGTTGAGGAGTTCTAGGAGCTGAGAAAGTGTGTCTGATTTCTTCACTATGACAAAACTCTTGCATAAGAAGAGAATCAAACTCTATCCCATGATCACTTCTGATCAGGGCAATGTGAGTATTGAACTCAGTCTGTATGCATTTGAGAAACTCTGTCAAACACTTAAAGTTATCAGACTTCTTCCTCAGAAAGAACATCCATGTGAATCTAGAGAAGTCATCTACAACTACTAGAGTGTAAGATTTCCCTCCTAAGATTTGTACTATAATGGGTCCAAAAAGATCCATGTATAACAGATACAAAATCCTAGGTGAATCACTCTTATTAAGTGACTTGAAACTATTTTTAGTTTGCTTGCCTAATTGACAAGCCCTGTAGAGTCCTTCGTTCATGTAGGGGCTAGAAGGTAGTCCTCTAACAAGGTTGTCCTTGGATAGCCTAGCAATGGTTCTAAAGTTTATATGCCCTAGTCTCTTATGCCATAATATATTAGGTCTACTAACATAGTTAAATAGGCAAATATCTACTTCAGTTGAAAGAAAGTCTACTAAATAGATGTTACCTTTCCTTTTACCTATCAACACAGTTGTGTTGTCCTCTGACTTGATCTTGCATAAGGATTTGCTGAAAGTCACTAGGTAGCCTTCATCACATAGCTAACTGATACTAATCAAGTTGTGCTTCAGTCCTTCCACATAGGCTACTTTCTTGAATGTGACTGTGCCAATCTAGACTGCACCATATCCTTTTGTTAGTCAAAAGTTTGAGTCACCAAATATGACTTTGGGTCCATGCTTGGCTTTAAAGGATGTGAGATTGTCCTTGCTTCCAGTCATGTGCTTTGAGCACCCACTATCCAGATACCATTGCTGGTTTGATGTTGGATAGGTCTTCACCTGCACATAAAATAATTTACTTGTTTTTGACCTAGTTTACCTTGGGCCTAGGTTGATAACCTTTAAATTCAGAAATAAATGACATCCCTGGTTGACTCTTATAACCTTCAGGATGATATCTCCTTGGAGGTATTATCCATTCAGTATAAGGGCTAAATCTTTGTGATGAAGGACCCCTAGGATTAGATTTTGATTTACCTTTGAATAAGTTTTCAAAGCTCTGATCTCTGCTCGACGATCGCTGAGCTGAGTTCGACGATCTTGGGTCAGATCGTCGAGCTCCATTCGACGATCGACTATGGCAGAGTTCAGGGTTTAGAGATCGTCGACCTGCATTCGACGATTTTGCCTGAGATCGTTGATCTCCGTTCGGCGATCGTCTAGCTCCATTCGATGATTTCTGTTGAATTCTTGGTTTCTTAGGTAAGTCAGAATTTTTCCTAGCTACCTCTACAACTCCCTTCCCTTTGTCAGAAATAAACTTAATTGGGGTTGTTAGTACTATAGGTTGACTGGATGAAGCACCCAAGCTCAGTGTACTATTGAATCTAGAGTTCACTGTGCTTATGATGTCCATTAGCTTGATGCTTCTCCCATTAACGGATTCTTCAAACTTTTTGGCCTCAGATAGTTCACTTTTCAGTGAAGCTATCTGCTCCCTACAGCACTCCAACTCCTCAGAGAGTTTGAGGTTTTCTGATTTTAATGTACTGTGTTCTGATAATTTATTTCTGAGAGAAATGATTTCCTTCTCAGATTTTAATAGGTCTAAACATAGTGCTTTAAACTCAGACTTAAAGTCCTCAGAGTTAAAATCAAAAGAACTAATTACCTGGTCTTCTTCAAATTGAGTCTCTGAGTCTGACTCCGACTCTTCTGCATCAGAATTATGTTGTGAGGCATTGATTGCCATCATGCAGAACTCCTACTCTTCAGCATCATCTTCATCATCACTGGAACTGGATTACCTTCTGATTCTTCTTCTATCTCACTCCAAGATTCAACAACAAATCCCTTCCTTGTGTGTTTGTTCTTACTGGAGGAGGGTTTGCCATTGCTATTCTTCTTGAAGTCCTTGTCTTTTCTTCTTTCTTTCTTGTCCTTTCTGCCCTTGTTTTTATTTTCTGGACATTCAGGCACAATGTGGCCTGGTTTCCTGTAACCAAAGCAAAAAATTTCTTTATTATTTGATTTATCATACATTGTCTTGTCATGCTCTTTGTATGATCTCTTCCTGAAGTCCTTCCTAGCCATTTTGTAGAATCTTTTGGTCAATAGACTTAGCAATTCCTCATTGCCTGTGACTTTATCTTCAGGCTGATCTTCAATGGCTTTGAAGGCTATTGACTTTTCCTTTCTTGAGGCTGGTGAGGCAGCCTTCTACTCTTCTTCTCTGTTTTTAATGAGCAGCTCATAAGACTTGAGCTTTCCCAAGAGTGCTTCTGTTGTAATCTCATTCAGACTTCTGGCATCCTTGATTGGCCAGATCCTTGAATCCCAAGTGCTTGGGAAGTACATTAGGATTTTGTCATTTATCTCAGTCAGTGAGATTTCTTTGTCCAAAGTTTTCAGCTCATTGACTATAAGACTGAGTCTATTGTACATATCTCCTACTGACTCAGCTTCTCCTTTCTTGAAATTCTCATATTGTGTTATGAGGTGAGAACTTCTGTCTTTTCTTTCATCAGCAGATCCTGAGACTATTTCAGATAGCTTGTCCCAGATGTCCTTTGCTGAGTTACATTCAGCTACCTTTTGGAATATGTCATCAGACATAGTCTGGGCTAAGATATTCATAGCCTTTGCATCTGCTACCTTCCACTTCTTGATCTCTGCATCTGTTCCTGAAGGAGGTGGAACAGCATTTGTACTTGTGTTCTCTGGAGGTCTTGGACAAACTGTCAAAACAGAATTAAAAATGTCCTCATCAATAGAATTCATGTACAGTCTAATCCTTGCTTTCCAAAGTGCAAACTTAGACAGATTGCACACTGGAGGTCTGGTGCTAGCATAGTCTTTGTTTTGGGCCATGTTTTGTGAAGAAATAAATCTAGAAACAAACTTAAAACAAACAGATCTAACCAGAGGGATCTTTGGGTTCAGGTGTTAGCCTGTGCAACCACTAAGGTATGGTATTTTTAACGAACCTGGAAGATGTGGTATGATTAACCAACCTCCCTCTAATACCAATTGAAAGTGCAGGTTAGATCTGATATACTCTAGAGGGGGGGGGGGTGAATAGAGTATGGTGCTTGCTAAAAACTTATACAATAGTTGTTGTATTCCTAAGTGAACAGGGAAGCAAATAATATAAAGTAAATTTAAACACAGAGCAATCACAAATTAAACACAAAGCAGCCACAAAGCAATCACAAAGCACAGCCAGAAACAAAAGAAAGACAAGCAACCAGATGACACAAGGAGCTATAGTGGTTCCACAAACAACCTGGGTACATCCACTCTTCTACCACCCTAGGTAGGAATCCACTGCAGGATGAGTTGATCAGGTGTTCTGGGCACCAATGAGCTTTTGATAAGGTGCTCAAAAACCAAATCAGATTTTTTGATCAGGTGTCTTGCCACCACTGAGTTTAGATAAGGTCTCAGAAACCAAACCACAAACTTTTGAAGGAAGTTTGAAAAAACCTTTACAGCAGAGAGAGAGAGAGAGAGAGAAAGGATGAGATGATCTTCTCTGTCAACAGTCAAAGAGAAGAAAGTGGATGTTGTCAAAGCTCCCCCTGAGATCTTGAGTTGTTCAGGAAGTGAAGATTTGCAGTAGGGTGATAGGCCTTCAGATAATTTGATCTCCAGCAAAAGATGATTTCAGCAACAACTGAAATGTGAGGTGTCTGGAGTCTTGAATGATGATGGCCTTGAACACTTGAATCCAAAGGGATCTGAAAGTTTCAGTTGGTTGATCTCCTTTTGTGATGTGTGTTCTTGTATGAATTTTGAGATTGAAGAATGTCTGCAACTCTTTCTCTTTCTCTTGTGTGATTGTTGTTGTAAGAGCTGTTGCAGAGATTGTAATAATCTTATTATTTCAGAGAAAAGTCTTCATCATTTGTTGTAGAGAATAATTCTGTCTTTTATTCCTTCTGTCTGAATAGAAATGATCCACTGTCCAAGATAGCTGTTGGCCTGTCATAAATGACTTCCTTAATTGCAATTGTCTTCTGGAGGAAAGTCCAATAAAACATTTCTTGATAATTTCTTGAAACTTGCTCGAGATTAATTGAAAACAGCTATAAGATCTCTGAATTAAAAGCTGACAATAATTCCTTTAATGTCTGAATTTGAATCTTGAAAATCGTTGAACTCTTCAGAAAAACGTCGAACTGAGCTCCACTATCGTTGAACTGAGCTCAGAGACTGGACTTAGATAAAAACAGATATCGTCGATCTGAGCTCAACTATCGTCGAACTGAGCTCAGAGATAGAGAATAAAACTGGAGTCAAGATCGTCGATCTGAGCTCGAAGATCGTCGAATGGAGTTCAACGACTTGATGAAGTTGAGCTCAGAGATCGTCGAATGGAGTTCGACGACTTGAAGAAGTGAGCTCAGCGATCGTCGAATGGAGTTCGACGATTCGTCGATCTGAGCTCGACGAAATGACTTAGTCTCAGAACTGAAAGACCTGGTCTTGAGGGCAGCTTCCAAACCTAACTACTAACCCTTAGACTCAATTCTAATTGACCTTTATATCTATACAATGAGGTCAAACAGGTTTCCTAAGAGACATAGTGATCCTGACCCAAATTAGTAATAGGGTGTTCCAACAATGCACGAACACCCAATATAAATTGGGGTCCTAAGGTAACATAAATTCTGTTTTACAGGATAGTTCAAGTACTCATACACATATATGGTACTTGGAAAGTGGTTGTTACAAGCACACGACTCGAATAAGAAGCAACCTGAAGAACTTCACTACAGTGAAGATTGGACATAAAGTAATGTTTGGTAGTTTAGATAGAGTATTCACAAAGTGATATTTTATGATTACCAATGACATAGTCACAATATGAAAAGTGGTTTTTGTGGAAGGGTGGCAACACAACCTGATAAGCATAACCCAACTCTGTTCTCTTGGCTATGTCATTGTATTCCACAAGGATGAGCGTCAAAATAAGAGGTCAAGTGACCAAGAGGTCATCTTGACAAGCACTAGGAGTGGAAATGTTTATTGTTTAATCTTTTTATGCTTAAGTAAAGACTCTCATATAAGTCTGGTTGCAAATAAGAAAATCTCATATTATGTAACATGGCACAAGAGATTAGCTCACTTGAACTATAAGACTATTAGTAAGCTCTTCAATGAAGAGCTAGTCAGGAATGGTCCCTAAAGGAAATGCACCAAAGACGACATTTACTCTACATGCCAAAAGGGCAAGCATACCAAAGATTATTTTAAGAGCATTAGGGCCAAAGACTTTGGGAGGTGTTTATACCTCCTGTATGTGGACTTCTTTGGTCCTATACCAGTTCATAGTCTAGATAGGAAAGTCTAAACCCTTGTGGTTGTTGATGACTTCTCTAGGTTTGCTTAGGTTTTCTTTCTTAAGAAAAACTCTGAAAACCTTGATATCCTCAGGATCATTGTCAAGAACATTCAGAATGAATTAAACAGTACTGTGGTAAAAATCAAAAGTGACCATGGCACTGGATTCCAATCTGAAAGCATGACAATGTTCTGTGAAGAATAAGAGATTCATTAAAAAGTTTCTTCTTCAAGAACACCCCAACAAAATGGGATTGCTGAGAGAAAAAAATAAAACTCTCGTAGAAGTTGGAAGGACACTTCTATGTGACACATCTCTCCAGAATATTTCTGTGCTGAGCTAGTTAATACTGTATGTCATGTCCTCAATAGAGCTTCTATCACCAAGGATCATAAGAAGACTCCCTATGAGATAATGAAGGGCATAAAACCAAACCTTCTCTACCTCAGAATCTTTGGAAGCAATTGCTACGTGCTCCATAATGGGAAATCTTACCTAACTAAGTTTTCTTCAAAATCCTATGATGAGATATTTATTGGGTACAATAATCTTAGTAAAGCATATGTGGTCTACAACTTGAAAAATCAAGTTGTGGAAGAATCTATAAATGTAGTATTTGATGAGTTTTCTATGATTAACAATGATCTACCAAGCTCCTCATCTAGATCTGCATGTAAAGAATTGGTGATGGGAAAACTGATGTAGGCCCACACGTTGACATCGTAAAGACGACGGACTAAACACGATTGCCTCTCAACGATCAAATTCTACACCCACACAAAGTTTCAACACAGCGCACATGCTATGCAATTATATCAATTTGATGCTAATGTACTGGTAGCCAAACCGATTAGGATCAAATAGTAGGTTGTAGGCCAATATTCTTTCCGACTATAAGGACCCACCCGGTGTACAACCTCGAGCTCGCAAGAGGTCCTCAAGGTGCGAACAGTAGAAGCTGGCGAGAGGTACTGTATAGGCGAGTGGGACCACGTGGTCCACTCGCGGGAGGCGATACTGGTGGTCTCTGCAGTGGGATAGATGCCCTTTTGAGATGCAAGTAGGCTCTTAACGGCGAGAGGACCCCATAGCGAAGGACCCTTGCGAGACGGCCAGGAGGGCTCGTCTCGCCTCTGGGGGCTTCCCTACTCGTCGTATAGAAAGAAAGCCGTTTTGACAATTCTATACCCATGGGGGATTTTACGCTTCTGCCCCGGATGATTTTTACCCTTTTGCCCTTGGTAGTCTGCATATAACTCCTTAGAACAGTGGAGTTTGGCTGTTGGCAGACCCAACCAAGGGTACTTTGGTATTTTCAGGTCAGTTCAGTGTGGTTATTTGCAGATCCAACAGAGAAAACTATAAATAGGCCCATAGGAGTTCTTCAGAAGCACTTTTTTCCCGGGATTTTAAGAGGTTTTGTGCTTTATGAGGAGCTCGAAGCCCAGCTTTTTGGCTTTGGAGGGGAAGCTCTCAGAGATCTTCCGGGTAAGCTATGGGACATCCTTGCTGAGGCTTTGGGTCGGTTTCTAGTTCTTCACATTCAGCCGGAGGACAGAGCTCGGGGAGAGTAGGTGTTGGCTACACCCCTGATTTTTGTACTTTTGTAGAAGTCAGATTTTGGCTTCAACAGTTCTAGTGGGGTGAGCGTGGAAGGTAGCTTATACAAGAAAGTTTTGAGTTTAGTCCGATGTCAGGAGGTGAAGGCGAAGGATCTGGTTCAGGAGGTTCCCCCTCCCAGGGAGAGGAGCCAACGAGGAAGATGCTAGAGTACTTCAGGCGAGAGGTCTTGCTGACCATCACCTTGGCCTTCTCGACAAGGAGCGAGTGGGCAACACCTCAAGTCCCAGTGGAGGTGGTCCTGCTCTTGGGCGAGAACGCTCCTGGGCAGCTCCCTGGGAAGGAGGTCCAGGAGGAGGTTGGCGAGAGTGACGTGGCCGCGCGAGAGCTCTTCCTAGGCTAGCGCCCCGGGAAGGAGATTCCGGCAGAGGTTGGCAAGAGGGAGGCAGCTGTGCGAGAGCTCTTCCCTGGGCATGGTCTCGCGGATCAGGCCAGCCAGCCAAGGCCGCAAGACGTGCCCTCTCAGCAGATAAGAGGCGAGAGCCCTTTCAGTGAGCTCATCATCCCGGCCCCCGTGCTGGAGGGGTTTCGGGTGCTCGACATGTTCTACTACTCGGGGAAGGATGACCCTGTACAACATGTGCAGTGATTTGAAGATGTTGTTTCGATAAGGCAGATGACAGATGCCTTCAAGTGTCAGTTGTTTGCCATCACGTTAAAGGAGAAGGCACGGGACTGGTTCCACCAGTTGCCGGTAAGTTAGATCTATAGTTTTGAGGATCTGCTTCGATGGTTTCTGTTGAGGTTCTCGACATCGAAGAAGCGTAAGAAGGAGGAGGAGTGACTATTTGCGGTGAGGCAAAAGCAAGATGAGATGTTGGGTCTTTATGTGGACCGGTGTCAGGAAGAGATTCTCCTGGTACAGGAGGTCCACAGGTACTTACTGATGCTCGCTTTTACCTTGGGGCCGAGGCCGGGATTCTTCAGCATGGAGTTGAAGAGAGTGCCCCCCCTTCTCTTTTGAGGAGCTCATGGAGAGGGCGGCAAAGGAGATAGACTTCGAGAGGGCCAATCCGGCGTTTGCCAGGAAGCTAGCCAGGTTGGCGGAGGATGACGTGAAGGAGCCGGGAGCAGGGAAGCAGAGGGAGCAGAGAGAAGAGAGAAGAAGGGAGGAGCACCGAGGATAGGGGCAGCAGGGACATCACTAAGGATGCGGGGTCCGGGATCCGAACAACCGGTTAGGTTGGAGGCCTCAGGAGGGTCGCCCCTAAGAGCAAGGAGGAGATTTTCAGGGAAGAGACAAATTCCACGAGCCGAGGAGGTCTGATTAGCCGGCGAGGAGGTAGGAGCTGAGGGGTCACTTCCCGCATCAGCAGGAGGCCATGGAGGTTGGGCGAGGTAGAGGAGGAAGGATAGGAGCTCGGAGAGGAGCTGGAAGGAGAGAAGGTGGAGAAGGAAGAAGGGGTCGGGTGGCGTTTCCTTTATGTGACTTCCATCAGGAGGAGGGTCACGCGACAGCCACCTGCCCAGAGTTCTTGGAAATGATAGAAGCCAGGGGGTTAAGGAGACAGGATCCGCCGGTAAGGATTAAGGAGGTGCAGAAGGAGGAGACGGAATATAGATGCGACGATCAGGTGGATGTAGGAACCAGGGGAGGGATCGAGGTGATCCATGGATGAGTTGGGATTGAGGCAACTCGAAAGGGGAGTCTCCAGACCATGTTCCTAAGGGGGTAGCGTCGACCTCCCAGGCCCCCCCCCCCTCCAAAAGAAAACATTACCTTTTCTTCAGCGGACATGCCAGAATACGAGGACCCGTTCTGCGATGCCTTGGTGATCCAGACGACAGTCAAAAACTTTACGGTCTCCAAGATCCTGGTGGACAACTGGAGCTCCGTGAATGTGATCTTCAAGAAAGCCTTCGATGATATGCAGGTCGAGGCTAAGAGGGTTTTAGCATCGGACGGGCCGTTGTTTGGTTTCTCCGGAGAAAGGAAGGAAGTAGAAGGAGGAGTAGGGCTGCATGTGAAGTTAGGGGGTGTGTCACGGAATTGCAGGTTCGTGATCGTGGACGCCCCGAGCAGCTATAGCGCCATCTTCTGATGCCGCCTCATCAGCGCCTTTCGCTGCGTCCCCTCCTTATTTCACCAATGCCTCAAGTTCAACAATGGAGGGGTGCAAGTTAGGGTCTGGGGGGACCCGAAGGTGGCAAGACAATGCTACGTGACAGTAGTCAACACCATTTTATGGATGGCAGAGGAAGAAGAGCTGGAGAGGGAGATGGTAGAGCTGGGAGAATTTGTTAGAGAGGAGGAGTGCCCGGGGGAGGTTGAGGAAGTGAGCCTGAAGGAGGCAGAGGAGGAGATTGAGGACGTGCAAGGAGGATGAGGTGTGCAAGAGGTCCAAAGGGACTGGGAGTCGGAGCCGCAAGGAGGTCGGCAAGTGGAAGGAGAAGGAGTTGAGAGAGAGGCCCAGGGAGGTGGGGAGATTGAGCAGCAGCAGAGTGAGAGCCTAGGGGAGGCGATGGAAGTCGAGGAAGCAGGAGGAGAGGAAGAGTATGGGCAAGAAGAGGGGGCAAGAGCCGGCTGGGAGCAGTCGTGGCTGGAGCCGGCTGTAGAAGTGGTGGAGATGGAGGTCTTCACCAGCGCTGGCCAAGTGCAGAGGGTTCGGATCAGCGGGGGCTTGAGTCCTGAGCACTAGGTGCAAGTCAGGGCTTGCATCCATAGCAACGTCGACATCTTTGCTTGGAGCGTGGCTGACATACCGAGAGTCGATGCAGACTTGGCCTGCCTTCGCCTAACCTGGATCCCCGGACGCGCCCCATTCGCTAGAAGATGAGGACCATCACTACCAAGCTGGATGAGCCCATCCGCGAAGAGGTCAAGAAGCTTCTGGAGGCTGGCTTCATCTCGGAGATCCAGTATCCGGGCTGGATCTCCAACATGGTAATGGTGAATAAATGGGGAGGGAAGTGGCTCATATGTATTGAATTTTCTTTGTTAAATAAATCATGCCCCAAGGATTGCTACCCTCTGCCTCGAATCGACACGCTGGTTGATTTAGCCGTTAGTTTCTCCATTATGAGTTTTTTGGATGCTTTTTTAGGTTACCACCAGATTCGAATGCACCCCCTGATGTCAAAGACATCTCCTTCATCACAAGGGACGGATGTTTTAGCTACAAGATGATGCCCTTTGGATTGAAAAATATAGGGGCAACATACCAACACATGATGGATCGAGTCTTCCAAGGTCAAAGGGGGAGGAACCTAGAGGTCTATGTTGATGATTTGATGGTCAAGAGAAAATGTGTGTACTCGCATATTCGAGACCTGTAGGAGACATTCGCCACCCTGCGAAAATTCTAGATGAGGCTGAACCCCTTGAAGTGTGTCTTCGAGGTGGACCGCGGGAAGTTCCTTGGACATCTTCTGACCCCAGCGGGGGTGGAGCCTAACCTGGATAAGATGAAGGCCATACTGGAGCTGGAGTCACCATGTAATGCCAAGGAAGTCCAGCGCTTGACAGGAAAGTTGTCTGGGCTAAGAAGATTCCTCTCCAGGTCAGGAGAAAAGTGCTCACCATTCTTCAAGTTGCTGAGGGGTACTCAAAGGTTCGAGTGGACTGCCGAATGTGAAGAGGCTTTCCAAATGCTGAAGAGGAAGCTCTCCCAGGCTCTTCTCTTTCAAAGCACGAAGGAAAGGGATGACCTAGCCTTGTACCTCGGAGTAGGAGCAGGGGTCGTGAGCTTGGTCCTGGTCAGGGAAGAGGGGAAGAAGCAACTGCGAATCTACTATGTTAGCAGGATCCTAAAGAAGGCGGAGCTCCGCTACCCCATCTTGGAAAGGCTGGCGTATGCTTTGATCATTTCGGCCAGAAAGCTCTGGCCATATTTCCATGCACATTCGATCAGGGTGGTGACGGACCATCCCCTTCGAAAGATTTTTGAGGGAGTGGAGCACTCGGGCAGGCTGGCCAAGTGGTCCATTTAATTAAGTGAGTTTGATATCTACTTCATGCCAAGGATCTCCATTAAGGCACGGGCGGTGGCTGACTTCTTGGCGGACTACGTTGTTGAGGTCGAGGCCAAGGAGCCGCGGCCGTAGGAGGCATGGAAGATGATGGTTGATGGTGCCTCGAGAAAGCACTCCCCCAGAGCAAGGGTGGTGTTGATAAGCCCTCAAGGGGTCACCATAGAACAAGCAGTGGTATTACACTTTTCAGCAACTAACAATCAGACATAATACGAGGCCATGATAGCCGGCCTTCGTTTGGCAAAAGAGCTCGAGATCCAGGATGTGGAAGCCTTTACGGACTCGCTGGTGGTGGTATCATAGATCCGAGGGGAGTTCGAAGCTCGGGAGCCCACCCTGGTGAAGTACATATCAATGGTGAGGGCGATAATCAGAGGGTTCCGAACATTCTCAATTCAACATGTTCCAAGGGAAGAAAGTATGGCTGCTGATCGATTGGCTAAGTTTGGACCTCGAGGAGGAGGGACCTTGACTGAACTATTTTGACCGGCTATCGAGGAAGGAGAATTAATGGAGGTGGATCGGCGACCCTCGTGGGTGGATCTATTGGTGACCTTTTTGACCACTGGCGAGCTTCCAGAGGGTACCAAGGTTGGAAAAAGCTTTAGGCACAAGGCGGATCATTACCTAATGCTGGAAGGGGGGTTGCATCAGAAGATGTTGTCAGGGCTCCTGGCAAGGTGTGTGACCAATAAGGAGGTCCCGAGGATCCTAGAGGTGGTGCATTTAGGAGAATGCGGCAGTCACTCAGGAGGAAGGATGTTGGAATCAAGGGTGGTGAGGCAAGGGTACTTCTGCCAGACCCTGAGGAAGGATGCGGCTGAGTTTGCAAGGAGGTGCCGAAAGTGTCAGCTATATGCCACCCTCTAGCTCTTGCCTGCTCAAAGGCTCTGAAGTATCATGGCACCATGGCCTTTCGCCATCTGGGGAATGGACTTTGTCGGACCTTTCCCTCCGGCTAGTGGGCAGAGGAGATTACTCCTGGTCATCATTGATTATATCTCGAAGTTGCTGGAGGTCAAGGCATTGGCCAAGGTCACCTCACAGGTCATCCAGAATTTTTTCTGGAGGGAGAGTATATGCAGGCACGGGCTCCCCCAGGCAATAGTGACAGACAATGGGCCCCAGTTTGCCAGTGAAGAGTTCTTCAGCTTCTTTGCTAAGCCGGGGATAGACCTCAGGTTTGCCTCCGTGCACCACCCTAGGAGCAACGACCAGGTGGAGGCGGCCAACAAAATCATCGTGAACCTACTCAAGAAGAAGGTGGAGAACTTGAGGGGAAGCTAGGTGGAGCAGCTCCCCTCAGTATTGTGGGCCTTGCGGACAACACCGAACACGGCCACCGGCGATACCCCCTTCAAACTATCTCATGGGTGCGAGGCGGTCCTGCCCGTGGAGTTCAATGTTCGGTCCCCACGAGTCGCAACCGCGGGAGACGCGGATGAGGCCTGGAGGTTGGAAAATGAAGGGGAGCTAACCCTCTCATTGGATATGGCTGAAGAGCTATGGGATGTCACAGCTATCAGGCAGGAAGAAATCAAACGGAGGATGGCAAAATACTTTGACAAACATACCAGGATCAAGCAGTTCGCAGACGGAGATCTGGTGCTGAAGAAAGTGGATGCAGCGGGGAGAACTGCCCCGGTGGGTAAGCTTAACTCAAATTATAAAGGGCCCTATATTGTCGAGAGGGTCCTGAGAACAGGAGGTTTCCACCTCCAGGATGTGGAGGGTAGGTCCATGAGCCAAACCTGGAGCGGCGACAACTTGAAACACTTCTACCCGTGAAAAGGGATAACAAAAATTGTATACTCAAATAAGGTTTATTATAATATATTCCTCAAATTACTTCTTGCTTTCATTTATTGTGAAGTTGTAATGGCAGGAAAATGAGACTTTTGCACTACCTCGAGCCTGGCTCGGCCCCAGGTAGACCCGCTATGCAGGCTCCTATTAGCTGGTAGGTCCGAAGGCTCACCTATGGGGGCGACGTTTGGTTCTTGGAGACTTGCACTACCCCAAGCCCGGCTCGGCCCCAGGTAGACCGGCTCCGTAGGCTCTCATTAGCTGGCAGGTCCGAAGGCTCGCCTGTGGGGGAGAGGTTTGGTTCTTGGAGAATTGCACTACCCCGAGCCCGGCTCAGCCCCAGGTAGACCCGCTGCGCAGGCTCTCAGAAGCTGGCAGGTCCAAAGGCTCACCTGTGGGGGAGAGGTTTGGTTCCTCGAGACTTGTACTACACCGAGCCAGACTCGGCCCCAGGTAGACCCGCTACGCAGGCTCTCATTAGCTGGCAGGTCCGAAGGCTCGCTTGTGGGGGAGAGGTTTAGTTCTTGGAGACTTACACTACTCCGAGACAGGATCGGCCCCTAGTAGACCCACTGTGCTTGCTCTCATTAGTTGGCAGGTCCGAAGGCTCGCCTGTGGGGGTAAGGGACCCCGAGCACGGCTCGGCCCCAGGTTGACCCACTGTGCAGGCTCTCATTAGCTTGATGGTCTGAATGCATGCCTGCGGGGGAGAGGTTTGGTTCTTGGAGAGTTGCACTACCCCGAGCCTGGCTCGTCCCCAGGTAGACCTGCTGCGCAGGCCCTCATTAGCTGGCAGGTCCGAAGGCACGCTTATGGGGGATAGGTTTGGTTCTTTATCCTTGGTTATTCTTGATCAATATATGCAAGTGTCATCAATATATTTGGATCTCAAAAAAGAAACTCAAAGTTTAAGTTGTACACAGTAGCAAAAAAGAAGGGAGGGAGGAAAGAGGGATTCTCGATCTTAAAGGTAGCACGTCATTCCTCCTCGCCGGAATAAGAATCCTCTCACTCCTCACCATAAAGCTTGGGGATCAGATCGCGAATGGTCACCATCTCAGAGTCGTCCTTCACGACCCCCAGCTCCTTCATCATTCTCAAGACCTGCTCCGCCGCCCTGATGCTAGCGTCTCGACATTTCTCCTCGACTTCATCAAAGGAGTAGTGAGGCGGAGGCTCCTGGAAGGGTTCGCGGCGAGATGACGATGCGGCGTTGAACTGAAGATGAGTGTTCTGGGCTTTTAAATCCTTAACCTCCTCCTCTAGGGCCGCTATGCGCGAGTTCAACCGCTTCGCCGTCTCGGCATCCTGCAAAATGCCCGATCATTAGCAAGGAACGTTTGAAAGGAAAATCCAAGGATAAGGCTAAGGCTTACCATGCCGCCCTGGGCTTTGGCGAGGAGGGTCTCGGCGGTAGACAACCTTTTCGCAAGGTCTTCAGATTTCTCTCGCTCCGACGCCAGGCTCGTCTCGCTGTCCTTCCATTTTTTTGTTGATGTATATTAGATGGCGTGAGGCACGGTGCGAGAACTCCAAAGCACGCATTTGGGCATGGGAGGACTTCAGTATGAGATCCCTCGTAGACTCGCTCTCAGGGGAGACTGCATCGAGACCGCCGTAAAGACCATACCCCCAAGGTAAAAGCATGGCTGGTGGGAACCTCCTGCTCCTTACACGGGGGAAGGACAGTGGAGATGGACATGCGATTGACGTCCCGCCACCACATCAGAACAGGGTTGACGGCGGCGTCTGAAACCACGGGGCACAAGTTGAAGTTCATATGAGAAGAGGTGGCAGGACGGCTACAGGATGCGGCTTCGCGTGAAGTGGTGGCAGCCGGTTGATTGGAGGTGGCGGCAGGCTGGTCAGAAATAACCGTCTCGCGAGTAGGCGAGACAGCCTAATGAGGAGGCGAGCGGGGCGACTGGGACCCCTCCACAGAGATGGGGCTCAAGGACCCCGACATCTCTTTCTTCCCGTTTGGGGCTCTCATTTCTTTGGAAACGACCACAAACTTCCTCATCTTCTTCTTAGGAGGGCTGGAGCGAGAGGGGGCGCTGTCGACTGCATGCTTCTTTGGAGGGGCAGGATCCAGGGACCCTCTCGCCGCCTCAGCCGCCGCACTGGCGAGACTGAGGCCTTTTGTTGGATGGATGTTGCTCTTATAAGGGGGGCGGACAGGTACGACTTGCTTCCCAAAAAAACAAGCAAGTGGGGTGATGAGAAGGCAAGATGGAGAAATAATCAAACACAATGCGAGACGAGAAAGCTAGAGTACCTTCGTCGGGGAGCACTGGAGGCAGCGAGACCAGGCCTCGCCGTAAGTAGTTAACTTCAAAATTTTTGCCGACGAAGAAATTGAACAGCAACTTATCTGTGCCACCCACCTACTGGGACACGTAAAAACTCTCGGGGGAGACACAGGGTCGAGCGGGACGCCCCCGAAGTCGCCACGGATGAAGACGAACCTAGTAAGCCAATGATGATTTTTGTTTGGCGTTTCGCACACCTTGAGCCCTTGCCCGGTGAAATACGAGACGTCGTCGGTGTTGGCGTGGTAAATAAAAAGCTTACGGAAAACCGTCAAGCTGAATTCGATTTGCTCCCGGTGCATATAGTAGGCAAAATCGATTAACACTGAAATTGCGTTCGGGTTAAACTATGCCGGGACGACGCTGAAGTACTTGAAGACTTGCTTTACCGCAGGCCAGAGAGGCAATCTCAACCCCACCTCAAAGTACGATACGGGGAATGTGAGTTCCCCCCGGGTAGTAAGTATTGATTGGCTCGCTGACTTTGGGGGGCCGTGACTCGAGCCCCTCCCCCAGATACTCGCGAACAAAGTCGCTATGCTCTTCTTCAGAAAGCCTGCCGAGCGGGAAGTCGTGAACAGTGAACCGCTTCCTGCAACTGCTGCACCCCTCTCCGTCATCCACTTTCATCTTGCCCATGATCGGCGAGACATATGCAGCCGAGACGGTTGGAGAAAAGAAGTGATAAAAGAGAATTGGCGAGATGGCCCGGGGAGGAAAAGACCGAGAGGGAGTGGCGAGACGGAAGGAGCCTGGGGGAAAGAGCTTGGACACGTCAGAGGTAAGAAAAGAGTAGATATCCTTCTGATCCGGGGCCGGGGTATTTTTAGCGGATATGGACAAATATGAAATGGGTGGGAAAGAGATATGCATGAAGGGGAAGGGTCGGCCAGCGGTTCACTCTCTCTCTCTCTCCTAAATCTCGATTCGCACAGCTCATCACAAACCTCCTCGACGAGGCAAAATAAATAAATAAAAAAAAGAGATTAAGGAGATTATGAGATTAAGCCAACCACAGAAATCTAAAGATGTGCCATCTCGCATAATGCGGGCACCCTGTTCTCAAACCCCAGGTTATTAGCGAGACGAATACATAATATATTATAAAGTTATTACAGCATTTAAGAAGAAAAGAAGAAAATGGCGAGACAGACGGCCTTTAATACTTGAACCATTTCTAACGGCCACCGCGAGCTCCCGCGCAGGGGGAGCATATTCAATGAGTGGAAGGCACGAACAGCGTCAAGCCCATGATGAGAGAGACGAAGCTGCATGTCGATCTCGCTGATGATGGCCTGAGGGTCGGTCCCATCAACATCTATCTCGGCACCAACTTCGAAATATAAGCGAGCGCACTCATTCTCCAGCCATTTGATGAGCCTATCCGCCGCCTGCTTGTCCTGCACCAGCAAATGGATGATACACGCGTGCTTCCTGAAGAACTCGGCCGTCTTGCGCTTCATCTCCACCGGGTTCATAGGGTCGCCCAGGTAGTCTTCAATCCCATCTATGGTAGGAGGAGGCGAGACGGTAAGATTCCTAAACATTTCCTCAGCGGGTGAGTCGGTCTGGGCGTCTACGCAAGGAGTGGAGGGGTAGGGTGCGAGAGGCTCTCGCAGAAGGGTGTGGGAGTAGAGAGTGGGATAGAGAAGCGAGAGGGAAGGTTTTTTAAAAGGTTGGCGGGAGGTCCCAGCGGCCTGATAGCGGTCGTCTCGCCTCTCGCTGGGAGGAGTAGATGTAGGAGTGGAAGGTTGTTGCAAATCAGAATCTTCACGGCGGACGACAGTGTTGTCTCGTGGACTTTCCTGTTACTGTAGAGCTGTGAGGGCTCCCTAAAGAAGCAAATAATAAGAAGGCAGATACGGATATTAAAGGAGTAATAAAGACAAAGGCGAGAGCTCACCTACTTCTCTATAGGAGATGCGGGAGGAGGGGTGGGGCAGGTTTCCAGTACTGCATGAGATGGCTCCTCGGTAGAGGAGGAGCCACCTGTCTTGGCCCTCTTCAGGTGAGACGGAGAGGAAGACAAAGGGGGCAGGGGGTGAACTAAAGTTGAGGTAAAAGCGGCCATATTGGCCTTGTTCTGTTTGCGCACCATTTTAAGGCGCTCGTAAAAGCTCTGTAAGTGAGACATGGTCGCGGTAGATTCAGGGAAGGAGGAAGTTTGAAAAGGGGGCATCCTCCATTCGGGCTAGGAACCCTATATTTATAGGCTTTGGTGGAGGGCCACACCAAAGATTCCCTCACAATTACGTCTCAAACACGCTTTAATGACACGAACCTCGGTTGGACTTTCTTTCCGAGCTTTAAACAACCTCGAAAAGAGCGGGGATTGTGTACAACCTCGGGCTCGCAAGAGGCCCTCAAGGTGCGAATAGCAGAAGCTAGCGAGAGGTACTTTATAGGCGAGTGGGACCACGTGGTCCATTCACAAGAGGCGAGACGGGTGCTCTCTGCAGTGGGCGAGATGCCCTTTTGGGACACGAGTAGGCTCTTAACGGCGAGAGGGCCCATAGTGAAGGACTCTTACGAGACGGCCAGGAGGGCTCGTCTCGCCGCTGGGAGCTTCCCTACTTGCCGTATAGAAAGAAGGCCGTTTTGATAATTCTATACCCATTGGGGATTTTACTCTTCTACCCCAGGTGATTTTTACCCTTTTGCCCTTGGTGGACTGCATATAACTACTCAGAACAGCGGAGTTTGGCTGTTGGCAGACACAACAAAGGGTACTTTGGTATTTTCAGGTCAGTTCATTGTGGTTATTTGCAGATCCAACTCAGAAGACTATAAATAGGCCCATAGGAGTTCTTCAGAAGCACTTTTTCCCGGGATTTTAAGAGTTTTTGTGCTTTCTGAGGAGCTCCAATCCCTGCTTTTTTGGCTTGGGAGGGGAAGCTCTCAGAGATCTTTCGGGTAAGCGGTGGGACCTCCCTTCTGAGGCTTTGGGTCAGTTTCAAGTTCTTCACATTCAGCCGGAGGACAGAGCTCGGGGCCAGTAGGTGTTGGCTACACCCCTGATTTTCGAACTTTTGTCGAAGTCAGATTTTGGCTTCAACACCCGGTACGATCGAGTGAAGGTTGTACCAAAAGAGATCTACCAAAATTTGCGATTCGGATACAGTATATCTCTCCCAAAAAAGGATACGAGGTTTGCCAAACCCTCGAACTTAAATGAAAATTAAGATGAACAACAAAGTAATCGAAGAAACCCACCATCAATCCAACGTTTCAAAGATCACGCCAAAATAAATCCACCACAATAAAAAATCAAGAGAGAAAATCACACACAAGTAGAAAGTTTTGTTACCCAATCAGAATGGATGATTCTGATTCACTAATCTGGAGCGCTCTTCAACGGCTCAGCCGGAGTCACACCAAATGGATCGGAAACTCGTCCGCCTTCCTCACTTCACGCCGGTATGGAGTCCACGAAGCCGTGTTGAAAACACCTTGGCCGAGCCACCAAAGGAAAGGGGTGGTCGGTTTTCTCTTGGAGAGGGGCTGGATGATTATTTGAGTGGTTGTGGGTGGTCGGTTTTTGATGAGGAGGAGGATGTCCAGGTTTTGAAAAGGAGGAGGCTAGAGAGTGTTGGAGGAGAGGCCGAGAAAGAGAGGAAGGGGAAGAGAGGTTGGCGGCTAGAAGAGGGGAAGAAAATCCTTGGCCGATTTTTTAAGGAGGGGGGAAAAGATCTCAAGGAAGATTTAGGGATTCAAATTACTATCATTCATTCTCTATCAAATCCTTCATAATCATGGCTATATATAGCCTACACCACTCCATCTCCTACATTCAAAATTCAAAATGAAACTATGATGGTTATATGCACCCATCATAAAATAAAAACAGTAGAAAAATTAAATGCATGAAATTAAACACTCTTGATGGTTATAGGCACCCATCATACATGAAATGAAATAAAAATTTAAAATAGAAATTTCTAAAATAATAATTGATATAATATAAAATATATAATTATTTAATTTATAATTATATATTCTATTTAATGGAGGCGCTGTTGGCGAAAAAACGTTGTGGTAGAATTTCATCTTCGAGCTTGCAACAATGATCGTCCCAATCCACTAACTCTCTATGACGAGGATCAATGGCCGCATCTGCATCATCACCATAAATCCTCCCTCACTCAAAATTATTCATCACTGATGAGTTGGTCTGAAAGTACCGGCGTAGGAGAGCATCATCCAAAAGAGCCACCTCTGATTCAAGATGCCAAGAGTCATCGGAGGCCGCACGATCATGCCATCGAATTAAGTAGTAGAAAAAATCACCACTTGGAGAGGAGAGCACTACATCCTGGAGTATCCTGTCATGCAACAAGGTGGTCCTGGGGAACCTTGGAAAAGCATTAGGAAATAAAGGAGAAAACATTTCTTCATCAACAATCAACGTACCTCCATTGGAGACCGATGGAGAGAGCAATACAGAAACTAGCTCACCCCCCAACACATTAGAAAATGTTGTAGAACTAAACGGACAGGCAGATAATTCAAGTGGTGGAGAAATATATGGCGTTAAATCAGAAACATTAAAAATAGGGAAAATACCCCAATCAGTGGGTAAATTCAAAAGATATGTGTTTCTCCTAATTTCTTTAATATCCGAAAAGGTCCAGCTCGCCGATTCACCAACTTTTCTATAGTGCCCGAAGGCATTCGTTCAAGGATGAGAAGCACCAAAACTAAATCGCCAACCTTAAAGTGAGACGTTCTTTTATGTAAGTTAGCATGAAATTGATAAGATGTATATTGTGTGGTTTGCGCTTCACTAATGTTCTTATTTAAATTATGAGCATGAGAGGCAAAATCTTGTGCGAATTGACTTGACCTACAATATGGCGGTAATGAAATCAAGTCAAATGTCACTGGTGCTTTATATCCGTGCACGATCTCATGCAATGATAAGCTAGCATGTAAGTAATAAGACGCAACTTGATTGAGTAATTTTTTAAAAGTGTGCCTAAGTATCTTACTACCGTGAGGAGTTAAACCATGTGCTACATGACTTAACCCAAATGCGGAGGATAAGGGGGTTAAGTTTAGTGGCACAGGATCCTTATAATCAAAGATGATTTTAATGGACCCCAGACTTGCAGTTTTAATTTTATATTTTAAATACTCACACTTGGCATGAAGATATGCCAAGGAGAAACGCTCATCATGAACAATAGAGTTCAAAGCTCCCGGGTGTGAAACGATGTGCGAGAAATACAACTCAAGGGGCCTTTCTATAGTCACTAACGTGTGGAAACGAGGGTCATCAAAAGGCGGTGGGTAAATGCATACGACCGGATGTGGCATATAAGTATGTATAGGGGACACCACATCCAGAGGCACAATTGCCAAAGAGTCAGAATAAGTCGTAGTCAAAGACAGAACCGTAGACAGAGGCATAAAAAAATGAACTTTCAAAGGTGACGCGTAGTCAGATCTACGAGGTGCGATGAAAAGACCAAATACTAATGTGCTTAACTTAGTAATATCCATACATTGAGACAATGCCTATGTAGGAACTAATAAAGTGTGCGTCACACAAAGACACATACTAGGACTACCGGTACAACGTCCTAAAAAGTTAACTAATGTTGGCAAATAATCAGGAGGAAGGGTCGGCAAAGTCAAACCCGGGATGAAATCTGAATCAGTATTGATTCACCCAATGGTGACAACATCAAAGAACTCTCATCCGGGTGTACAAAAATAGAATAATCTAAAATTACAACTTCCTCGCTTGGAATTTCTTCAAGCAAACTAGAGACATCATCCGAATCAGGGTCAGTAAAGTCTCAGAAATTGAAAATCGAACCCGTCAGAATTTCTAATTCAATTTGAGCTTTAGGAATGGTGATAACGTCAAAGAAATAGTTTTCGGGTTCTCGGTGCTCAAATCATCCAAAAATATATGTCCCTCATAAGGTAATTTATCCACAATAACACTTGGGACTTCCTCACTCTCAGGCTCCTCAGATAACTCAGATACAATCTCAGTGGGTGCGATCGTAGACTCTAACACGAGGCGGATCATATCCTGGAGAGGGCATTCAATACTAGGGTGGACATACACAACACTAACAGTGCAAGTAATAGGTAACAGAATACTCTCACAGATCGGAATGTAATCATCCTATACATCATCTTCTAAATCACTAGGGATTCCCTCACTTTCAGAGTCATCAGACTCGTCGGGCTCTATCATATGTGAAGGAATACTCTCACCTAGCTGGTCATCTTCAGAATCCAAAGATACTATATCCACATCAGAATCCTCAGAGGTATCAGTCACTATCTCAAGGGGCTTAGACGTTGAGGCTAAAGGAGACGGAGCTCTAGTAGTAGTATCTTCTGAGTCTAAGATATATGATCTATTAGGAATGGTTTCCCTAAAGGTGGGAGAAGGCACAATATAGGCAGGTCGACCTTTTGGGGGAACTAATCTAGCGTTAGGTATCTAATCATTCCTATAGGAAAGTATGGTACTAGCGTCATAACGATACTCACTCACATGCTTGGTGTTAGTTGTGCGGAGATAGGCGGGATCAAATTGATCCGAGAGTAGGCTACGCATTGCCCGCCAAGTACGTTTATAACTACCAACATGGCGCTCTTCATTTAACAAAAATACCTGGGCTGGACCTATTAAGCTCTCTCGGGCGAAGTTTACCTTTTGGTTGTCGTCACATTCGTGACAATCAAAATAAAGTTCTACCCACTTAAGCCAGTCCCTAAAATTTTGAGAATTCTCATAACCGTCAAACGTGGGTATCTCACTCCTAGTGCGAGGAATAGTGTGAGGATGGTTGGAATTCTTATGGTATGATGGCAAGGCTGGTGTAGGTGTTAGTTGCCTAATCAAGTCCAAAATCTCATCCACTACGGGTGAATAAACTGGTTTTCTAACGTTTGGCATGGAATCAGAAGAATTTAATCGTTAAACATTAACGTCATAGGCCATATCATTGAGAAGTGATGGAAAATCTACCCGGATTTGGTGCACAAACAATGAAAAATGATACTGATCCACTAAACTATAGAAAATACAGAATCGGTCCCGCTTAGAAACTCGGGTAATAAATAAATGATTTTGATTTTCTTGCTAAAAATATTATGAAGATTATTAAAAAAATTTGATTTTTTTGCAGAAAAAATAAAATTTTAGGTCGCTATTGGCAGAGCAGAAATTGTTTTTTGTAATTTTGACAAGAAGACGTGCAAGACAAGTGCGTGTCGGCGTACTAATAAAAGGGGGAGGGTGCCAATTGGAAAATTGACGTAAACCTCCCTCTGATACCAAATTGATGAAGGCCCACACGTTGACACCGTAAAGACGACGGACTAAACACGATTGCTTCTCAACGATCAAATTCTACACCCGCATAAAGTTTCAACGCAGCGCACACGCTATGCAAATATATCAATTTGATGCTAATGTATGGGTAGCTAAATCGATTAAGATCGAATAATAGGCCCTAGGCTAATATTATTTCAGGCTAAAAGGACCCACCCGGTCAGATCAAGTGAAGGTTGCACCAAAAGAGATCTACCAAAATTTGCGATTCGGAAACGGTAGATCTCTCCCAACAAAAAGAAAATGAGGTTTACCAAACCCCTCGAACTTAAATGAAAATTAAGATGAACAACAAAGTAATCGAAGAAAACCACCATCAATCCAAGGTTTCAAAGATCACGCCAAAATAAATCCACCACAATAAAAACATCTACAGAGAAAATCACACACAAGTAGAAAGTTTCGTTACCCAATCAGAATGGATGATTCTGATTCACTAATCTAGATCGCTCTTCAACGGCTCCGCCGGAGTCACGCCGGATGGAGAAGAAACTCATCCGCCTTTTTCGCTTCACACCGGTATGGATTCCATGAAGCCTTGTTGAAAACACCTTGGCTGAGCCACCAAAGGAAAGGGGTGGTCGGTTTTCTCTTGGAGAGGGGCTGGACAATTTTTTGAGTGGTTATGGGTGGTCGGTTTTTGATGAGGAGGAGGGTGGCCGGGTTTTGAAAAGGATGAGGCTAGAGGATGGTGGAGGAGAGGCTTAGAAAGAGAGGAAAGGGAAGAGAGGTTGGTGGCTAGAAGAGGGGAACAAAAGCCTTGACCGAATTTTTGAGGAGGAGGAGGGGTGGGGAGATCTCAAGGAAGATTTTGGGATTCAAATTCTTATCATTCATTCTCTATCAAATCCTTCATAACCATGACTATATATAGCCTACACCACTCCATCTCCTCCATTCAAAATTCAAAATGAAATTATGATGGTTATATGCACCCATCATAATATAAAAACAGTACAAAAATTAAATGCATGAAATTAAACACTCTTGATAGTTATAGGCACCCATCATACATGAAATGAAATAAAAACTTAAAATAAATATTTAAAAAATAATAATTGATAGAATATTAAATATATAATTATTTAATTTAGAATTATATATTCTATTTAATGGTGGCGGCGTTGGCAAAGAAACGTTATGGTAGAATTTCATCTTCGAGCTTGCAGCAACAATCGTCCCAATCCACGAACAATCGTCCCAATCCATCAAGGAAGCGTCTCCTGTAGCCCAAGATAAAGATGTGTGACTGTGCATTCCAGAAGAAGAACTTAGCACACATGATGCGGATGAAGTATAACAAGATCCAGCTATTGAAGCTCAAGATACTAAAGGAAGAATACCCCATACAGTCAGGCATCTAAGACATCATCCAAGACATTACATTATTGGTGATGCCATCCAAGGGATCACAACATGGAGAAAAAGCATGAATATAGCCATGTATTCAAGGTTTTTTTGTCTCAGATTGAGCACAAAAGATTTGAAGAGGCCAACGCAGACCAGTTTTGGATTGTGGCAATACAAGAGGAAGTGAACCAGCTGAAAAGATCTAAGGTCTGGAAGCTAGTTTTCAAATCACAAGGTCATAACATCATTGGAACCAAGTGGATCTACGGGAACAAACTTGATGAAAATGGTGTGTTATAGTTAAGAACAAGGGTAGGCTGGTGGTCAAGGACTATGACAAGAAGAAGATATTGATTTTGATCAAACTTGTGCCCCAATAGCTAGGCTAGAAGTCATGAGACTATTCCTTTCAAATGCTACCCACAAGGGATTCAAAGTCTACCAGATGGATGTGAAGTCAGCCTTTCTCTATGGTGACTTTAGGGAAGAAGCCTATATTGAGCAGCCATCGGGTTTTGTTGTTTCTTACTCTCCTGATCATGCTTATAGACTTAGGAAAGATTTGTATGGGTTGAAACAAGCCCCAAGGGCAATGTATGAGACCCTGTCTTGCTTTCTCATTACGAACAAATTCTTAAGGGGAAAGATAGAAAAGACACTATTCCTAAGAAAATCCAAGGGCAAGAACATACTATTACAAATTTATGTAGATGACATAAAGTTTGGGTCTATTGATGATAACTTTTGCAAAACGTTTGCTAAACTTATGCAAGAGAAATTTGAGTTGAGCAGTATGGGTGAGCTCAAGTACTTTTTGGGCCTCTAAGTAAGAAAGTCTGAAGATGGATTATCCATCTCCCATTCTAAGTTCACTAGGGAGTTAATTAAGAACTTTTGTATGGAGAATGCCTCTATACTAAAAACTCCCATGGGGTCAAACATGTCAATTGATAAGGATGAAGTAGGTAAACCTTTTGATGAATCCATGTGTAGAAGCATAGTTGGATACTTCCTCTATCTTACTGCTATTAGGCCAGACATCATGTATGCTATGTGTGATTGTGCTAGATACCAGGCTATCCCTAAGAAGTCTCACTATTCTGTAGTGAAAAGAATTTTGAGATATCTTTAGGGCACGCCATATCTTGACCTATGGTACCCTAAGTATAAAGATTTTGAGCTAACAGGTTATTCAGATGTAGACATTGCAGGCTGTAGAGAGGACAGGAAAAGCACTTCGCGCTCATATCATTTCTTGGGTGGAAGGCTGGTGTCTTGGAGCAACAAGAAGTACACCAGTGTTATAATATCAATAGCTGAGTCAAAGTATATATCAGCAGGAAGTTGTTGTGCACAGTTATTATGGATCCAACAACAGCTTCTGGTTACAATCTTAAGATAAGTAACCCCCTGTTATATTGTGATTCAACTAGTGCAATCTCTATTACTAGGAATCTCATCTCTCACAGCAAAACTAAGCATATAAAGATTAGGTTCACTTCATTAGAGAGCATGTGGAAACCAAAGACATATGTCTTGAATTTGTCCTCACAGATAAGCAAGTGTCTGACATATTCACTAAACTACTAGATGAAGCAAAATTCAATACTTTTAAATTTAAATTGGGTATGTTGAATTTAGCCCAACTTCAATAGCTCCCCATAGAGTTTGTGCTTGTTGTAGGTAGGTTTAATCCCTGCAGGATACATCAAAGAAATTTGACTAAGGGTCCAAGCGTCGAGTGCGCTATCTCTAAGTTCTCAGGCATTGAGTGCATTGAAAGGACAACAGAAATCGAGATCATTGAGTGTGTTGAGTTCACTCAACGCATGCTCCCAGCAAGCTTAATTTGCGATAAGGTAACAGGATCAAGCCCGGTCGTTGACTACTTCGTGATCATAAATAAGTATGCGCCTCTTCACCTTCTAAAATAGAAAACATTATAAATAGAAGGATGTATTGGTAAAACAAAATACACTGTTCCTTGTCATTTTCTTCCTGTGCGACAAATCGTCCGAGATCTTGGATAATCTAGTGTAATTTCCAGAACAGATGATACCTAAAAGATAGGATTTCTTATTTGAGGGTTCGAAACTAGTTCACAATGGATTCAAAGATGCACTAGAGGAAATTCAGCATGTTCTTCACCCAATCCAGATCGCTGACCTAGAGTTTGTCTTATCTGAACCCTGTATACTATTAAAAAGAGATGTAATGGAGCTGTACTTCACTACTAAAGTCGACTACTCATCCCAAATGATTAGGTATATTATCAGTGGTAACAAGGTTAACCAAACCTCCAAAAGGTTGAGTAAAGCCCTGCAGCTGCCTAAGTTAAATTTTTTCTGATGAAGAAGATGAATTACATCAAGGAGAGGTCAAAGATGCCCTTAAGTTGTGTGGACTGTCAAAGTACACCACTGGGTCTATCCTGAGAATAGAACTGAATGTCAAAGGGAAATTCCTTGCTGATGTTATTGGGAAGGGGCTGCTATGCAAGACTAGATCCCATGACAAAATCTAAAGGAAAATGTTTGAGTTAATGGCCAGGGTTATCCTCTCCAAAAAGACTAATTGGGGAAGAGTAGGTTTTGATAGGATTGTGGAATGTCTCTGATGATTGCTTTGCTTAACAAGTGATAAACTTGATGCAGATTCATTCTACACTCTAGTATGAACTATGTAGATGTGCATAAGCTAGATTGAATTAACTTTCAGGCAAGTGCACCTATCAATCATAGTATAGGAGAAATCTACATCTCATGACATATTCCACGGGGCATTTTCAAGTATTCGTACTCACCCTCACTTTATTATCATACCTATAATTAAAAGTGATTTCTAATCTAAATTAACCTAACTATGACTACTTGGATAAATCAACATTGGAAGATTGAACATGATAACAAGCTGAAAGCTTATGAGAAATTACATGAAAATATTCATTCATTCACTCAATTCTATATAATCATGAAAGCATAAGACTATCAAATTTATTGTATTGTAAAGTGTAAATATTTATCAAATCCTCTCTCGAGCAATTCAAAATCTAAATCTAGGTTAGTAAACTTTCTCTTGAACAATTTACAATACGCAAATTTGCATTAAATAAAACACCTTATCTACTACATAAATCCATGAAATCCTATCTCTAAAATATCATGAATTCATTTATTCGTATTCCAATTATGCAAACAACATATCTCTCGATCATGAAATTTGAATTACAAAGAGATGTAACGCCAAAATATGAACATGTAAATATCATCACAAACATCCAATTTCTCAATCTAGAAATTTGCAATTCATGTAAAACAAATAAGCAATTCATAATTAGGATAAAACTCTTTGTTTGTAAGCCTACATACGAATAAAATACTACCAATTTGATGTAAACAATGTGAGACATGATTAACAAATTGTTTCAAATTAAAGTTCATGCAAAATAAAAGATAAATCAAGATGAATCCCCAAGAGATAGGGAAGATTAAAAGGGATTAATGAAAGAATAAATGCATACAAAAATACCCTTCAAATCCTCCTTCTCTTGGATGCTCCACTTCATGCTCCAGAATACTCCTAATGCAGAAATGATCCTAAAAGTTCCTTCTAATTTTTCTACAGGTTTTAAATAGTCCCTATCAAACAGGGTCGGATACGGGTTCTAACACGGCCGTGTGTCAGGCCGTGTTGACAGTTCCAGGGCAGTTCCACACGAACAGGCGTGTCTGGTAGTGGGCCATGTCAGATGACACGTGTACTGACACAGCCGTATTGTTCTTCATGTTCTTCAGACACGGGTTAGTAAGCAGTCGAGGTTGAGTTTGTCCCGTGAGCGCACACGGGCGTGTGCCAACCCGTGTGGTGCTCTGTATTCTACCTCCAGTTCTTCTATTCCAGCCCGTATAGTACACGGGTAGGGACACGGCCATGTGCCTACCCGTGTACGCCCAAGTCTTGTCCTATCATCAGCCATGTTGACTCCGTGAACTCCTCTGTTTGCTCCAAGACCTTTAGTTCCACTGGTTAGCGTTACCTGCATTATAAAAGTGAAGGAATAAATTAGATAGCTTAATGTAAGGAATAACAAAAATCATAACTGTGCTCTCCTATTCATGATAAGACAATTCTTTGACTATTCTCGCGAAATTACTACAAAAGGAGGTAGAAATAGTAGACATGATTACAATTATGATAGTAAAAAGCCTATCATAATCGTACTCATCAAATACCCCCAAACTTAGATGTTTGTTTGTCCCTAAGAAAACTAATTCAAACACTTGGGTTACCAAAAAATAATTTTGCCTCCGCACACTGGTTGCTATGAATTAAAGAGAACTTTGATGACGTAATCGCATAGGAAATAGTTTAGCAGACTTTTCTAAATATAACTTTATCTTAAAATTCTTCCATTATATCTGTTAACTATCTTTGACTCATTCTTAGAAATAAGAGTATAGTCATCTATAACAAATATGAGGAGAAAATAACAATCTCAATAAGATACATATTAGTATTTCAAAACTTATAAGTACCCATATTGACGGTCACGAGCTTACCCTTTTTACACCCGGTCTCCACGACACTAGTTAGACTTAATAAGGTCGGATCCTTAGGACTTGTATTGTGGTGTAGCCTTTTTGTCTTAGGATAGAAGATTATAGGTGAGGTAATCAAAGATAAATTTGATGGGTTTTCCACACCTAAATCATGATTGAGCCTTTTGTTGGTATATACCTTAACATACATCAGTGTTATAAAAGCACCCCCAGACTTTGCAATTAGTATACTTCCCATATTTGTTTTTGAAAGATACTCCAAATTTTTATTTTTCTTAACCAAGGGGCCATAGTTGGGATCATTCCGAGTGGGTGCAAGTATACATACACTCAGGCCACATATCACTATGTCTTTGTTTTTTTGGGGTTCATAGTTGGAATCATTCCAAGTGGGTGCAAGTATACACGCAATCAGGCCACATATCACTATGAGCAAACTCATTCCAAGAAGGTCTCAATGATAGGTGTGCTAATAGGTAAGGATTTGGCCTTGGTGAATTTTGGTGGTAGAGCATCAAAAGGATGGGGATTAGGTCCAAATTTGGTGTACAAGGGTATAATGTTAAAGGTTTTGGGTTTGCAAGGCTCAAGCTATCCAATAAGAGGCCTAAGTCCTTTTTGCCCTTACTAATTAACCTATGTAAAATTTTGAGGATCGTTAGAGGATAAGTCCTAGACATCAATAAAGAGTATTTTTCATTTTGATTCCCTAATACCAAATTATAAAAATCTTACACTCATCGACTCACTTTATTACAGATAGGTATATTTTCTAAAATAGCGTGATTGCCAGTTAACAATATAGAGGATTAATCTTAAAAATAAATAATATAGAGAAAATTAAGCTAATGAATTTCTATACTTAATTACGAATCAACAAAGTTGAACACTCTATGAGTCTACATCAATTCATTTTAATCAGCGTGCGAAGATAAATTAGATATTTATAATCCCAAATGAATGAATTAATGAGAGCTTAAAGGAGTAACAAAAACCAAAAAAAATTTGAGGGGGGTATAACAAACTTGAGGATTATAATAGCAAAATTAGCATCAATTGTAACCATGTCTATCACAGCAAAAATGAAGAACGTCCACCCCCATGATAAAAATTTGCAATGTCCTCAGTGCAATGTAAAGAGCGGACATAGAGTAATTTCACGAAAAAAACTACATAAAGCAATTTCCTATCATGAAAAATAGAAGATCACAGGAATAAAACAGGAGCTGACATGAAATATACTGATATATAATATCTGAAAGAACTGAAATACATGAATAGAAAGAAATACTACAATACACATATACATAAAGACTACACTACACAGATGCATGTCAAAAGTATGCTGGATGGTCAGTCTCATCGTCAGGGAAGGAAGGCGGGGCAGGAGCCGCCGACTGGCGAGGAGTGATCCCCAGGTGGTCCCTGATCTGTATAAGGAGGTTCTCGATCCGCTTCTGTGAATCCTCTATATGATGTAGGTGCATCGAGAGCTCGGTGTCGAAGAAGTGACGGAACTCTCGCTGGTACTGTGAACGAGGTGGAGGAGGAGCAGTAGAAGATTCTCCCTGAGTATAAGTAGAACGGGTGGGAGGCACCAGGGGCACATCAAGGTCCGGATCCACCTTGTCGTCATTGTCGTCATCCTACACGTGTCGTCCATGCCTCGCAAGAGTGTAAATAATCCCTCTCCGACCCTGACAGGAAGTGACGAGGCGGAAGGATCGATGACTGGCCATCGTAATCGGCACGGACCTCGTGACCACAGTCATCGGGGGGAGGGCTGAGAAGAGGCACATGTTCTTCACCAAGCGATTGATGTAGGGGGCTACGTGGAGATACTCGATGCGGGAGTTGTTGGCCTGGTGAAGAATGAACAGGGCGAGCATGAAACCTAGGTGGAGAGAATATCGAGACGACATGCTATATAGGTACAACATGTCCTGCCGACAAACAACGCCGGAGCGTTTGCCCCGGCCGCTCAATGTGTAGCTAAGGAGGTGGTGAATTTAATGGAGGGCGGGTGAATCCAACTTAGAGGCCTTAGATCTCTTGGCCTCATAGGGGCTAGTGACAAAAGAGAGCCGGGACCAGATGCCGCCCGCAAGGTCGTGAGAGGGGAGGTCGAAATGGAGCTTGGGGTAGGCGGCACTAAAAAGAGACGAATCCTCATACATCCCTAGATATTGGGTGAACTAGAGCAGGGTGAGTGTATAGAAAGTGCCCCCTACTCGAAACAAAATTACCCGCTCGTGCGCATGTGGTGTATCAATGAAGTTAGGCCGAAAATTGAAATATAACGAAGACAGGAACTCTAAGGTGAGTTCCTTAAAGCCTAACTCCTCTATAGCGAAAAACTGCTCCCAACCCGTTACAGAGATTAACTCCCTTACATCCCCCGCTAAATTTATTTCTTCGAGTACGCTCCAGTCGATAGTGCGGATATCTTGATATTTTTTTAGACTGGAGGCGAATGTAGCGGTTAATGTGTGCCGGGTCGGTGAATATCAGTGGCGCAGCGGCATCATGCCTCTCTGTTGACATTTGCAACTCCCGTCGGCAATGACGACCGCCTTGGCTTCGTCCAAACGACATGATTTGTGAAACACAATACGAAGGTTTTTTTATTTTTTTGTAAAAGAAAACACATTGGTGGGACGAAGAACTTGAGAAGTAGAATGGAGACGATGAAGAAGAAGAATAAAAATGACGACGAAATGTTACCTAGGAGGAAAGAATGCGAGTAGAGGGCGCGAGTTCGCGAAATTTGGAGACTAAAACTCCAACTAGAGCTCAGGCCGTGGAGAGAAAGGGTGCTGGGAGGAAGTGCTATAACCAGGAAATGAGAAGGAAGAAGATGACACGGCCCCTATTTAAAGAAGTCGATTACGGGTGGGCACACGGCCGTGTGTGCACCCGTGTTAAGGAATATGAACCACGTGAAACACGGGTTCCCGTCGGGATATGTGGTCAAGATCACGGGCTGGCATCGTGTCTGGAGGACACGGTCAACAACACAACTGTGTTGACCGCCTATGTCCTTCTCGGCCGGTGATTCGTCGAATGGAGAATCAACACACGACAACAAACACGACTTGGTGGAGACTCGTGTCCTTCTTGGACAGTATTGCATCAAAATGTACAGGGGCGAGGACATGACCGGGTGGATACCCGTGTCCTTTTCGGGAAATGATTTGTTGACCAGCGACACGGCTCAACAAACGGCCGAGAAATGACCCGTGTATAATCACATGGCCATGAACATGGGTGGGTTCACACCCGTGTCCTGCTCGGGCACTTTTCGCAAAATTTTGACGGTAACTCGACACGGCTAGACAAACGGGTGTGTGTGAACCCGTGTTGTGCTCGGGATGAATTCTTCCTAATCCAGGTTTTAAGTGACACGGCTGAGCCTAAGGATGTGTTGAGGACACGGCAACCCACAAGGGCGTGTGGTGACCCGTGTCCTCCTCTAAAAATTGTATTCCTCCTAGGAAATTTTTTTATAGAAATTTTTCATTAAATTTTTTCATTAAAATTAATTAGACTTATACTAAATTTTTTTTATAAATTAGAAACAATTACTATAGTTATCATTTTAACATAAACTTAATCTAGACGGAGGCAGGTCTCTAGATGAGCGAAGTCTATAGGAAGCTCACCATAATAAGGCTTAACTCGGTGTCCATTAACCTTAAAATCTCCCTTCTCTGGGTGGGTTAGCTCGACGGTGTTGTAGGGAAATACTTCTTTAACCTTAAAAGGTTTGGACCACTTAGACCTTAACTTGCCTGGGAATAAACACAGTCTAGAGTTAAAAAGGAGGACTTGGTCACCTTTTTGGAATGTCTTGGGTTTGCGAAGGTGACGGTCATGAAATAGCTTGGTATTCTCCTTATAAATCCGGGAGTTCTAATAGGCCATAGTTCTCCACTCATCTAATTCATTAAGTTGAAGTTTTCATTTCTCACATATAGAAATAGTATCAAAATTCAAAGAAGGTATTGCCCAATACGACTTGTGCTCTAATTCTATAGGTAGGTGGCAAGATTTACCATAGACTAATCTAAAAGGTGTGGTCCCTATAGGTGTTTTGAAGGCGGTCCTATAAGCCCACAAACAATTGTTAAGTTTCCTAGACCATTATTTCATATTCCCTTCTATAGATTTTTGTAGGATCCTCTTAAGCTCTCTATTGGAGACTTTAACTTGACCACTAGTTTGCGGATGGTAAGGAGTGGCTATCCTATGTGTAACTCCATATTTTTCCAATACTCTATTTAGCTGTAAATTACAGAAATGTGAACACTAATCGCTAATAAGTGCACATGGTGTGCCAAATCGTGCAAATAAGGATTTTAAAAATCGGATTACTACCCTACTCTCATTAGTAGGCAAAGCTTGTGCTTCAACCCACTTCGATACATATTCAACAACTACTAAAATATATTTATTCCCAAAAGAAACTGGAAAAGGTCCCATAAAATCAATACCCCACACATCGAATACTTCACATTCAAGAATAAATTTTTGTGGCATTTCATGAAATTTAGAAATATTACCTGCTTTCTGACAAGAATCACATGAAAACACACACCTTTGGGCATCCCTGAATAGATGGGTCCAATAAAAACAGGAATCAAGAACCTTTTTTGCAGAGCAATTTACTACATAGTGACCACCAACATGGCCTAAATGACACTGCTCCAAAATCTTCCAACCCTCCTCTACTGATACACACCTTCGTATAACGGAATCTGCATATATCCGAAAAAGAAAGGGGTCCTCCCAAAATTAATATTTCAAGTCATAGAAAAATTTATTTTTCTGCTGATATGAAAATTCTTTTGGAAGGAACATAGCCACAAGATAGTTTGCATAATCTGGAAACCATGGATAATCAAGATGTATATTTGTAGATATGGCAAATAGCGATTCCTCAGGAAATGTATCAGAAATTTCAGATTCATCTAACATTGATCGTAGTGGATTTTCTAAACGTGAAAGATGATCTACCGTTATGTTTTCCGCCCCTCATTTATCCCTAATTTCTAGATCAAATTCTTGCAATAGAAGAACCCAACAGATTAGACGAGGCTTTGCTTTCGCTTTGGCTAGTAAATATCTAAGGGCAGAGTGATCTATGTATACTACCACTTTGGACAATGTTAAATAAGATCTAAATTTATTGAAGGTAAATACCACTGCTAGGAGTTCTTTTTCGGTAGTCATATTATTCTCCTGTGCATTATTTAGTGTCTTGCTAGAATAGTATATATGGTGAAAATGTTTGTTTCGACGTTGTCCTAAAACAGCTCCTGCCGCAAAACTGCTAGCGTCACACATGATCTCAAATGGTTGACTAAAATCGGACGCGATCATAATAGGAGAATTAATTAATTTCTCTTTTAAGAACTCATAGGCATGTAGACACTCTTGTTCAAAAATAAAAGGTGTGTCTTTTTCTAAAATCATGGTAAGTGGTTTAGCTATTTTAGAGAAGTCCTTAATAAACTAGCAGTAAAATCCCGCGTGTCCTAAGAAACTTCTCACTGTCTTAACGGAGGTTGGTGGTGGTAACTTTTCTATGGTCTCTATTTTTGCTCTATCTACTTGAATTCCTTAGCTTGAGATTTTATGGCCAATTACTAACCCTTCTAGTACCATAAAATGACACTTCTCCCAACTAGGCACTTAGGTTCATCTCCTCTCACCTCCTAAGAACTTTCTCTAAATTATTCAAAATAGATCAAACGAGTCGCCAAAAACAGAAAAGTCATCCATGAACACTTCCATGATATCTTCAACATATTCATTAAAGACGGCTAGCATGCACCTTTGGAAAGTGGCGGGTGCATTACATAACCCGAAAGGCATACGTCTATAGGAAAAAGTACCAAATGGGCAAGTAAATATTGTTTTCTCCTAGTCGTCTAGTGCTATAGGAATTTGAAAATTTCCGGAATGGCCATCTAGAAAACAATAATAGGAATGTCCTGATAAGTGTTCTAATATCTGGTCAATGAAAGGAAGAGGGAAATGGTCTTTCCTAGTGGTATCATTTAATTTCCTATAGTCTATACAGACACGCCAACCTGTTACTATTCACGTTGGAATTAATTCATTCCTATCGTTAGCTACCACAGTTAGACCACCCTTCTTAGTAACTATCTGGATAGGACAAACCCATGAACTATCTGAAATAGGGTATATAATACCAGTATCTAACAACTTAACAATTTCAGCCTTAACTACCTCTTTCATATTTGGATTAAGCCTATGTTGTGGTTGAATAGAAGATTTATAGTTTTCTTCCAAAAGGATTTTGTGAGTGCAAAAAATAGGATTAATACCTTTTATATTAGATATTTTCCATGCTATTGCAACTTTACATTTCTTCAATACAGTTATTAATTTAGTTTTTTCAGTATTAGAAAGATTAGAGGATATAATAACTGTGTAAGAAGAATTAGTTCCTAAGAAAGCATACTCAAGATGATCCGGTAGTTTTTTTAGTTCTACTATTGGTGGATTTTTAGTATTATTCTTAAGAGCTTCATGATCTCCTTGAGTAATCAAACTATATTCAGTCGTTCTATTCATCGAAACACAATTATCTAGAAAAAATAAATGCTCAACAATGTCTTTATTTTTTTCTTCTTCTAGATAACAGTTAGTAATGCAAATTTCTAAAGGATCTCTATAATAAAAATTAGAATTTATAGAGGTCATAAAATCATCAACACCGTGAGAAAAATAGCAATAATCATCATTATCTAAAGATTGTTTCATAGTATTGCCAATTTGAAAAGTGACTTCATCTTCCCCTACTCGCAAGACTAATTTACCATCAAAAACATCAATAAGCTCTCTAGATGTAGCTAGAATTGGACGACCTAGTATAAGAGGTACTTTGATATTTTCATCCATATCTAGAATAATAAAATCAGCTGGAAATATAAACTTATCTACCTTAACCAATACATCATATACTATTCATCTAGGATACTTAACCGATCGATCTGCTAGTTGAATACTCATTCTAGTTGGGCTAAGTTCTCCTAGACCTAGTTTCAGATATAGTTTATAAGGCATTAAATTTATACTAGCTCCTAAATCAGCTAAAGCTTTATCGACTTGCAAATCACCAATTAAACATGGAATTGAAAACGAACCGGGATCCTTAAGTTTTTGTGGTTATTTATTTTGCAAAATAGCACAACATTCCTCTAAGTATTACTAAATATAATTCCTCTATTTTCTTTTTATTAGAAATTAAATCCTTAAGAAATTTAGCATATTTAGGCATTTGAATAATTTCAGAAAAAGGTAAATTGACATGTAATTGCTTAAACATAGATAAAAATTTACCATACTGGGCATCCATGCGCTCCTTGTTAAGCTTTGCTGGGTATGGTGTTGCTGGTTGGTAATCCATCGATTGCACGTTCATCTCGCTTGGTCCTTCGCCGCTAGAATGCACTTGGGGTGCTTCCTTCGCAGGCCTTGGGTCTTGGAACTCCTTTCCGCTCCTCAATTGAACGGCTTTTGCATGCTTCCTTGGATTTATCTCAGTGTTTCCCAGAAGTGTTCCTTGCTGCCTTTCATAAACCATCCTTGCAAGCTGTCCAATCTGATTCTCCAAATTCCGAATTGAACCCTCTTGATTCCGGAAGGCTACATTGGTTGTTTGCATGAACTTGGTGAGCACATCTTCCAATGTAGGCTTCCTTTGTTCTAGTTACGGTTGTTGTCCAAACATGGGTTGCTTCCCTTGATTGCCTTGTCCTCCCCAAAAGAAATTGGGGTGGTTTCTCCATCCAGGATTATATGTAGAACTATATGGGTTATTTGCTTGATTGAAAGGAGGTCTAATATTATTGCCCATATAGTCAACATGCTCTTGTACTTGAGGTTCACAATCAGGCATTCCACTGCATGAAGGGTCCTATTGTTGAGGTGTCATGGAGGGTGATGCTAAGGCAAGGTTATCCATCTTTTGGTGAAGCTTCTCTACTTGAATAGCTAAGGCGGTGACGACATCCACTTCATAAATTCCTGCGGGCTTGATATGCTTTTGTCTTACAGTAGTCCGTTGGTAATTGTTCATAGCCATATCTTCTATCAACTGCTAAGCCGCTTTAGGTGTCTTGTTGTTCAGAGTGCCTCCACTAGCCACATCAATCATCTGTTTAGTGGCCGGATTAAGACCATTATAGAAGGTCTGAATCTGAATCCATGGCGTTAGAGCATGGTGGGGAAATCTCCTCAAAAGGTCCTTGAATCGTTTCCATGTGTCGTGATTCAGATTCCATTTGAATAAACATAGAAATGTCATTCCTTAACATTGCAGTCTTCACAGGTGGGAAATACTTCATCAAAAACTTCTCAACCATTATATCCCAAGTAGTAAACGACCCTCTAGGTAGTGAGTTCAACCACTGCTTTGCCATATGCCTTAATGAGAATGGAAATAATCTCAATCGAATGGCATCGTTGGAAACGCCATTGATCTTGAATGTGTCACAAATCTACAGGAATCCGGCCAAGTGAGTGTTAGGATCTTCATCTTGCAGGCCATCATACTGGACATATTGTTGAACCATTTGTATCACACTAGGCTTCAATTCAAAGTTATTGGTAGCTATCGGTGGTCTAATGATGCTTGGCCCAGTTCCTTGGAGATTAGGTCTAGCAAAGTCAGACATGGTTTGCTCATTTTGGTTTGCCATGGTATCTAAGTTTTCCAGATGATTATCTCCTTGGTTCACTGTCTCCTCTTCTGATAGTCCATTTGAAATGTCTGTGGTATTAATTCCCACGTCCCTTAGGTTAGTGTTATGGATAAGTCGCTCAGGGTCAGCATGAAATGGTGCTAGCCCAGAATTTCTGCCCCTGGTCATAGACAAACAGACTACAAAACAGAGATTAAACGATATAATTATTCAAATACTAATTTACAATTATTTATTACTAAACAAAAATTGGTAGATTAATAAAGTTTAGACTTTCAAAATATTGAAAACATTCCCCGGCAACGGTGCCAAAAACTTGATGATTGCTTTGCTTAACAAGTGATAAACTTGATGCAGATTCATTCTACACTCTAGTATGAACTACGTAGATGGGTATAAGCTAGATTGAATTAACTTTCAGGCAAGTGCACCTATCAATCATAGTATAGGAGAAATCTACATCTCGTGTCGTATTCCATTGGGCCATTTCAAGTATTCGTACTCACCCTCACTTTATTATCATACTTATAATTAAACGTGATTTCTAATCTAAATTAACCTAACTATGACTACTTGGATAAATCAACATTGGAAGATTGAACATGATAACAAGCCGAAAGCTTATGAGCAATTACATGAAAATATTCATTCAATCACTCAATTCTATGTAATCATGAAAGCATAAGACTATCAAATTTGCTGTATTGTAAAGTGTAAATATTTATCAAATTCTCTCTCGAGCAATTCAAAATCTAAATCTAAGTTAGTAAACATTCTCTCGAACAATTTACAATACTCAAATTTGCATTAAATAAAGCACCCTATCTACTACATAAATCCATGCAATCCTATCTCTAAAATATCATGAATTCATTTATTCGTATTCCAATTATCAAAACAACATATCTCTCGATTATGAAATTTGAATTACAAAGAGATCTAACACCAAAATATGAACATGTAAATATCATCACAAACATCCAATTTCTCAATCTACAAATTTGCAATTCATGTAAAACAAATAAGCAATTCATAATTAGGATAAAACTCTTTATTTGTAAGCCTACATACGAATAAAATACTATCAATTCAATGTAAACAATGCGAGACATGACTAACAAATTGTTCCAAATTAAAGTTCATGCAAAATAAAAAATAAATCAAGATGAATCACCAAGAGATAGGGAAGATTAAAAGGGATTAATGAAAAAATAAATGCATACAAAAATACCCTCCAAATCCTCCTTCTCTTGGATGCTCCACTTCGTGCTCCAGAATACTCCTAATGAAGAAATGATCCCAAAAGTTCCCTCTAATTTTTCTACAGGTTTTAAATAGTCCCTAGCAAATAAGGTCGGACACAGGTTCCAATACTGCCGTGTGTCAGGATGTGTTGACGGTTCCAGGGCAGTTCCACACGAACAGGTGTGTTTGGTAGTGGGCCGTGTCAGATGACACGGGTACTGACACGGCCTTGTTATTCTTCATGTTCTTCAGACACGGGTAGGTAAGCAGTCGAGGCTGAGTTTATCCTGTGAAGGACATGAGTGCGCACACGGGCATGTGCCAACTCGTGTGGTGCTCTGTCTTCTACCGCCAGTTCTTCTATTCTAGCCCGTCTAGGATACGGGTTGGGACACGACCGTGTTCCTACCCGTGTACGCCCAAGTCTTGTCCTGTCATCAGCCAGGTTGACTCCGTGAACTCCTCTATTTGCTCCAAGACCTTTAGTTCCACTGGTTAGCGTTACCTACATTATAAAAGTGAAGGAATAAATTAGATAGCTTAATGTAAGGAATAACAAAAATCCTAACTGTGCTCTCCTATTCATGATAAGACAATTCTTTAAATATTCTCGCGAAATTACTACAAAAAGAGGTAGAAATAGTAGACATGATTACAATTATGATAGTAAAAGCCTATCATAATCGTACTCATCAGTCTCCAAGAGCCAAACCTGCGTAGAATTCTATCTCTATTTCTCCTTAAGAGTGTTCCAGGGATACTTAACCTAAGGTTAGGAATAAAAATCCATCACATGAGAAGAATGGATTTAAAAATGTTGGATAGATGGGATAGGGTTTTGCAGCCTCATGCTCAGACTATTGCCAAGAAGAAAAGGAAGGAAGCAGTTATTGTTCCAGAGGAAAGTACATATTGCAGCTCATCAAAACGGGCTGAGGAAACGCCTCATGATCCAATCCTCTCTCAATATACTGAAGAGACACGAAAAGACACAAGGGCTCAGGTGTCATTTTCTTATGAACCTGTAGTAATGATTCAAGTAAGCAGATCTCAATCTGAAGAACATGTTGTTAAGGAGACCATGTATGTTCCTCCTGTTGAGGTTGCCAAGCAAGTTGCTGAAGAGATTATGAACAAGATCTCTAAGGAGATAGTAAAGTAGAATGTCAAAACACCAGCTCTAAATGAATAAGAAACTGCTCCCAATGACCAAGTTCAATAAGGTGGATATAGCCCTGAAAGTGAGCAGGAGAAACTTCTAGAGCAAGTGATGGAAGAAGCTCTTACTAAGGGGGAGAAAATGTAGATGTTACAAAAAGATGTTCAACTTCCTCTTATACATGAACAACATCCAGATATAATCACAGCTGATGGCCTTAATCTCCCAGTGGACATGACAGAGATTGAGTGGGAGATTCAACATGAACTCCCTGCTCATAGAATAATTTATAAGATACAATCATCAGGATCAGATAAAGGAACTGTTTCTCCTGATAACATGGCAACTCAATATTCTTCAGAGTTTGATGTGGATAACTCAGCTGTGAGGAAAGATCTTAATCCTGTTCAACAAACTGTACCTGTCAGTAATGAAGGTACATCCACTAATCACATGTCAGGAAAATTCCTGGCTTAGCTAAATGGGTTACAGGATGACCAAAGGAGACAACTAGAGAATTTTGTTGATGACTCAGTCAAGAACCTCTTGAATGAGCTATCAATAGAGATCAAATCTATTAGTTTTCAGGACAATCTGTGCAAGGCCAAGAATGTAAAATTTTTCTTGAGAGCAGCTCCTACAGTAGACTTTACTCAGGACAAATTGGTAGAGCTAGGGCACTCTTCACGTTACACTTATGGAAAATCAGAATATTCCCTCTAAAAACTTGTTGGCAGTCCACAATGCAGAGAAGTCACTGGTGGAAATGCATAAGATAATTCTTAAAAGAAGAATGGATGTCTGTTCTCATGTTCTAGTTGATCATCTACTGAAAGTTAAGAATCATGTCACACTTGGCATTGATCATCTAGATAGTCAGATGACTAAGGTCGACACCTCCTTGACTTAGAAGATATGCGAAGAAGTCAAAAAGGGGGAGAAGGAAGTAATCAGGACCAACACAGAGAATGTTGTTTGGTTGTAAAATGTAATCAAAGGGTCTTTTGGCATGGATAAAATGTCATATGACATCATTCCTATGATTCCTAACCAAGTACAAGATGCACTGAATATGTAACACCTCCATCTATCACATGGCATATAACAGAGGGTCCGACCGGGGGCCTCCGCCATATCCCACAGATAGTCGGTGGAGTTACATGTAAATATCAAAACTAAACAACATGAATCTTAACTCAGAGCATTCTAGGGTAAGCTTTAAGGGTTAACAGTTTGAACTCAAGCACAAACAAATGTGCACTAACAGTTTGAACTCAAGCACAAACGATAGTTAACAGTACATTAAAACTATTCTGGCCTTAAGGCCTTACAATTGTAGCCTTTTACAAAGTATTTTCATACATCGACATGCAGCCCGACCATAAATGAAAACAATAAAAAGCCTTTGCATGGCCTTCGAGTGCCGGCATAGCAACAAGGGAAGCAACCCACTATTTCCCGCTCGGCTCTCCAATACCTGCATAGGGAAATCCACCACAAGGGTGTCAAATATGACAATGGTTAGCTTTCAGCCGACCAAATTATAAGGACCCTACACCATACCCGGGGTAGCGGTATTCGTTCCCTGTAGGCATAGTCTTTATACGGCAGATATATCACAAGGAGGCGCACTTAATAACCAATAAATATATCACAAACAAATGCTTCTATGGCCAAACGTTCCGTGCACTCAGGGCACATTCACGGTATACCGGAATTCTCCGGGTCCCACCACGATCCACAGTCCCAGACTTGATGGTATACTTGAGCATTCCAGTCTTTTCGGAACGGGGCCTAAGACTCTCATCATGTCAATGACAAAAGCCAATTACTTTAGGCAATCTAGTCTGAACGACATAATGTAGGTACAGTTCAGCTCTTTCCCGTTGATCAAATCGCCAGGTCAATGTCGATGGTCTCAGCCATCATGGCGAACAACATGACGCGGGTCAGCCTCCCCTTTCCCTTTCAGCTCTCAGTCCTTTCGTTGATTGCCGCCCACTGGGTCCCTAGGACAAGAGCCTGTAATTGACATACAATGGCACTCACGGTTATAGCTAGGCACCAAAGCTCACAGCATACCTGCTAGCCCTTTAGTCTCCGCGAGACAGGCACTGAAAGTCCAAAACTATCTGGATACTATCGCCAGTGCTAGCCACTATTGCGTGGCATTAGATACATAACTCCCATCTATCTCCAGACTCAGCTGCAAATGGAACATCTATCTAAAAAACCCTACAACATCCTGCAGTGCCAAAAATACTGGACTTTCACTTCAATCAGAGCTCACCAAGAGCTATTGCCAGCAATACTCGCTGTCGCCCGACGACATCCAACAGTTATGCAAACTGTTGTACTTTATGGGTATTTTCTTGAAGCAACCCCAGTACTTCCTGCTACTCACTTTTCTTAGGTACAACCCACAGACCCCGTAAACTACTCGTTTTTACTCAGAGTCTTCTCCGACGCGCAAAATAAACATTACTAATCCAGACCAACCTGTCCGAATGAGCTTCACACAACATGCCTATTTTGTACTATGATTTTTGGATCTATATGCAAAACCAAACCCGGGGATACTATATATAGACCAATCAGAATCTCCTCGATTATGCACCTTTTAGTGGGGGATTCCATCCATATGCAAAAAGGAGGACTTCACTTGTCCACGAAGGAAGATCGTTACCCTTGTAGTTTTCTTCGGAGCCATGAACGAGCTTTCTATATCAATGGGAAGGAGTGCTTTGCTTTCCTCATCTCGAATCTAGCCTCAGTTCTTGCTTCTGACCACAGAATCTCCTTCACCAAGTTTTGATAAGCTCAGCCTCAGCCTAAGCCTTCTTCCTTAGCTCCTTCTTCCAATAGAGCGAGAGGGAGAGAAAAGTAAAATGAGATTACTCTCAACCCCTCCTCTGGTTAAGTGGTCTCGGGATTAATCCCAGCCATAGACTCAATTCATCAAAAGGAAGCAAAGGCCACGATTTCATCTGATAAGTCAAAGAAAATGATATTGCTGCACAATATCGGCTATCATCTGGCGATAACGATAGTAACCACCTTGACCACCGCTCTTCGGCCGCCATCTAGCCATCTGACAAATATCAAACCACAAATGACGGTATCGCCCACCGATACCCAATATCGCCACATGATAGCTCACTCGACAATTCGTCGAAAGCGTTGAGTGTGTGCGTTGAGTCCACTCAACGCTTCGTTTAAAGCATTGAGTGCATTCAGTGGTATCGCCGCACGATACCCACTATCGCCATGTGATAGTCCCTTACTAAACGATTCTTCGAGTTTACTCAACTCTCAAAAGCATTGAGTGCATTGAGTGTTAACGCTATCTCCAGCGATAACCTCTGTCGCCCGGCGATAGCTTCCAAAAGTTCTGTTTCCATGTTGGGGTATTACAAACGTCCCCTCCTTACAGAAATTTCATCCCAAAATTTACTAATCTATAGACAATAAAAATAGAAACTAATATGGTGCCACATATTGTTCCTTTAAAAAATAATGTTACAACATTACTTTGCAAACAACTCAGAAAACTCATCGCTCATGGTTTGCTCACACTCCCATGTTAGTTCTTTTAGGCCACAATTGTGTCAATGGACTTTGACCATCGCAATTGTTTTGTTTCGTAGCTGCTTGATCTCGAGGTACTTGCAATTTCTAGCCTCTCCTTAGGGCATGGAGGTAACTCCTTTTGCACTTCTGGTGCCTTCCTTGATGTTTCCTCAACATGAACTCCTTACTCCCCCTCAACAGGAGCAGTCTCCCCCTCAGCAGCAGCACTGTCCTTCTCAAGGTCTGCTTGATCCAGATTAAGGAAGAGATCTTCCATAGTAAATTCTTGTGGAGAATGGGCTGGAGAAACTCTTGGCTCATCTACCACTGGATCAGATACTACTTGAACTGTAACAGATGTGTCCTCCATGACAACATCTGGGACTTGACTATCAATCTGAGTTTGTTGATTAACATTATTTAAGGAATCAGACAAAACATTATCCTCTATAGGGAAATCTAAAGCATTAAGCTCAGTGATTACCTCAAGGATGATGTGGGTGGCTCTTTCACTTTCAAGAGGAGTTGGCTCTTCCATCACTAGAGTCTCCCCCTGAACAGTATCCTGGTGTATGGGGCTAGCTTGAGGTAGCTCCCCCTGCCTCTCTGCAACTTCTTGTTGAGCTGGAGACTTCCCAGCATTCCCTTCTACATCCTCATCAGGAGGAAAGACAACTTGCTCTTCACTACCAGAGCTGCTAGATGAATCCTGAGCCACTGGGGCAGTTTTCTTCTTCTTCTTTTGAGGAGTTATTTTCTCAGGAGTAGGCATCTCCTTAGTTAAAACTCTGTCCCATCTTGAGAAGATCCTCATGTCCATCTTTCTCATATGGTTGATCTTAGTTCCAGCAGCTGGACTCATAACCTCTGGTATACTACCAGCAAGGTACAGACTAAGAATCCTACCCAAATTAGGTTTTTTTAGGCTCTCCTTAATCTTTTCAAAGACAACAATAGACCAATCAGTTTTTACTGTGAAGATTATCCTTGTCATAAGATTGAACATATGGGCTGAGACCCTGTCATGCCCTCCAGGCTTACTTAAGATTACTTTTCCAACAATTTCAGAATGAAATTTCCCTTTGTTGTTCATACCTTTCCTATTGAATACAGATCCAATTTTCAGCTTGGAATCTAGACCACACCAAGTGAGAGCTTCTCTGGTCTTAGAAGCAGTAACTTCATCCTCTTCTTTTGTCCTGGGTAGATTTAAGACCTTTCTCAAACTTTTAGGTGAGACCTTCACCTTTTCACCATGAACCCTTGACTTTATCTTGAGTCCAGATTCATCTACTTTAGCTCCATTCAGGAATTCCAATACTTCTTTCTTCCAGATCTTTGTGGGCTTTGAAATAAGAAAATCCAACCCCGAGTCTGCAACTAGGGTTACCACATTCTTGATCTCCTGATCTGCATCGTCAAACGCATGTCACACCAGTTCATAGCCTTCATTGACATTCTCCTCGAGCTTTGGCACCATTAGGGTTTGACGAATTTGAACTGAGAGAAGAGAGGTGTCGACACACAAGTTTGGTCTCAAAACTTTGGTGAGCGTGTCGACAGACAAAGGCAAAATCCTATTTATACCTTTCTAGGTTTGAAGATGAAAGGGCGGGCTAACTAACTTAAATTGTGTTGACACTGTTGAAAAGTGTCGACACAGACTTATAATGTCTCGACACATTGTGTCGACACAGGTTTAGTCAATAGAATATATGTGTCGACACTTGTTTATGTGTCGACACTACTCAACTCGTCATTTAGTCGAGTCTTTACTTAGATAATTCTGAGTAAACACTAAGTGTCGACACCACCTTGGATGTGTCGACACCTACTTGTCATATGTCGACACTAATATTCTGAAGTGTCGACACCAACTTCCTAGATGTGTCGACACATTTTCTCTGAAGTGTCGACACCAATTTTCTGTCTCGACACAGACAAATCTGTGTGTCGACACTATTTTACTTAGCCATTTCTATAAACTTATTCTAAGTTTATCATACCTAATTCAATTTTGAATCTATTGAACTTGGTTTCTTCTAGGGGCTTAGTATACATGTCAGCTAGTTGATTATCAGTATTTATATACTCAAGTGATATATCTTCTTTTTCTACATGTTCCCTTAGAAAATGATATTTTATCTCAATATGTTTAGTTCTACTATGGGAAACAGGATTGTTTGCAATCTATATAGCACTAGTAGAATCACAAAACAGTGGTGTTCTACTTACTTGTATACCATAATCCTCAAGCTGATGTTGTATCCATAGAAGTTGAGCACAGCAACTTCCTCCAGCCACATATTCTAATTCTGTAGTGGAGATAGCCACACTTGTTTGCTTCTTGCTACTCTATGAAATCAGTCTTCCACCTAGGAATTGACAGGTTCCAGTTGTACTTTTTCTGTCTTCTTTGCAGCCTACAAAATCTGTATCTGAATAACCTGTTAGATCAAAATCTCCATTCCTAGGTTACCAAAGGCCTAGATAAGGAGTGCCCTTTACATATCTCAGTATCCTTTTGACTGTTGTCAAATGAGACTCTTTAGGGCAGGCTTGGTACCTAGAACAGACACATATAACATACATGATATCTTGTCTACTTGCAGTCAAATAGAGTAGAGAGCCAACTATCCCTCTATACAAAGTCTCATCTACAGGTTTCCCTGCATCATCATTGCTAAGAGACATACTTGACCCCATAGGAGTCTTCATGGTACTAGATGAATCCATACCATATTTCCTTATGAGTTCTAGGGTGAACTTAGACTGGCATATGGATAATCCATTCTCCGTCTGTCTAACTTGGAGACCCAAGAAGAACTTAAGTTCCCCCATACTACTCATCTCAAATTGTCCTTGCATTAGTTTTGCAAACGTTTTGCAAAGACTACTTTCAGTAGACCCAAATATGATGTCATCTACATATATTTGGACTAGTATTATCTTACCTCTGGATTCCCTAAGGAATAGAGTCTTGTCTATTTTCCCCCTTGTGAATTTATTCCTAATGAGGAAACTAGACAGGGTTTCATACCAAGCCCTAGGGGCTTGCTTTAACCAACACAAAGCTTTCCTAAGTCTATAGATATGATTAGGTTGAGTTGAATCAACAAAACCTTATGGCTGTTCCACATAGACCTCTTCCTTTAGATTACCATTCAAAAAGGCTGACTTAACATCCATTTGGTAAACTTTAAATCCTTGATAAGTTACATAGGCCAGGAACATCCTTATGGCTTCCTGTCTGGCTACTGGAGCAAAGGTTTGATCAAAGTCAATACCTTCTTCCTGCCTATATCCTTTAGCAACCAATCTTGCTTTTTTCTTGATTATTACTCAATATTCATCCATCTTGTCCCAAAAGATCCACTTGGTTCCAATTATGTTGTGGTGTTTTGGTTTAGGAACAAGCTCCCGGACTTTACACCTCTTGAACTGATTCAGCTCTTCTTGCATTGCCTCAATCCAAGGAGGGTCTAGGATGGCTTCTTCAAACTCCTTTGGTTCTACTTGGGATAGAAAACTGGAGAAGATAGCTGCACTCAGATTTTTGCTCCTTGTTTGTACCCCTTGTCTTAGATCACCAATGATTTGATCTGCTGGATGATCTCTAAGATGCCTATTAGCTGGAGGCATCCTTGCTTCAGGTTGAACTTCTTTAGTTTCTTCATCTTGCTGCACTTCTTGAACTTCTTCTGCATTAGGTACATGTAGTACACCCCCTGGACAACAGCCACTATCTTCTACCTGCTGTCTTGTAGTAGGTCCTTCTTCTATAGTGAGCTTGTCCATCTTCTCAGTCACACCTGTGGAGCTGCAAATACTACTAGACAACTCATTGTTGATAAGTCTAGTTTCATCAAATACTACATGTACAGACTCTTCTACAACTTGAGTAGACAAGTTGTAGACTCTATAAGACTTACTATTGTTGTTGTACCCAACAAAGATCCCCTCTTGGGACTTGGCAGCAAACTTAGTCAAGTAAGACTTTCCATTGTTAAGTATAAAGCACTTACAACCAAAGATCCTGAAATAGGATAGGTTTGGTTTTCTGCCTTTCACAAGCTCATAGGGGGTCTTATTATGGCTTTTAGTAATGGTAACCCTATTAATTACATGGCATGCAGTATTCACTGCCTCAGCCCAGAAATATTCTGGTAGTGATGTATCACTTAATAGGGTTCTACCAGCCTCAATTAAGGTTCTATTTTTCCTCTCAACAATGCCATTTTGCTGAGGTGTTCTTGGTGAAGAAAACTCTTGAAATATCCCAAATTCTTCACATAGTTTTGCCATACTATCAGACTGAAATTCAGTACCATGATCACTTCTTATCTTTACCACTGTACTGTCTAGTTCATTCTGAATTTGTTTGACAAAGCTATAGAAGATACTAGGTGTTTCAGATTTCTGTCTAAGGAAGAACACCCAGGAAAACCTTGAGTAGTCATCTACAACTACAAAGGTATAGACCTTCCTACCTAGGCTGTGAACTGGCATAGTACCAAAGAGATCCATATGCAAGAGGTATAAACACCTCCCAGTATCTTTGTTTTCAATGCTACTAAAGGTGGATCTAGTCTGCTTGCCCTTTTGACAAACTGAGCATATTCCATCTTTAATACACCTAACTTGAGGACCATTCCTCACTAACTCTTTGCTAAAGAGTTGGCCAATTGTCTTGTAGTTGAGATGGGCTAGCCTCTTGTGCCATTTGACACAATGAGAGACTTTCTCATCAGCTACAAGACACACTGGAGAACCATTGTTCTCAAACAGAATGTCTAGGCAATAGACATTTCTTTTTCTATAACCAGTCAAAATGATCTCTTGATCATTTGACCTCCTGATATGACAACTATTTTTAACAAATGAGATATCATATCCCACATCACTCAATTGACTTATACTAATAAGGTTATGTTTCAAACCTTTAACATAAGCCACTTGAGTAATAGTAATATGGGAGCTAGAAATGTTACCAAAACCCTTGATGATTCCTTTTTCAGAACCACCAAAGGTGACTTTTGGACCATCCTTGATGGGTGTGTAGTCCTTTAGCAATCCCCTTGTTCCAGTCATGTGTCTGGAACATCCACTGTCCAAGTACCATATTGGGGCATGGCCACTTGAACTCACCTGCAAAACAGATTAGTGAACCTTAGAACCCAAAGAATTCTTGGGTCCTTGGTACTGGTTAGTTTGCTTCCTAACAAAGTTACCTGCAGGTTTTCCAACAGGCAGTTTGCTACTCACTTTGGCACTTGCATTGTGCCAACAGTCCATGGCAAAGTGGCCTACCTTGCCACAGCACCAACACTCAAACCTATTGTACCTTTGCTTAGGTACATTCTTAGCTGTTTTATCTACAGCTGGCTTATTGAGAGCTGGGGCTTTGCCCTTGGACTTGTACTTGACAGTCCTAGCTGGGTTAGTAAACCCCAGTCCAGCTTTACCTTTTTGATGAACAAATTCATCAATTAAGGGTAGAACTGACTTTGGTTTAGAAAACCTAGCAACTAAATCTTTCTCCTTCTGAAGACTAATCTCCTGACTTCTGATTTGATCATTATTAAAAGTTATAGTCCCCATATGAATCATAGTTATGTGCTTCAGTCTGGCTATTTCATTTAGCTTTTGATCAATCATCTTCTCACAAGCAGTTGCAGCAACTTTCAGACTAGCAATTTCCTTTGCCCGACTCTTGGCTAGGGACTTGCTCTTCTTAAAAGCTTGCAACATAACTTTATATTCATCTATCAATTGATGAATATCCTCTTCAGACTCAGATGCACTCTCATCTCTTGATGACGATGAATCTGATTCTGAACTAGCACAAGAAATTGAACTTAAAGAACAATTTTGTACCTTACTAGGTCCAGGCTGCTCCTGGATTTTGTCACTTTCTGTCAAAGCCATCAGTCCTTGGCACTTACTGTCCTCTTGCTCATATATAGAATTCATAATCTGGATGAACTCTTCTTCCTCTTCCTCAGCAAACAGTCCGATGTATTCTTCAGCATCTGACTCAGTTTCTGATGAAGATATGTCTGACAGGCTCTTATCCTTTTTGGCAACAAAAGACATTTCCTTCTTGCCCTTGAATTGAGTCTTTTTCTTATCATTAGACTCTTTCCTATTCTCAGGACAGTCTGCAATAACATGTCCTTGTCTGTTACAGCAATAGCAAACAATTTTTGATAGAGTTGCTTTGCTTGACTTAGTCTTTTTCCTGTATGTCTTTGATGACTTTTTGTTCTGATAATAGTCTTCTTTACCCTGTGAAGTAGATGGCTTTGTCCTCCACTGTTTCTTCTTTAAGAACTTCTGAAAGTGTCTTGTGAAAGCTGCAAAGTCCTCATCACTTTCACTGCTTTCAGACTTTCTGCTTTCTGAATTATCTGACTCAGTCTCTGCACTCTTTGGTGGTGGAGATGATGACTTACTTATGTATTTTCTGGGGGCTTCTGTTTTAAATGCCACTGTCCTTTCTTTATGTTTACTTCTTGAAGATTTCTCCTCTTCTTTTCTCACCATCAACTGCATCTCATAAGATAGCAGTTTTCCAAATAGTGTTGGTGGAGGGATATCTGCTAACTTTGCCACTTCCCTTATGGCACAGATCTTGGTGTCCCAATCCTTAGTTAAGGACCTTAGAAACTTATCATTTAATTCATAATTACTGAATTCTCTACCATAGGACATTAGCTCATTCACAATCCTATAGAACTTCTTATAGCATTCAGTTATGCTATCAGCCCTACCTTGCCTAAAACTTTCATATTCCTGGTTTAACAAAGATTTTCTATCCTATCTCACCTCTTCTGAACCCTCTATGTACACAATACGAGTATCCCACATCTCCTTAGATGTCTTACAGTGTATCAAGTTTTGAAAGGTTGCATCATCTATGGCACTCACAATGATATTCTGAGCCCTCTTGTCCATTGTGGCTAGAATTATCTCATCCTTTGTCATTTCAGAGAAATCCTTAGGTGTTCTCTGATTTGCATCTAAGACTGAAACCTTCATGGGCACATAAGGCCCTTCTTTAACTATGATGTAAATCCTAGGGTCTGAGGCTTCCATAAATAGTCTCACCCTTTCCTTCCAGATGCCAAAAATTTCTTTCCTGCAAATGGGTAACTTCATGGATCCTAGTTCCTTATGATTCTCAGTAGAACCCATGTTTCTTGATTTTCTTGATTCTGTAATTTACTTAGACTGAATCTGCCAACAGGAACTACTCAGACTGTTAAGTCCTTTTTGAGTAACCTGGCTCCGATACCACTTGAAAGATATTGTACCTAATCACCTAGAGGGGGGGGGGGGTGAATAGGTGACTTAAAGCTTTTTAACTTTTCAGGCAGAATTCAGATTATAGCACAGAATTTAAACTACTTTCTCACAGTAATCAATCAGCAATCACAGCAAAACACATGCACACAGTGAACACATAGATTTATAGTGGTTCCCCAAGGTTTGGGTACATCCACTTTCCCCCTTCGCCTATCTAGTAGTGTACTAGATTCGGCCAAACTCCTCCACTTTCTCAGATCCACAGATCTTACACTCAGAACCCCAACCAGGTTCCTACAGCTCAGGCCCAAGGCCCTACAACTCAGTCTTCTCCAAAGACCTAAACTCAGCTTCTTCACAAAGCCTACACTCAGCCACAACAGGCCTACACTCAGAGATACAAATCTCCTACACTCAGGCACACAGGCCCTACACTCAACCTTTATAATTACAGGCTTACAAACTCAGATCCCTAAGGATCCTACAAGAAAATATAAACTACAAAGAGTATATACCTACAACTCTGAATAGAGAGATGAGTTGATAGGTTCTTGATGAGTTCTTGGATGAACTCTGCTGAGATCAATCTGACTTGGCTATCTTCAAAGCTTCTTGAATGTAGAACACAATAGGATTGATCTCCTATGCAGTTGATCCTTGATCTCTGCTACTTAAGATTCAGAACAAGATCTGAACCCTTCTTCTCAGCCTGGTTCCAACGGCTGTCTTCTTGGATGGAGCTCTCTCTCTCCAACTACTTAGAACTTTTCTTGAAAGTCTTCAATCAATTTCTTTACAGCAAATTTTATCATCATTTTCTATAGATAGTATAAGCCTATATATAGGCCTTCTTCATGGTAACCGGCTGGTCCGGTTCCAAACTGATTTCTGACAACTCTGACAGGTGCAGTAGACCGGCTGGAATGGCAGCTGTCAAGTCATCCAGTCAGTTCTTGAAATAACTGTAACTGTCTAAAAGTGTCGAGACTGTCTGTCTTTAAGTGTCGACACTTATAGACCAAGTGTCGACACAAGTTGACAAAGTGTCGACACTAGCCTACAAGGTGTCGACACAACTCCTTGTGTTGTAGACTTCACTTCTCGACACAGCTACTTCATCATGTGTCGACACTGATATTGAGTGTCGACACAAGTCCTTGTTCTTCAGCACATTGCTGAAATCTTGTAAGTGTCGACACATCTCCTTTGTGTCGACACATCTTCATGTGTTGAACTTGTTCAGTGTCGACACATCTTCTTAGTGTCGACACATGCCTTCAGTGTTGATACTTGCTGAGTGTCGACACAGCTCCTTGTGTCGACACATCTTCTTATGTTGAGACTTTTGCTGAGTGTGGACACATCTCCTTTGTGTCGACACTTGTACTTAGAATATTGTTGAACATTGCTAAGTGTCGAGTCTTTAGCTGAGTGTCGACACATTCTTTCTTGTGTCGACACTTTATTCAAGTGTTAACTCTTCTGCTGTGTGTCGATACATTGCTCTGGGTGTCGACACTTATACTTAGACTCTGCTGACTTTTGCTGAGTGTCGACACAGCCTCCAAGTGTCGACACTTTCTGATGTAGACACTGTTCCTCTGGGTGTCGACACAACTGCTAAGTGTCAACACTGCTTCACTGCACTTTTCTTCATTGAGTGTCGACACAGCTACTTGTGTCGACACTTTCTGTCTGGTGTCGACTCTGCATCCCTGGTGTCGACACAACTACTCTAAGTGTCGACACTGCTTGTCTGGGTGTCGACACAAGTCTTCTTAAGTGTCGACACTTTCCCTCTGGGTGTCGACACATGGACTTAGAAACTTTTTCATCTTTCCCTACAAATACTTAACCTGCACAAGTAATCTCAAAATACATCAAATACATTTTGATGTATATCATTGAGTAGGGTGAGACTTCATCAAATTAGGTACATTAGAACCAATGTACCCAACACTACAGTCTAAGCTACACCAACCCAAACTAGCACCATCGTAGGTCGCACCTGCCCAGTCATCTTTGTATTAATCATTGCAAACATTGCCTCAACAACTAAGCGTACTATTTCCATCGAAGGAGGATGTGCAGGCACATCAGCTGGTGCCGCACTCTTAATAGATTGTTGGGGTTCAGAATGCCCCACACCACTTCTAGTCACCTATACGTATAAAATACACAATTTTACGATTACTTAAAAGTCAAACAACAATCAATAGGAATGCACATGTTCCTTAAACATGTGTATGTTCATTACTAAATGGATATTCACGAGTTTATTTTGTGTTATAATGGTAAGCACAAACACGTTCTCGCCACCCCTAAAAAGAATTCGACTACGAATTCGCAGAAGGAAAACTAAGAAAAACTGATACCAAAATTGTAACACCTCCATCTGTCATATGACATAAAATAGACGGTCTGACCTGGGCCCCATGCCATATCGCACAGACAGTCGGCGAAGTTAAATGTTAATACCGAAACCAAACTACATGACTCTTAACTCAGAGCATTCTAGCGGAAGCATTAAGGGTTAACTATTTGACCTCAAGCACAAACGAATGTCCACAAACATATATATATATATATATATATATATATATATATATATATATATATATATATATATATATATATATATATATATATAAGGAATGTTACAACATAATACACAAAAGTCACTATCGCCGGCGAGAGGCCGGCGATAGTTAACAGTACATTAAAACTGTTCTAGCCTTAAGGCCTTACAAATGTTGTCTTTTACAAAAGTATTTTCATGCATCAGCATGCAGGCCAGCCACACATGAAAACACTAAAAAGCCTTGGCTAGGCCTTCGAGGGCCAGCATAGCAACAAGGGCAGCAACCCGCTGTTCCTCACTCGGCTCTCAAACACCTGTATAGGGACAATCCACCATAAGGGAGACAAACAAGGCGACGGTCAGCTTTCAGCCGACCAAATTATAATGACCCTACCCCATACTCGAGGCAGCGACATTCCTTCCCTGCAGGCATAGCCTTTATATAACAGATATATCACAAGGAGGCACACTTAAGCTCCAATCAATATATCACAAATGAATGCCTCTACGCCCAAATGTTCCGTGCACTCAGGGAATATTCTCGGTTTATCGGACTTCTCCGGGTCCCACCACCATCCACAATCCCGGACTTGATGGTATACTTGAGCATTCCAGTCTTTCCGACACGGGGCCTAAGACTCTCATTATGTCAAGACGAAAGCTAGTTACTTTAGGTAATCTAGTCTGAACTACATAACGTGCCTATAGTTTAGCACTTTCCCGTTGCTCAAAACGCCACGTCAATATCGATGTTCCCAGCCATCATAGCGAACGATAAGATGCAGGTCAGCCTCCCCTTTCTCGTTCTACTCTCTAGCTTTTCCGTGACTGCCAGCCACCGGGTCCCCAGGACCAAAGCCTACAATCGACACACAATGGCACTCATGGCCATAGCTGGGCACCCAGGCTCATAGCTCACCTGCTAGCCCTTCAGTCTCTGCGAGACGGGCTCTACAAGTCCAAAGTTATCTGGAAGCTATTACCTGCGATAGCCACTATCGTTCGGCATTAGCGACAGAACTCTCATTTGTTTCCAGACTCAGCTACAACTGGAAAATCTGTCCAGAAAACCCTACAACATCCTGCAGTACTATAAACACTGGACTTTCACATCATTTAGAGCTCACCAAGAGCTATCACCAGTAGTACTCGCTGTTGCCCGATGACGTCCAACAGTTATGCAAGTTGTGGTACTTTCTGGGTATTTTCCAGGAGTACCCCCCCAGTACTTCTTGTTACTCTCTTTTCACAGGTACAACCCACAAACACGGTAAACTACTCATTTATACACAGAGTCTTCTCCGACATGCAAAAGAAAACATCATCAATCCAGACCAACCTGTCCGGATGGGCTTCACAAAGCATTCCTATTATGTACTACAATTTTTGGATCTATATGCAAAACCAAACCTGGGGATACTATGTATCTACCCATCAGAATCTCCTCGATTCTCAATCTTTTGATGGGGGATTGCATGTATATGCAAAACGGAGGACTTCACTTGTCCAAGAAGGAAGGTCGTTACCCTTGTAATTTCTTCGGAGCCATGATGTTGCCACTCCTCAAATTCTAACATTCATCCCCAATGCTGATCAAATCATTAGGGCAAAAGGCAAATCTATTGTTGAGGAAGAGGATGCTGCCAAGATTAGCAAGAAGAGATTCAGGGAAGAGATGGAATCAAGACCTAAATTTGAACAATGGAGTCCTCAGTCCAGGACAATCATTCTTTCTGCATGGCAACTGGTTAAGAATGTGAAGATCGAAAGGGGAATGCTCTACAACTCCCTTGAATGGGATCAGCTTGAAAAGAATAAGAGGGATATAAGAAAATTCAAAAAGACAAGTGACTTGGCACTTTGCCACTAGATGTTATGGATCCTGTCAAATACTTCCCAAAGCCATACAACTACTTTCAGAGGCAGAAAGAAAAGAAGTCAGAAGAGAATGCAGAGAAAGATACCAAGAAGCCCAGCAGGGGCATAGTGATAAGAGGACCAGAAACATAAAAATGTTTCTTGTATTTCTTAAGGGCTGAAGAAATTGTGTCAATTTTATCTTATGCACATTATAAAAGCAATCATTCCTTCTATTTTTTGAAAATTAGATGTTTGGATGTGTTTCCACTATTTCTGTCTACTGAAATGTTTTGCATGTTGTTTATGTGATGGTGTATATCAATGTCCATGGTTTTGACTTCTTCAAATAGGGGGAGATTGATGGGTCCATTGTTCCCAATGTCCCAGATTTGAGGAAGGCATATAGCACACTAGAATACATATGTTTGTATCTAATGCATGCTTTAAGTTCTATATATGCAGGTGGTCACTTGTTACACTGATAAGACTTGTTGTCTAAGTAATAATGGCAGGTGGACATATGGAATGATGCCGTCAAGACAAAAATATGCCTTAAGTCCACAGGCTTTGAGTGAATTCGTTTCACTCAATGACAGATTGCCAAAAGCATTGACTAAAGACTAGACAGTAAAATCCTCAGCTTTGGCAAGGCAGAAATTTGCCTAAGTCCATAGGTGTCAAGTGAAGGCAGTTCACTCAATGCCTAAATCTAGAAGAATTGAGTAAATATCAAGTAGTCAAAGCATCTGAGAATCAGCACAGGATTTTGGCCAAGTCTAGAAGCGTTGAGTGAAGGCAGTTCACTCAACGCCTCAAGAGGAAAGCGTCGACTGAACAGAGTGATGTCAAAGCCGCAGAAGAATTAGATAGAAAATCTGTGTAAGTTCAGAAGCATTAAGTGAAGGCAGATCACTCAATGCCAACTCAATAGAAATTAAACAAAGTACAAAACCGTTGAGTTAAGGCTGTTCACTCAACACCTCAGCAAGATGGCAGGATATTGCATAATGCGTTGAGTGTAGAAGCATCACTTGACACCTCCATTCAGAGAAAATTTGCTAATTCTAAATGCGTTGAGTGATGAAGGTTCACTCAACACCTAGTTAGTTAGACCACAAAATTCTATATTCGTTGAGTATCGTCAACTCACTTAACTTCTAATGCTACAAAAAATTTGGGCAAGTGTTTTGGCGCTGAGTGACATGCCTTCACTTAATGCTTATGTTGAAGTGTCTGAATTTGACTAATACCACATTTGCTGACGTCAACAAAAAATCAAATGTTGCGGGAAGTCTGCAATACATGACAAATGGCACCACTTGCCTATTGTACTGTATTTATTGCTAAAGCAAGGTTGTAGTAACCAACTAATGGTGTTCCCGATGCTCAAAGAGCCGTTGCACGACGGGATAGAAAAGTAATCAGATTAGGAACTTAAACTTAACTTTTTGGGAAAAACTTTTGGAGAAGAACTGAACTTCATCTTCTTCCTCTCGATAAAGTTATAGAGCTTGGAGAAGTTGTTCAATTCACTGATATGACGGTGCTAACATTTAGCTATTGATCTTTAACAACAAGTTGTAGCAAAGCAAACCCTAGCTGCAGTGATTTCATAGCTCAAGATGAACATTCCTGAAGAACCATTATTGAAGTTGTGAAGGAGAAAGGACAGAGTTAATCTCTATTCAGAAGAAGGAAGACATAGAGACTCTAGATCTGGTGTCAAACATCATCAACCACACCCTATTTTTCTATAGGATAATTTTGATCTCAGTGCAGGCCTAAACTTATAAAGGCTGAGTGTAGGATCTTTAAGTAGATCTAAGTTGTAGGATTCAAGTGGTGAATCTGAGTAGGATCCTGGTTTGGATCTGAGTTATAGGACTTTGAATTAAACTCTTAGGTAGGGCCTTTGTGCCTAACTGGTAGGAGATTATATCACTAAGTGGTAGCGCTTTGTGCTTGAGTGGGAGGAGAATATATCTCTAAGTGGTAGGGCTTGATGTTAGAGGTAGAACTTGAAAAAGTCTGAGAGATCTTGAGGGATCTGAGTTGTATGCTATTTTGAGATGAGTTGGAGAAGTTGTCTTGTCTAACAAACTGGTAGAAAGGTGGGAGGGACAGTGGTTGTACCCATAATCTAGGGAACCACTATAAAATTTTTGTGTGTTGTTTGTGATTGTCTTAAAAGCTAAGTATAACTAATTGACAACTCACTTAAAGAAGAAAAAGGACAAAATATTTAGAAACTGATTCCCCCCCCCCTCTAAGTGTTTAGCTACTCTTGAAACTAAAGACTTTCAAATAAATTTCTGAATGAGCACTGTTTTGAAGATTCATTAAGAATTACTTCAAGAAAGGTTTGAATTGAATAACTAATTCTTGGAGTATATATATATATATATATATATATATATATATATATATATATATATATATATATATATATATATATATATATATATGACAGACATTCTAACCTCTCCAAGAATTAGTTATTTAAATATATATAGAAGAGAGATAAAAAAATGAACAATAACAAAAATAATTATTCCAACGTTCATCGCACACAAATTAGATCGTTGTTTTGGAAGATTGATTTTGACGGAGAAGGATAGGAAGATTATCATCTATAATTGAACTTCTTTGAATCAGTCGTTCATCATCTTTTTTCCAAAATTTGAAAAGAGAATTAGTTCTTCTTCATCTCAAGGGTTGATCAATTGATGCATCAGATTCAGTGAAGTTTAAAGAATAATCTGGATTATGGGCTTATAATTCTTGAGATCTTCTTATTCAAGTATTCATCAGATTTCCAAATATCAATTCACTAAGTGTCATATAGTCCTCAGGATTCTGCTGAGAGGACTAAATAAGATGATCACTTAATCATCTGATCTTTCTCTGTTTTTTTTATTTTATTAACTTTTAAGTATTTAAACAAAGTTTTTTAGAATCCCTCTTCAAAGTATTCAATTAGAGGTTCTAAGAGTCTCCTTGAGAAAAGACTCAGATTGTATTTGTTCAAGATCTTCTTATCAAAAGATCGGGTGACTAGTTCTAAGAGTCTCCTAATGAAAACACTCATGGACCGTGATAGTGAATTCCTACAAAGGGAGTAGAAGAGTGGATGTACCCAGATTATGAGAAACCATTAAATTTCATGTATCTTCTGTGATTTTACATTATTTTGTGATTTATTATTTGTTTTTGCTGTGATTATAATTATATATTCTTAATTCTGATTAACAGCTTGTGTAAATGCAAATTCTATGAATTGTATAGTTATTTTTTAAATATATTTTAATCTTTATTCACCCCATCTAGAGAAATCTTTGAGAAATTAGTCAGTTGTTCTCCCATTTAATATGGTATTATAGGGAAGTTTGTTGGATCGCTAGTAAGATTTGGGCTAGGTTCAATAAGTTATGATCATATGACCCACAATGTATAGCCAGGGTCATGGCTGTGTCCTAGAGTCTATGTCAAGTCCTTAGAATCAACATCGCATGGACCAGCTATCAACAAGAATGCTAGAGACTCAAGACTTAGAAGATTTCAAAGGCCAAGTAAAATGAGTTCGAAATTCGTCAAACTCAGGTCGACAATAGTCGTGCTCAGCTCGACGATCTCAGGGATAATTCTCTGATCTGAGCTCGACAAACTCTATTCTATGGTCGACAAAATCTTGGACACTACTTTAACAATCGAAAGTCCTGAAAACTCCAAAAATATTATAAGTCCAGAATCAGACTTTGGTCGACGAACTTAGTTCTCAGCTCGACGAACTTGGACCACAGTCTAGTCAAGAATTATCAGTCACAGTTAGAAATTCTGAGGTCGACGAACCCTGTTCTTAGTTCGATGATTTCTAGATCCTTTACTTCAAGTTCTTGATTCCAAAGGTTTCTCAGTTTTTCTAAGTCCAGAATCATCTCCAGTCGACGAAGTCAACTTCTCAGCTCGACGAACTTGAGACACAGAATAAGCAAGTCTGGATAATACAATTATCTGTTTTTAGCTCGACGATCTTGGAACTCAGCTCGACAAAGAGCTATCATCTGGTCGACGAACACAGCTTCTCAGCTCGATGAACTGTGGACTCAGCTCGACGATTTCTGTTATTTGTTCGACGAATCCAGACTTAGTTATTTCCATCCTTCTGTCCCTTTCCCAATACAATAATTCCTGAGTAATTAATGCTCAAATATTCTCTAAATATAACCGTTTGACAGAGCATTGATTATGGTCTTCTCCAGGATTATTGCTTGCCATTTTTTCATGGGACAGTTGGAGAAATAATTCAATGCAGATTATTCACAGGCCATCAACATTGATTGCAGATGAATTCAAATTTCAAAAGGGAATTTTGCACAAGAAATATAAAAAGAGATTTTCTCTCTTTTTGACAACACAATAGAGTAGTATGGAGAGAATAGAGTACATACTGTAAGACAATCAAGAATACAATCAGTCTATATTAAGGATTTCTCTGTCTTTCTCTCTTGATAAGAACTCTCATACACAGAGAAATCTGATACAGAAAAGAAGCCCTAAACCAGAAGAACATCTGCTTCCTGAAGAAGAAGAACAATCAATCAAATATCAAGAGTCTTCCTTCTTCATCTCTGCAGGACACTTCAAAGGACAATATCTGTCAAAAAAGTTCCTGGAGATCTCTCTGATCAAGGCTGAACTATTGAAGACCTATCACCCTACATCAAGCATACATCATCCTGAACCATTCTATATCTCTGGGGGAGCCTTTGCTAAAATATATATCCACAAGTCTTCTCAGTTGTATATTGAGAAAGAGAAGACAATATCATCTCTCACCCCCCACTGTATAAAGGGTTATAACTCCTTCTAAAGTTATTCTTGGTTGCAAGTCTCCTGACCAAAACACTTGAGGATTGGTTTTTGAGCACTTAATCAAAAGCTCATTGGTTGTCAGACACCTGATCAAAAAGCTGAGTGGATTCCTACCAGGGTGGTAGAAGAGTGGATGTACCCAGGTTGGGGAACCACTATAAATTCTTGTGTTGTCTGGATGCCCTTTTCTGTTTGTTCTTGCTGTGGCTGTGATCATTAGGACTCCTTAGCTTATGGCTTTTTAGTTTTTATTTTGCACTTTTTAAATAACAACAAAAGCTGTAAAGAGTTTTTAAGATATACTTTATTGACCCCCCCCCCCTCTAGAGTATTTTCAGATCTAACACCTCACTTTCAATTGGTATCAGAGTAGGTTCCTTTGATTGTACAAGCTAACCCTTGAACCAAAGATCCTTTGTTAGATATAAATATTATTTTATTTCCATTTAGATTTATATACATAGCTATGGCACAGAACAAGGACTATGCAAGCACTAGACCTCTAGTTTGCAACCTAAATAGATTTGCCATCTGAAAGGCAAGAACTAAGTTGTACATGAATTCTATTGATGAAGATATCTACAACGCCATCTTGATAGGTCCACCATAGGCATCTACCTCTATAGCAACATCTTTAAGCACAACAACAGTACCATCACCTGAGTGGACTGAGGCACAGAAGAAAGCAAAGGTGGCTAATGCTAAAGCCATGAATATCTTGGATCAAACTATGTCAGATGACATCTTTCAAAATGTAGCTGAATGCATATCAGCTAAAGCCATCTTGGACTCCCTAAATCAATTGGTGGCTGGAATAGTAGATGAAAGAAAGGACAGGAGATCCAATCTCATATCCCAATATGAGAATTTCAAGAAAGAGGAAGCTGAGATAGTAGCTGATATGTATAACAGGTTAAGCTCAATCATCAATGAGCTAAAGACCTTGTATAAGGACATCACCCTCACTGAGGTGAATGATAAGATCCTTATGTGCTTCCCAAGCTCATGGGATTCAAGGATCTGGCCCATCAAAGCGGCCAGAAGCCTAAATGAGATTTCCATTGAATCTATCTTAGGTAAGCTTAAGTCCAATGAACAGCTGATCAAATCCAGAGAGACTCTTGAGAAAAGAACACCTCCTCCAGCAAGAAAGGAGCACAGTATTGCTTTCAAGGCTGCTGAAGAGACAGAGACTCCAACAACAAATGAAGAGCTAATGAGTCTTTTTGCCAAAAGATTCTACAAGATGGCAAGAAAAGATTGCAGAAGGAAGTCATCCAGATAGTATGACAAGCCAAGGTATGATAAAACACCAACTAAAGAAGTGGTGTGCTTTGGTTGCAGGAAAGCTGGACACTTCATCTCTGAGTGTTCAGAGAATCAGAAGAAGGACAGGAGAAGAGAAAAGGATACCAAGAGATAGCACAACAGCAGACCCTCTTCCAGCAAATATAAGAAAAAGGAGAAAGGGATTGTGGCTAAAACCTGGAGTGAAATTGATGATGAATCATCATCTTCTAGTTCCAGTGAAGAAGAGGAAGTGGCCAGGGCCAAAGAAGTTTGCCTAATGGCCATTGATGCTTGAAGGAACCATTGAGATGCAAAAGAGTCAGACAATGAGGAAGCTTCTGAATTAGAAGCTGATCAGGTACTATCTTCTTTTTATTATAATTCTGAATCTTTTAAATCTGAATTTAAGATTATGTGCGTAGATTTAATTAACTCAGAAAAGGAAATTAAAACTCTTAAGTAAAAGTTAGTAAATCTAGAACATGTTAATTCTGAAAATAATAGGTTAAAGGATGAATTAACATTAGCCAATGAACAAATTATATTGTTAAAGACTGAGTTATGTGAGGCTAAACAACTTGAGGAAACTCTCAATGGGAGAAGCCTCAAGCTGATGGACATAACAAGCACTGTGAATGCCAGACTTAATGGCAAGCTGGGCTTTTTAATGTTTATCAGGATATACAGAGTCATCCAATTAAGGCAAGGAGGTTTCATTTTGAATTTGTTGAAAATATGTCAAAGAAATTGTACACAACATTTACAACATTTCATGTTGATAAGAATAAGAACACTACTTTTGACACCACTTTTATAGTATATTAAGTTGCATCTCATGTTTTTGTCCTTTTCAATTTAATCTGTGTCTATTACACATTTTATGCATGTCAAATTTTAGTAATTCTACAAATTTATCTTTATAAAATCATCTTTGAAATTTTGTGTAATATTTTGAGCTAAGTAGGGGGAGATTGTTGTGAAAAACTCTTATGATTTACTGCAACAAATTACTTTAAGCGATTTTACATCCTATCTTTATTACCAATGATATATAAAGAAGGTAATATGGTCTTAGAAGTCCTAGGATGTCATTGGTATAAATGACATCATAAAGGCACACTAAATTTAAGAAGAAAGTTAGGATATGCCAACATGCGTCGACAAGAAGTCGACGCAACATTGACATTATATCGACGCTACTTCGAGTACAAGTCATAGTAACAGAACATGATAAGTAGACGTTAATTAAAGGATTAAATTGATGTATACTTCAATATAACATCGACACAATGTCTATTACGTAACTAAATTGATAGATTGTCTTAATGAAGCTAGAACTCGATCCTACGTCTATATGTTTTCGACGTTACATCGAATACATTTCTAAACGAGAACTATTTTGAAGATTAAATCAGAATTACTTCAAGAAAGGTTTTAATTAAATAACTGATTTTTGAAGACGTTAGAATGACTGTTATATATATATATATATATATATATATATATATATATATATATATATATATATATATATAGAGAGAGAGAGAGAGAGAGAGAGAGATTAAAAACAACAATAACAACATTTATTCCAACTATCATCATACATTAATTAGATCATGGTTTTGGAAGATTGATTTCAACAGAGAAGGATACGAAGATTACCATCTACAATTGGAGTTTTTCCTAGAATCAATCGACCATCATCTTTGTTCCTAAATCTGAAAAGAGAATTAGTTCTTCTTCTTTTCAAAGGCTTATCAATTGTGTCATCAAATTCAACAAAGTTTAAAGGATAATCTGGATTAAGGGCTTATAATCCTTGAGATCTAATTCAAAGATTCACCAGAGTTTCAATAATCTTGAAAATTTTGGATAGATTTCTAAGCTCTTTATAAACCGTCTTTAATGTTGTGTATAAATTTGGAAATCTTGGGGTGAAAATTGAAGAATTACCAAATTATCGGAGCCTAACGTCACGCTTTGAAAACGACGCGTTAAAAACTTTTGGAAAAAGAGAATTGGCACACGTGATCATTTTTTAAATTAAATATTATACTCAAAATGAATGGTCGACGAGATTTATTGAGGCGAGATTTCAAGCTCAGAGTGTTTTGAGAATTTTTGCAATTCTATTGAGCCCCTCAATTTTCGAGATTTCAAGCTCAGAGTGCTCGGATTTGATCCAACACGAGAAAATAAGTTGATAATTATTCCTGAATGAAAAATAAAGGTGCAACCCATAGTAAGCTTCCCCAATCCAATTAAGACATGATTAAAAGGCGCAACTAAACTAATATTAGATCCTAATAAAGAGTGCAACTCAAAAGAAGATTCATAAAAATAGAAATGGAACTGAACTTGCCTCCTATGAATGAATATGGGACTAAACTTACCTCATATGAATGGAGATGGCACTTAACTTTCCTTATGTGAATGGAGCTGGAATTGAAGCCTCCTAAATAGAGTGATTAGACTAATAACCATTTTCTTTATTTATTTAGTCCAGTCATGCACTGGTCCAGTTCCTTTATTTATTTTTAGTTTAGACCTTTCTTTTCAGCAAACTAGTCTTGCACTGGTTCAGTTCCTTTATTTATTTTAAGTTCAGTACTTTCTTTTCAGTACTCTTGTCTTGCACTAGTCCTATTCCTTTACTTTATGTTCAGTACTTTTTTTCATGTACTACTCCAGCCTTGTATTGGTCCAGTTCATTTCTATACTTTATTTATGGTTATTTTTGTTCAGTACCATTCCAGTTTCATACTAGTCCTATTTATTTTCAGCACATTATTAAGTGTGTTCCGTTATACAGCTTATTTGTAGCATTATTTTCTTACAAAATTTAAATTACTGCAATTTACCCTTTCAGCATTTTTAGCAAAGGCCATGTTCTGACGAGTAGCTGGTTTTTGGTTGAGCATTAGTTGGGGATAACAAGAGTCGAGATATTCCTCCAAGGTTAGACGCAAATAATGTGCTCTCACCCTCGTAGCGCTCCATGCAAAATATTGAGTGGCATGTTATTTTAAAAAAGCCTCTTGCCTGAATTAACTAATGTCAAGTAGGTCAGTCGGCCATAGGCGCGGTGTGTACAATCAAATTATTTAAATTATAATGCTTGTAAATTACTTGCAGCTAAAAGTGGCGGGTCAGACATTTCTACAAACTATTCGTACTAGTGCGAAAGGTTAACGACTCATGACAATAGTGGGATATGCATGATGAGTCCGATATTTACAGGGTTTTCGGACTCATCTAGGTTTGTTTTCAAACTCGTGCACTGCATTTCCACCGGTTATCGGTTATATTTGCATCGTTCGATCGTGGACCATTTTGTGCACTGTTTTGGCCCGAGGGTGTGCAATTGCACATTTTGTTGTTGGCGGAAAGCACATGGTGCTCCCCATGTCTCTTTCTGTTGGATATTTTTTGTATTTTGGTGATGGGAGATTGTAATCCAGCTTGGTTTCTTTATTGTGCAGGTGGTACGTTTTCCCCAAGGCAGGAATTCTGATTTGCAGAAAACGCACGGTCGTGCGTTTCTTTCATGCACGGTTTGTGCCAGATCATGTGTTTTTTTGAGCAGGAGAAACGTCGATCTAAGCTCGACCAATTTTGTCAAGTTGAGGTCAACGATATTTACGCATGATTAACGCACGGTTTCTTCGGAACCGTGCGCAAAGGAAACACACGGTTTTCCTATAGCTTTATTGTTTGTGTGGTTGTTTGTTCCATTCTGTGGTTAATCATGAGCTTTGTTCATGCACGGGTGGAAGCACCCGTGCGCGTATATAACTCACGGTTCCACTGTGTTGTCCTGATTTCCTGCTTTCTGTTTCTACCCGTGCGATTTCCTTCCCGCACGGGCGGAAACATCCGTGCGCGAGTAAAACACATGGGTCAACGCTTCTCCTTCCAGAGGCTTGTTCCGAAAGTTAATATCACATGGTTTGCACACGGTCATGCGCCAAACCGTGCATGCCTATTTTTCTGACCTGCTTCTATTTAAAGCACAGATTTCTTCTTCCTAAAAAAGTCCCGGAGGAGTTCCGAACCAATCCGTCTCAGCCGCCTTTTCTGCTCCTTTGAGCGGGAAAACTCCACCTCCAGCCGATATTTTCTCTCTCCTCTTTGGAGAGTAGATCCGGCCACCTTTCTCCCTCCAAAAGCTTGTGATAGCTTCATCTCTGACCACCATTTTCTTCTCCAAACTCCAAGCTTCGTTTTAAGCTCATAAGATGCTGCAACCGTGGAGATCTCCGGTCAGATTTAACCCAGCGACTCTTCCGGAAGAAGACAGGTTATTAGAAGGATGTGACAGCCATTCTGGCTCCCGGTCATCATCTATAAATGAGCTCGGACAAGGTCCCATAACCCTTGACTCAGGCCGCGAATCTTGGAAAGTCTTCGTGCGTTTTGTTGTATTTCTCCCCCTCCTCTTATAGTTACTTTATGCTGAACTTGTGGTTGTTTGATTGCGGCTTAAGGACACCATTTATTTTAAGTATTTCAGCATGTCTATGTGTTATTATATCTTAGATCTTGATTGTGTTGCTGAGCTTCAGTTGTTCATGTTTTTGTTGAGATAGTGTCGTTCTAGCGAATGCTAGAAGCGTGCGCGGCGAAGAGGTGATTGCGACCCTCATTGGCTCATCCATCTTTCATATTACTCTCTTGAGTAATCCACCCAAGAGACGCGGTGACGGCAACCCGCAATAGTATTTTTTAGTGTTAAACTTAGGAAACTCCAAACCAAAACCCCCTTTGTTTACGTTAACACTTGCAATCAATTTTTCAGTAGCTAAGTCACACTCTCTACTTGCACTCCTCGAGAGATCGATATCCGAGGATTCAACTCCTCAACTTTATTACTTGACTACGATCGGTACACTTGCTGATACATCACGTTTTTGGCACCGTTGACGGGGAGTGCAATCGTTGCATGTATTTTTCTTTTGAAAAAGTATGTGAGTGTTTTTTTGGTATTTTTGAAAGGTTTTTTTGTGTTGTTTGACAGATCCCAACTCCAGTGATAAGATTGAAGATCTTGTGTGTGAGCTTGAAACCGCACGTACGAGGCGAGCTCGACTACGTGCTGCTGCTACTGAAGAAAGGATGAGAGAATTATGCCAAGGTGGAAATGGCCATGGTGAACGGGTTATTGAGGGCCAAGAGGTGGTCCAACCGCGCATTAGGATAATGCGTGATTTCACAACCCCTACTGCGGGAAGTGTTTACCCGGGCTTCGGACCGACCATCGTAAACAACCACTTCGAGATTAAGCCCGCTATTCTGAACATTATCTGAAATAATACTCAGTTCTTGGGCTTGCCTAGTGAAGAACCGCAGCTCCATCTGGCGGAGTTCTCAGAAAATTGCGGCACATTCCGATATGTTGGTATTTTTGATGACGTAGTAAAGCTGAGGTTGTTCCCATTTTTGCCGAGGGACAAGGCCAAATCTGGCTCCATACCATTGCGCCCGGGACCGCTACTACTTGGGAGGCTCTTTCCTCTAAGTTTTTAGCTAAATTCCACCCAGTGGATAAAATTGTGAACGCCCTGAGGGAAATAGCTACCTTTCGATAGCTGGACCAGGAAACTTTATCTGAAGCATGTGAATGGTTTGCCAACCTGCAGCGTCGATGCCCCCAGCATAGCTGTGAGCCGTGGAATTTAGTTGAAATATTCTACTTTTCTATTGAGCCTAATTTCATGGCTATGATCGACATAGTAGCTAGAGGCACAATAATGAACATATCTCCTGACGAGGCATTAAGGCTACTTCGCGACACTGCCTCCAATAGCACATACTGGACCGCCGGAAGAAATGCCCATAGAGGGGCGAGGAATTTGTTTGAAGTAAATGCTATGGTGCGACATGCTAAGGCGAGTCAGAGTACTTCGGATGGAAGGACGATGTTGACTAGATCGGCCCCTCCTCCGACTCGGATTATGGACATATCGTGTCAGGGTTGATGTAACCCCGACCATCATTCTTATGAATGCACTGCTGGGGAGACCTTTGTCGAGCCGTCAGGTATAACTTTTGATGAGAATGTGAATTTTATAAATAGTCAAAATCACACTGCTCCTTATAATAATGTGTATAACCCCAACACGAGAAATCATCCTAATTTTTCATGCAATCAAAATGCTCCCGGTCAAAGGTGGCAGGGTGGCCAGTATCAATTTGATGCTCAAGCCCCTAGTAGCCAGCCGCGACCGCCTCATAGGGGTTATAATCCGAATGTTCAAAGGACTCGAAAGAGTGCGCTTGAGGAAATGATGGAGAAGTATGTGGATATTGCCCAATCTAATATGGCCACTCAAACCGCTTCCATGAGGAACTTGGAAACACATCTGGGGCAACTGGCCCAAGTATTCTTCTAGCATAATCGCGGCTCCATCCCAAGTGATACGTAGAAGAATCACCATGAGCAAGGGAAGAGTGCTGGGGATGCAGAGGAGTGTGATAAAATGAAATGGCTGTTAAATGTGAGATTAATGTAGTGGAGATGATAGCTTTATGTGATTCTGGATTATCGTGTAACATTCTTGCTTTGCAAGATGTTGAAAAACAGAATTTAAATGTTGAATCTAATGTCCAGAAGTCACTAGTGCTAGCTGATGGATCGGTAGTAAGGAATGATGGAGAGATTAAAGATGTGGAAGTGATTTTGAATGGGGCTACTGTAGTCACTAACTTTGAGGTGTTAGGACCCATGGGAAATACATCGAAACCCATCTTAGGGGTCCCATTCCAAAAAGCTAGTGAAGTTACATTGCAATTTAACGCGAGCGTTGTCACCTTGGCTTCCAAGATCGATTTGCCTTTACCACCGTCACTTCCCCCTGTAATTTCAAATGAACCTAGAGAACTTCTGAAATTGGATGTTTTGTTATCTAATGATTTATCTAGTACTGCTGAGATAGGTTATCTACCAAATGAGCAAGATCGGGTTAAGAAAGTGGTAGAACCGCTGACATTAGCTAAAGGAGAGTTAGAGACGGAGTCATTTGGTGTCAAATAAGATTTGGTTGAGAAGAAACATGAGCTGAGCACGGTTGTAGAAAGCGTACGGAAGACTGATTTAAAAACATCAATTTATCCAAACAAAGTATGTAAGACTGTTAAACAGGTGACTTGGGCTAATCCCAAATGAGAAAGATAGGTGTGCTGCTGAATTGGTGGGTGTTTTTATACCACCCTGGCGATCCCCATCCGTGGATCTGAAAAGGAAAGAACTGCTCATGCGCAGGGCGCAGAATTTTTCTCATCGGCGCGAGAAGGAAGAGGTTTGGGGCAGTGGAGATTCATCTTCAATGGGCCATAAAGCTTTCGCCTTGCCCTCATCTCGCGTGACTGGGGGGATCTTTCACAAGTCTGCGTTTAGCTGAGGAGCGAAGGATCTCCAGGGCCCCTCTCTAGCTTTTTCTAGTTTTATTTATTGCTTAATGTTGTGTAACTTTAAACGTTTTTGTTGCATTGAGAACTTATGCTCTGAACAACATTTTTATATAACTGCTAATAAAGGTATTTGGTTCACCTTAAGGACAGTAAAGAAAAGGGCTTATGAGAGACAACCCAATTTCCCTGCTTTTAATTTACTCAATTATGTTGTTGATATTATATGTTTATAGTATGTGTTGTTGGAGTTATTCCCTTGTGCAAATGGAGTTCATTTGGATCGTGGACTTTCTGCTGAAATTAACGCCAATATTCTGGTATGCTCATTTGTTGAGCATGGGGTAACCTCTCCCTCAACTTTTTTTTCTCTATTTTTATTGTAAATCTTGGATAGATTGTTTAGTTTAAGTCTGGTGGGGGCGAGTATGCGGGTTACCTACGAACATGCACTATTAGCACTTTCATACCAAAAGTATATTTTCATTTTTTGTTTCTATATTAGCATGTCTGCGTTGTGCACCTACACCCACATTAGCGAGATCTCAAGCATGCGCTCTGCTCAAGTCAAATTTATTTCTTTTGCGTTAACTTTAAAATAGTGATACTGGCTTAGGATTTTTGGATATAGTAGTTCGAAACTCGTGAAGTGCTCCTAATCGAGTACTCATGGTGTGTAGAAATAGTATATATTTAATTTTTTTTATTCTCATGGATTTATACCTTTTCTGCATTTGTAAATTTTGTTTGTACTACTCAAAAGTGATGAATCTGGAGTAATCAAACAGTAGTGTAGGAATATGTGTAGCCGTCACTAGCCTTGTATTGCTCGAGTCGGGAGGAAGGGTTGTCTTTATCGGTGGCTAAGAACTTGCCCCAAGCTACTATCGAAGAATTTGTGCATGGTTAGTCTAGCGTGAGCGTGATGTAGGTCATCATTTTGGCATGGTTGAGTCTTGTACCCGTCCTAACGATAATCCTTGCTAACCTATTTTGAGCCTACCGCTCCTGTTGATTTAGCCCCACTTTGCGATTACCAGATCCTAAAAGCTTTTCCAAGTTGCACACCCCAAGCTCGATGTAATAGTATGTTAAATCTTCCATTGGTGTTGTTGTTGTGGTGTTTATATGTCGTTTGTACGGTGAAGTTTTCTTGAAAATTTGGCTGAAAGTTTATTATAAAAATCTGGAAAAAGAAAAGAAAGAAAAAAATATATGTGCTGATTTTTATAAAATAAGAAAGTGAAAATGAAGAATCTGTTTGCATTTTTGTTGTGGTTTTAGGCAGTGCACCCACCCGTGTTGGAAAGTTCAAGTCTGGAGGTGTGGTGCAACATGTTTTGTTGGCGAGAGGATTTCATTCTTTTGAGCACACTTGGGTTGTGCGTAGCTGATGCGTTGGACGACAAGTATACTGGTCGTACAAGTAATATTAAAGGGGTGAAATTCCCCCAAATATCGATCTCTTGAAAGAACATAGTAAGGTGGAGTTAATTTCGAGGAGGACTTGAGATTGAAGTCCTTAAGTCGGAGTTAACTAAGAGGGGTTTTGATAGTTGCGGAAAAAGCAAATAAAACGCTAATAAACTAGTCCTATGGAACACTGTTATGTGATGCTTCGCCAGGCGGGATGGAAGACTACACGAGCTGCTATGCACCAAATCACTGGGCGGATGGACGAGTAGGCTTGCGGATGAGGTGGCGAGAATGGCGGAATCAGGGTCAAGAGAACCTCTTCGCTATGCACGCCACTAGCAATTGCTAGTGCGACAAAACTAGATATGGTGGTGGAGGAAAATAAAAGCGCACCTCAAGGAAATAATGAAAATATAAAATCACATAGACAAGATTGTATACAAACATTTTACAAACTAAACACACTTCATAAAATACAAGAGATTAAACTACACTATCAACAAAGGGAGAAGAAAAGTGTGCGAAATTGACTGAATCTGAAGTCTTGGTGAGGATGCACGGTAGGATTCGCTGGGTTGTCAATCTGCATCCTAGCTCGGTCCTCAACTGCATCCGGGGTAGAGGAGGTTGTCACTCACTCCCAATGGAACCGTCTTCTTCATATCACGATCCGGTGGAGGATGGCACAAACTTCTCCTAGCTTGATGGAGAAAGCTAGAGCAAACCCTTCTTGAAGCTCAAGGATAAAGGAGGAGGCCGAGAGGAAGCTCGGGCTTGAATATGGCATTGAAAGCTTGTCCGGAGCACCTCCCTAAGGTGGAAGATGAAGGGAAATGGCAGAACACTTACTTGGAGGCGGAAAACGGCGGGGGAGAAAAATCTGTCTTCCAATGGTAGAAAATCTGCGCTTTAAATAGAAAAAGGTCAGAAAAATAGGCACCCACGGTTTGGCGTACGACCGTACGCTAACTTTGTGTTATTAACTCCCAAGCCAAGCATGTGGATGAAGATGCGTTGACCCGTGCATTTTACTCTCGCACTGGCGCTTCCGACCATGCGTGAAGGAAATCACACTGGTAAACACAGAGTGTAGGAATGCAGGAGAAAATAGAGGAACCGTGTATTTTACTCGCGCAAGGGCGCTGTCGCCAGTGCGTGAAAAAATCGCACGATTAACAATAGAATGGAAAAAAACAAAGTAGCTACAGGAAAACCATGAATTTCCTCCGTGCACAGTTACGATGAAACCGTTCATCGACTGTGCATAAAGATCGTCGAGTTCGGCTGGACAAAATTCCTTGAGCTCCACTCGACATTTCTTCTTCACAAAAAATGCACGATTGAAAAGAACTGTGTGCTAAGAAAACGCACGACCGAGCGTTTTCCTCAAACGTGCATTCCAGCCTTCGGGAAAACGCACCACCTGCATAAAAACAAATGAAAGCAAACAGGACCCTCCAGCAAAGCAAAAATGCAACAAAAGCAACTGGAAAGAGCCCCTGGGGACCACCATGTGCCTACCTACAACAACAGAATATGAAATTGCACACCACAAGGGCCAAAAATGCACTTAGCGTGAAAAGCTGTAAAAATGAAATATCAACAATAACATACTAAAAGTGAAGTGCATGTGAAAGAAAACTAGCCCAGATGAGTCCGAAATCACTATACAAAGAGGACTCATCACACCCCCAGACTTACCTATTTGCACGTCCCAAGAAAACAAAATCTATGCAGATAGGAAAAATGAACTAGCTTACAAACAAATTGTGATATGCAGTACCATGCGAAGTCGCATGCTCGTATGTGTAAAAATATAATAGAGGAAATTTCTAAGTATTCAAAATAGTTTATATTTTTCACAATGCGTATAAAATTTTATTATTGCTCAAAAATGGAATCACGGTGAATCTTCCGTTCACGCGTAGGAAGAAAGTATGCAGGCCACTAAGTTGAGTTTTGCCAAAGACCGGACCTCAGGATCACCTCCAAAGAAATCCACCAATGTCGGGGACCATACGCTTGCCCGTTCACACTCTCTCCACGGTACTAGTTCGACTCAAGCGTGAATTGTTGGACTTTAGGAGAATCTTGGGGCTTGGGTTACAGTGAGGTAAACAAAGATAAACAGGAAAGCTACGCACCTAATCCAAATGAGCTATAATAAAAATAATCCCTCTGATAAGCAAAATACACGCGAGTACACCACAGCCCCTGAGTTAATTTTTCAAATATGGGTGTGTGCACCGCCTACTCCAAATACAATCTCCTGTCAAATAAAATTTTCAATTATACTTTTTCTTTTTTGACTTTTCATTTTCACATATATTTTTTTTCCAAATCATTTTCTTTTCTTTAAATAGTTTCGGCAAATAGAAGCTTTGGAGCACATCCGCATAATCACATGCAATATCACCACATCAACACCCCAACATGAAAAATGTAAAACACAAAAGCTCGACTTGGGTGTGCGATTAGGATCGGCTATGAGGATTTGGTGAAATAATTATGGAGCTGAATCAAAAGAAGGGTAGGCACAACGGGGCTTAGCGAGGATAAGACGTTAGGGTCGGTACAAAGCTCAACTGGGCCAAAATGATGGCCTACATCACGCTCACTCTCGACTAACCATGCACCAATGCTTCAAGAGTAGCTTGGGGTAAGTTCTTAGCTACTGAGAAAGATGATCCTTCTTCCTGACTCGAGCAAAATGAGTTAAGTGATGGCTACACACATCCCTACACTACCGTTTGATTCACACCGGATTCACCAGTTTTTAAGTAGAATAAAAAGTCTTTATGCAAATATAAAAATATAAAACTATAAGCATATAGAAAAATTAAATCTTCTCCAATTTCTACACAAGACGAGTGCAATCGATTAGGAGCACAGCAAGGTCAACATTTTACTATGTCTCATAATCCTATGGAAGCACAAAAATTTTCCCAAATCATATAAAAGAAATGAGTTTAACTCGCGGCACGCTAACAGTTAGCATGCGCTCATGTGGGTGTAGTGGGGTGCGATGCAATGAACTAATCAAAATAAAACAATAAAAGCTTTTAGTATGCAAATGAAATGTGCGCATGTAAAAGGTAACAAATATCAGCTCTCCCCTAGACTTAAACTAAGCTCCACAGCATATGATATAGAAATTTAAATCAGATAGAGATAATGGAAGAGGTTACCCAATGCTCAGCTAGTAAGCATACCAGAAGACACATGAAAAATAGAAGCAGCTCTGCCATACGAAGAATCACAACCCCGCCAATACAAATTGTCATGAATACTTGCAGGGGTGAGCTCCGTAAAAACAAAAGAAAAATAGATAAAATATAAAGAAATACTAAAACTAAGATAGCCATGAAAAATAAAAATGCAGGAAATGAAAGATAAGTACTGGGGTTATTGTCATCCCAGCACGACTTATTAAATTCCATACATGTCTAACTAATGGGACTATGAAAAGAAAAATGCACAGGCAACTGTTCTATTATCCGTTGCAGTAACGGGTACCGATACGTTGATAAAACAGTGACCCCTCTACCAAAATAATCATACCTTCTCCTCGCAGGCAGAGGAAATAGGAGGTAAGAAGAGGGGGAGCACTGGTCCTCACTTATCTCACCACAAAATATATCCTTCACCAGCAAGGTATTATCTACAGGGAGGCGGCAGGAGGAGAGAGCAATGAATGGAGTTTCCTCAATAGAGGAGGAATCAAACTACTCGTGAAAGAGGATGCTATCATCCATCACTCGAGCTAAAAGCTCCAAGTCCTCCTGAAGCACCTGCGGAGACTAAACCCGCACAAGCTCAGATACAGAAAGGGAATCAAGAAATAAAGGAGATGAAAAACTAAAATAATCAGAAATAGGGGGAGTGGTCCCGGTCTCACTCCCAGTAGGATCCAAGCATAGATCATTGTCGGTATCATCAAATGACTCACTAAAAATTGGAATAGCTAATTCTTGCAAAGAAAGTGGAGGAACAACAACATCAGGGAAAATATGAGCTGGTTCCTCCAGGGGTGAATCCAAAAGTGTGGAAGAATGCATGGGGAGAGACGACACCACAATATCGTCGCACCGATCAACAGAAAGTCTGACGGGTATATCCGCAACAGTCCCCCATAGACAAGGTGGTACTGTGAATATATTATCAGAATCAGAAGGGGCAGCCATTTGAGAGGTGGATGGAATGAGTAGGATTCCCGGTTCATCATCGTCCTCCAATTGGCGCTGAAATTCTGCGCAATCTTTCAATACGTGATCTGTGTTAAGACAACACAAACACTTTTTTCCATTACTCCTCAGTCCTGGTGGGACCGGAGAGTAATAAGAAGAAGGTGAAGGTGTAGAAGATAAGTGACCATAAGACTGGGGTATGGTGTATGAAGTACAATAAGAGGATGGTGCTTCATACACTAAACCACGAGAAATATGCTCACTATCTTCATTGGGGCACTCATCACTACTATGCCTATAATCCCCGCACCATCTGCAATGGATATTCATATAAGAATACATGGTACAACAAGGAAGAATTCACCAACTGAAATATTCTAAGAAAAACTTAACTACACACCAGCAGATAAATGTGTTAGAAACCAGGCCGGGGGTCCCACAGGGGTAAACGCACGGCCCTGGTTTCTAACAAAAGATGGCCATCTTTTGTTAGATTCCAGGCCAGGGGTCCCACAGGGGTAAAGGCCCGGCCCTGGACGACTGCAGTCTAACACATCCCAAACCAAATCACCTGGGTTCCACCTCGGTATAATCCCATGTAGGTTGTCGAGAGCTAGTCTCGACCCCCAACACCTCCTTTATCAAACCCTTATTCAGGGACCAGATACCCAACTACGTTGCAGCACAGTTGGGTATCTGGTCCCTTAATAAGAGTTTGATAAAGGAGGTGCTGGGGGTCGAGAACAACTCTTAACAACCTACCTGGGATAAAACAGAGGTGGAACCCAAGTTATTTGGTTAGGGATGTGTTAGACTGCAGTCGGCAAGGGCCAGGCCTTTACCCATGTGGGACCCCCGACCTGGTTTCTAACAAAAAGAAAAGGAATACATGCTACTGAAAAATTAAAACTAGAAAAGGAACAAAAAAAATAAAGCAACAAAGTCTAAAAACTAAAGCAAAGAAGGAAACATGAAATATAGAAATGGAAAAGGGCTTCGATCTATTATCTCCCTCTCCAAAAACTCAAACGACTGTGTTCCCCGGCAACGGCGCCAAAAACTTGATGCGTTGGATGGCAAGTGTATCGGTCTCACAAGTAATATAAAATGGGTGAATTTTACCAAGTATCAATCTCTTCAAGGAACACAGTAAGGTGGAGTTAATTTCGAGGGGGAATTGAGAATGAATTCCTTAAGTCGGAGTTAACTAAGAGGGGTTTTGATAGTTGTGGAAAAAGAAAATAAAACGCTAATAAACTAATCCAATGCAACACCGCTATGCGATGCTTCGCCATGTGGGATGGAAGACTACACGTGCCTCTATGCATCGAATCGCTTGGTAGATGGACGAGTAGGATTACGACAGAGGTGGTGAGAATGGCAGAATGAGGGTTGAGACCACCTCTTCGCTACGCGCGACACTAGCAATTGTTAGTGCGGTAAAACTGGATGTGGTGGCAGAGGAAAATAAAGGCGCACCTCAAGCAAATAACAAAAATATAAAATCACTGAGACGTGATTGTATACAAACGTTTTACAAACTAAACACACTTCATAAAATACAAGAGATTAAACTACACTATCAACAACAAGAGAAGAAAAGTGTGCAAAATCGATCGAATCTGAAGTCTTGCTGAGGATTCACGGTAGGATTCGCTGGGTTGTCAATCCGCATCCTAGCTCGGTCCAGAAGTGCATCTTGGGTAGAGGAGGCTGTCACTCACTTCCAATGGACCCGTCTTCTTCGTGTCACAGCCCGGTTGTTCGGTATTTCATCCACATGAACCCAGATTTGATGAAGTCACCCTGGAACTAAGATGAATTAAGTTGTATTTAATGCTTGGTTTGAGCTATATGTTTGCAGGAGTTTCACTGGGAAGTGTAGACTAATGTCAGCCCACAGTGGGTCACCAAACACAGGAACTGTGCATTGTAATCCCTCATTGCATATTCCAAGGTGTTGACTCATGTGTGGTCTCTCTATTGGGATACACTTCATATTCAAGCTATTGGACTATGGGAAAGGCATTGTAAGTTGGCTACTCTAGAAGAATCAGTGTTTCCAACATCAGAAAATTTCTAAGTGTTTTACTCGAGTAGAGCTTTTACCTACTCGAGTAGTCTGGGTATAAGTTACTCGAGTAAAGGAATCCTATACTCGAGCAGACATAGTCATATACTCGAGTAGCTAACTCACCTACTCGAGTAGACCAAGTCATATACTCGAGTAAGTATACTCACCTACTCGAGTAGATAGAAACATACTCGAGTAATTCATTTTACCTACTCGAGTAGTTCTTGTGTCACCCGTGTACCTTGCTATTTCCCTACTCCAGAATTTTTCTAAGTCTTTTACTCGAGTAGAACTTTCATCTACTCGAGTAGATTACTCTCTCTCGAGTAGTTTAGTTCAACTACTCGAGTAGTTGCCAGCAGACCTCTTCAGAATTTTTCTAAGTATTCCACTCGAGTAGTACCTCTTGTACTCGAGTAGGTTATGTAATATACTCGAGTAGCTCTTCCATTACTCGAGTAGAGTCTCTATATACTCGAGTAGGTCACTTCCCATACTCGAGTAGTTCTGTCTGTATACTCGAGTAGTTGATCTCTATATACTCGAGTAGTCCTTCTATACTTACCCGAGTATGTTTCCCATCATATACTCGAGTAGTTATTCAACTACTCGAGTAGTTATTGACTTACTCGTGTAGTTGGCCAAATCTTTCCGAAAGTTTTCTAAGTCATTTTTCTGACGAGATTTTTCAAATCACGCGACATGATTGGTCTACGTGTACATCATTATGACAGATTATGACCGTTAGTCTCTCCTATATAAGGTCTTATCATTATGACGCGAGTATAGGAGTTTTCAATCCGAGTTTGTAGGAAGTGTTATCTTCCGAGGTGTAGATCCTTTTGTTGGATCGAGTTTGTAGGAACTTTGTTCCGAGGGTAGGATCGATTTGTGATCCGAGATAGTGGAGTAGCCGAGTCTAGTTGATTGCTAGATCGGTGAGGGAAAGTGGATGTACCCAAGGTTGGGGAACCACTATACATCTTGTGTCGTCTGTGATATTGGTAGATATTTCTGTGCAGTGCTATAATTAATTTTTATTCCGCAAAAGACGCACAAACCACCTATTCACCCCCCTCTAGGTGATTTAGGTCGACAACAGTTTTTTTTCAATTGGTATCAGAGCCAGGTTGATCGTTAAACGGTTAACACCTTGATCAGATCAGATCTGTTGTCTGAAAGATTCTACCATAAAATGGACAAGGGCAAAGATTTCGCCAAGCTTCCTCTGTGCAACAAAAACAACTTTCCCATGTGGAAAGAAAGGATAAAAGTTTTCATGGAAGCTGTGGATCCAAGGATCTTCATGATCGTTGAAGAAGGTCCTTACGTTCCCATGACTATGTCCACTATCGACCCTACTAAGAAAGTTCCCAAAAAGCTAATGGATCTCGACAAAGACGAGATTGCACTTGTCTCTCTCGACAAGAAAGCTAAGAACATCATAGCAAGTGCAGTCGATGAATCGATGCTGCAGAATTTGATTCACTGTCAATCAGCTAAGGAGATGTGGCACTCCTTAGTCACTTTGATGGAAGGGACTAAAGAAGTAAGCGATGATCGGAGATCCCTCCTCAATCAAAAATATGAAGCGTTCCGACAAGGGAACAAGGAAACAGTTGCCGACACCTTTGAGAGCATCTTCAAGATTGTAAATGGCCTAAGGGTATATGGCCGTGTCTTCACAAACGGAGAACTGAACGACAAATTCTTGAGATCCCTAACCAAGGAATGGGATAACAAGGTATGTGCCATCAGGGAGTTCGGGAAGCTAGCTGAAACGGACCCGCAAAATCTCTTTGGAAAGCTTATGTCCTATGAACTCCAAATCAATACAAGAAAAGCTGAAGAAGAGAAGGGCAGGTCTGCTCTAAAGGAGAAATCTGTCGCTCTAAAGGCAGACACCTCCAGAAAGACTAAGGCTGCCTCCCCCGCTCCAGCTCTAGAAGTTGATGAAGAAGAAGAAACATCAGAGCACAGTACCTCAGGCTCTGAACTATCTGAAGGAGAGTTCTCCTTGCTCTCAAGGCAATTCAAGAAGTTTCTTAATAAAAAGAAACAATGGAAAGGCAAGGATGCCTCACACAGAAGATCGCGGCGCGATGACGATCGACAAAGAAAAGGCTCAAGCAGCCACGACAGGTACAACACTAAACAGAACAAATACGTTTCAACTGACATAATTTGCTACTGTTGCAATAAGACAGGTCACGTCATTACTGACTGCCCTCACAAGAAGAAGGAGGGTAGCAGAAGGGAAGACAAGAAATCCTCACACAACAGGAAGAGGAAAGAGAAGAGCCTCATTGCCAAAAGGAGCAAAACTCTTAGCGACTCCGACTCATCTGAGTCAAGTGAAGAAGAAGAAGCTTACTTTGGGCTAATGGCTCAAACCGATGATGAACAAGAGCCCCAGTTCAATGGGAAGGTAAATTCTCATACCCCACTTTCAGATTCCGAAGTCTCTGACCATGATTGCGAGGGTAGCTCTTCTGACGATGAGTCAGAACTAATGGCCCAGTACAAGGAGTTAATCATAGCTTACGATAAATGTCATCGAGTCGTGAAGACTCAGGCTAAAGAGATAAATCTCTAAAAGCCAAAGAGAGTAACTTGAGAGAGAAAGTCGCAAAGACTGACTCCCTCGAGGAAAACTTCAATAATACTATTGAAGAATACAACAAGGCTCTTGAGCACCTTGACCTGAAGGAGAAGATCATCAAAGGATTGGAAGCCGAACTTGCGGCTGAAAGGAAACTTGTTGAGAGTTTCTCGAAGCCCAAGACAGTTCTTCCATTTGTTGCTGAATTCTCAGCAAAGGCCAAGGGAGCTGGACTAGGCCATGAAGAAGCTCCTAGTAAATCCTCTAGGAGAAACAAGAATCAACCGAAAAATAAGGCCGCCAAAAAGGCCTCAGCCGAAGAAAAGGGAAAAGCCCCTCAAAATCAAACCACATTCAGAAAGGTCATCTTTCCAACAAATGAGTTTGACCTTGACTCATCATACGGGCACCTTGCTAGGCCTACTTATGTAGAGCCAAAGTCTCGCTATCATGGATGGGCTCGACCCCGAAACTTTGGCGAAAGTGTCTTTAAGGCACCTTATGAAGAATTTGTTCTTCAGAGCTATGGCCCTTTCAATCATGGGCATAACTTCAAGAACGCACCATAGACAAAACCTGTTGTAGAGAAGCCCATAAAGGAGAAGAAGCCATGTGATTGCCATCATCATGAGGCATCTTCCTCTAAGAGTACTACCCCTGCTAGACCAAAGTTCCAAAAGGTCAAGCAGGAGATCTTGAGGCAAAGGTACAACAGATTTGACTGTTGGTGCTGTGGCAAGGTTGGTCACTTCGCCATAGATTGCTGGTTCAATTCCAGAAATGCTGCAACCCCTCATGTCAGCAATATGAGAAAGACCGCTCATAATGCCAACACTCGTAGGGGGAGCACTCTAACCCGAGACCAAGGACCCAAACGTGTTTGGGTTCCTAAGGCGAACTGATTGTGATTGCAGGGAAGTCCAAAGGCCAACAAAATGCCTATCTGGTACTTGGACAACGGATGCTCTCGGCATATGACCGGGACGAGAAGCCTCATTCAGAACTTCACTCCAGTCGTGAACGGACCAAAGGTCATCTTTGGAGGTTCACACCGTGGAATTACTAGAGGCTATGGTATGATTACTAACGGCAATGTATCCTTCTCGGATGTGGCCTATGTTGAAGGATTGGAACACAATCTCATTAGCATAAGCCAACTCTGCGACAAAGGATACATAGTTGAGTTCCATGCTGATAAGTGCTTGATAAAATCCGTTGACAATATGGATACGATTCTATCCGGCACTCGAAGCAGGAATATTTTCTGCTTAAATTTCATCTGTATAGATTCCTCCACACCAGTGTGTCTTTTAGCAAAAGATAGTGCGTCCCTTGGTGACCAATAGGACAAGAGACTAGCACATATTAATATCAAAACAATTAATAAATTATTTTCAATGAACTTGGTACGTGATGCCCCAAATGTCAAATGCGTCAAAGACAGACCTTGTTATGCATGCGTAAAAGGCAAGCAAATAAGGGCTACCTTTAAAAGGACTGTTGGCAAAGACTCTAACAGATGTCTCCATCTATTGCACATGGACTTGTTTGGTCCACTGCACATTAGAAGTTTGGGAGGCAAGGAATATACATTGGTAATTGTTGATGACTACTCGCGCTTTCCGTGGGTGTTCTTTCTGAAATACAAGTTAGATACCTTCGATATCTTTACCAATTTTTTCAGGCAAATCCAGAATGAATACAACTGCTCCATAGTCAAAATCAGAAGTGACAACGGAACAGAGTTCAAATCTGGGGCCATGACAGAATTCTGTGAAAGCTTAGGTATCTTTCATGAGTTTTCCTCTCCTCGTACTCCACAACAAAATGGAGTGGCTGAGAGAACGAACAGAACACTCATAGAGGCTTGCAGGACCATGTTGAGTGATGCTTCACTACCAGAGTACTTCTGGGTTGAGGCCGTCAACACTGCATGCCACGTGCAAAATCGAGCACTCATAAACAAAGACCACAATAAGACTCCTTACAAACTTCTGAAAGGCAGAAAACCAACAGTCTCTTACTTTACAATCTTTGGCTGCAAATGCTTCGTACTTAACAATGACAAGTATCATACCACGAAGTTCAGCGAAAAGAGCTTTGAAGGTATTTTTGTAGGATATAGTAGCCACAGTAAGGCATACAGGATTTTCAATAGAAAAACCCTGGTGGTGGAAGAATCGATACATGTTGTATTTGATGAGACGAGCTCGCTGCAAAGTAATCCGTCTAGTGTGCTCATTGAAGGTGTCGGTGAAAAGCTGAAAGAAACCAACTTGGATGATCCGTCCGAAGAAGAAGACGAGAAGTTCATTAAGATCACCACTCCCACTCCTATTGGAGAGGCTGATGATCAAAATGAAGAAGTTATCCAGGATGAAGAAATCACTCTGGTGCTTGAATATAATCCAGATGCAAGGACTCTAGAGCTCAGACATCTGAAAGATCACTCCATGGACCAGATCATAGGAGATCCTCGGGATGGTGTCAGAACTCGGAGAGGTACAACTAATGAGAATATTCATTTGAGTTTTCTTTCACAGGTTGAACCAAAGAAATTTGAGGAAGCAAACTCAGACGAATCATGGATACTGGCAATGGAAGAAGAGCTAAATCAGTTCAAGCGCTGCAATGTGTGGATGCTGGTTCCAAGACCCAAGGAAAAGAACATCATTGGAACAAAATGGGTCTTCAGGAATAAGATGGATGAAGACGGGACTATCATAAAGAATAAGGCCAGACTCGTCGCTAAAGGCTATCGTCAAGAAGAAGGAATCGACTTCGACCAGACATATGCTCCAGTGGCCAGACTGGAGGCAATAAGATTGTTCCTAGCATATGCTGCCTTCAAAGGCTTCACCGTCTATCAGATGGACGTGAAGTCGGCCTTCCTGAATGGTAACTTAAAGGAGGAAGTGTATGTGGAACAACCTCCAGGTTTCGTTGATCCTAACTTTCCCGATCATGTCTACTTTCTGCACAAGGCCCTATATGGTCTGAAACAAGCTCCTCGAGCTTGGTATGAAACGTTGTTTACCTTTCTACTTGAGAACAAGTTCACAAGGGGAAAGATAGACAAGACATTATTTCTTAGGGAAATAAAAGGCAAGATTTTGCTAGTGCAAATCTATGTCGATGACATTATCTTTGGCTCTACAGATAACAACCTCTGCAAAAAGTTCTCAAAACTTATGCAAGGGAAGTTTGAAATGAGCAGTATGGGCGAGCTGAAGTATTTCTTAGGGCTTCAAGTGAAACAATCTGAAGATGGAATTTTCATCTCACAGACCAAATTCACCAAAGAGCTAATTAAGAAATTCGGAATGGAGAACGCAACCTCTATGAGGAATCCAATGGGCTCAACTATGTCTCTGGACAAGGATGAGAAAGGGAAACCTTTTGATGAAACCAAGTACAGAAGCATAATTGGATCCTTGCTCTACCTTACTGCCAGTAGGCCTGACATAATGTTCTCAACATGTGTCTGTGCTAGATTTCAGGTGAACTCTAAGGAATCTCATTACGCTGCTGCAAAGCGGATCCTAAGATACCTTAGAGGCACACCAAATCTTGACTTATGGTACCCAAGAAGTAATGACAGCGAACTAATTGGATTTTCCGATGCAGATTTTGCAGGTAGCAAAGACGACCGGAAAAGCACCTCAGGGACTTGCCAATTCTTCGGAAGAAGGCTAATTTCCTGGAGTAGCAAGAAGCAGAACTGTGTCACAATCTCAACGGCCGAGTCAGAGTATATCTCTGAAGGCAGTTGTTGCGCACAGTTGCTATGGATAAAGAATCAGTTTGAGGACTACAACATGCAGTTCAAGGATATTCCCTTGTACTGTGACTCCTCGAGCGCAATTGCTATAGCCAACAATCCAGTATCCCACAGCCGGACAAAGCATATCGAGCTATGGTACCACTTCATCCGGGAACATGTGGAATATGGAGACATAGATCTCCAATATGTGCCTACAGATAGTCAAGTTGCAGATATCTTCACCAAGCCGCTGGACGAGACCAAGTTCTCGTTCTTCAAGACAGAGCTTGGGATGGTCAACAAAGAGGACTAAAGAAGGCTGAATGACTAAGAAACAAGTAATTGCAAAGGGTTAGTCAAAAATCCACTCCTTCTCAACTTTATCAAAATTCAACTAGAGAATCTTGATACATACTCGAGTATTTAGAGACCTACTCGAGTATATGAATGAACCCACTCGAGTATGTGTACTGACCTACTCGAGTATCTAAAGACCTACTCGAGTAAGTTTCTCACCTACTCGAATAAGTCAATACGTACTCGAGTAAGTCTTTCACCTACTCGAGTAAGTCATTATCTACTCGAGTAGTTTTCTCCGCATACTCGAGTAACTCCAGTCGACCTACTCGAGTAGCTCCTTTACCTACTTGAGTAGGCTCTCTCTCTCTCGTGTCCTGCTTCCCAGTTTTTTTTCAAAATTGTTCTATTCGTAACCCAAGGCTATATGCCGCCTCTTTATTTAAATTAATTAGCGGAAATTGAAGAGTTATATATATATATATGAAATTTCGAAACATCAAACCTACTCGACATCTTTCTATCTCTCGAGTACCCTGTCTCTTCGCCTACCCTGCCGACTCGCCTCCGCCACTGTTGCAGAGCTCTTACTCTCAACTCCTCCAGTCATTCCCATCCATGGCGACTTCTCACAAGATCGGCGTCGGCTCCGAACTCGTCACCGACGGTATTGCAGAGCTCTCAGATGATTTCCACAACCTCCTCATCCTTCTCGACACCGCCGGCCTCTCCTTCATACTCCAAGAACCCTGTCGCGTTCTCTTCCCCGCAGTTGCAGAATTTTTCACAAACCTCAAGGTTCGACGCAATGGCAAAGTCCTACAATCTACGGTTAAGGGTCTGAAACTACAGTTCACCAAGACCTCTGTCTCTCAACTTCTCCGATTACCTATTATTGATGAGGAATATGATCTGGATGATGAAGATTCTGACCGAACCGCACTATTCTGTGGCATTTCTCCTGAAGCTCAGTACATTAAGAGGTCCAACATGAATGCTGAAGGAAAATTTCTGGTAGACATCATTGGCAAAATTCTTCTCTGCAAGACACACTCCATCAGAGACATTCCCTCATACTTCTTTGATATAATGCAAGCAATTGTCTGCCGCAAGAAATTTCAATTTGGTATGCTAATTTTGGACAAGATAAAGGACAACATGAAATCCCCCAACTACGCAAGAATTATATCTCTACTCCTTCATGAAACAAATCCTGAAGTATTCAACTTCTCCCAAGGGACTCCACTTCACCACATGAAGAAGGTCTCCATCTCTTCAATTCAGAGATGGGATCTCAAGCTCCAGAACTCTGCCCAAGCTGCAAAGGTCTCAGAAATCCCAGTAGTTCTTATTGTAGAGGACAGGACCCCATCTCCCCCTCCTCATCATGTGACCAGCTCCTCTGGTGCACCAAGTGAGGGGGAGCCTGCTCCATCTAGCCCAGTCAGGCAACCGTCTCCTCAGCCAGAGATTCCCATCCCTACCTCATACTCCAAAGAGTCCAGCCACTTCCTCAGAGCAAGTACCCCAAGACACTCTTCTGTCCACAGCTGCTGCCATCGATGCCATGATTGCAGAGCTTACTGAAGATGTGCTTACCCCTCCTCCTCTATCTAGTCCAGCTCCAACCACTGAACATCACAAGGACTTATCTCCAGCACAGTCTCCTGCCCACTCTCCAGCCAGAACTCCAACACCTTCTCCAACTCCTCCAGCAGATAAGCCAGACACTATTCTTATTTCTGATGAGCCTTCTCCTGAGCCAGCTGAGGCCCCTCTCAGAAACCTTGATTTCTCCATTCCCCATGATACAGAAGAACTGGAAGCTATCATTCATACCACCAGAGCTCTCAGCTCAGTGCTTATTGAAGAAATAGCTCCTTGGGTACCTCCTCCTATCCCTACTGCTGCTCCCTCTACTGCTGTTGCTACAGTTTCCTCCTCCTCAGATCTACTGCAAAGTATTGCCATTCTTCTTCGAGAACAAAGACATTATTTTGACATCTCTCTAAAGGTGGTCACTGACAAGGTCACTGCTCTTGAGACTGAGATGAGCAGAGGTTTTGCTAAAATTCAGCATAACACTGACAAGCTAAAGTACCTGTTCCAACTTGGTGGCAAAGCTCTTGACCATATTATCACTAGTATTGGCAATGTCATGGAACAAGGTGTAACCCTGGCCAACAATCAGATTGAGCTAGACAAGAGGAATGAAGCCAACAAGATGACAATCTGTGAAGAAGTTGGGACCTTCAAAGATGACACCATAGAGAAAGTATCTGTTGAAATCAGAAAGGGGGAGTGCTTGATAAAAGAACTCAAAGAACAGGTAGAAAAATCTACTGCTCAGAAGACAGTTGAATGGGAAGCTCATGTAAAGACCATTCATGATGATGTGCTTGCACAGATACAGAGTGTCAAATTTCACACCTATGACACTGCTGTCTGGATGCACAATCAGATCTTTCCAGATCTTGCAGTTGACCCAAACCTCATTCCCCATCATCTCAACACTCTAGCCACAGATGTCACTGCTCCAGCTGTTCCTCCACAACCCTCCTTCTCTCCCAGGCCAGGAGACTCAGTTGCTCCACCAGATACTTATGTTCCAGGCTGGGAAGAAGATCCCGCTGATATATTCCTTCAAGCTCCTCCAGAAATCAGAACCAAGAAGAAAAGGAAATATGGTGAAGGCCCCTCTGCCAGCAGGACTGCTCCTTCCAAAGCACCTGAACATGCTGAAGGTTGGTCTCCAACTTCAAAGTCTCTCATCTTGGACACACTCAGGTTGGTCATGGATCACAATGAGAACAGGAACATGCACTACAGTTCCCAGGAATGGGAGTTATATGAGAAGTCTATGCTGAAAAGGAAGATCCATGATAGAGAATTAGGGAGAAATAACCCTGCTGCTCCTCCAAGGCCCCCTAAGTACTTCCCAAAGCCATTCAGCTACCTAAAGAGACAACAAGAGAAGATGGACAAGCAGCAATCCCAAGCCCAAACCTAAAAGATGATGGGAAATTGAAATGATAATTGTAGACTTGATGTTTGTTTTTGGAAACTTACATATATATACAACTCTTCATTACTGTCTAATTATCCTTCTCATTGTCCTTTGCTTACCTGCTTATATTTTTCTACTTAGTTTCTTTTATGTCCATAATTTACCTTAGTGCAAAGGGTTCTGACTTCAACAAATAGGGGGAGATTGTTGGGTATTTCATCCACATGAACCCAGATTTGATGAAGTCACCCTGGAACTAAGACGAATTAAGTTGTATTTGATGCTTGGTTTGAGCTATATGTTTGCAGGAGTTTCACTGGGAAGTGTAGACCAATGTCAGCCCACAGTGGGTCACCAAACACAGGAACTGTGCATTGTAATCCCTCATTGCATATTTCAAGGTGTTGACTCATGTGTGGTCTCTCTATTGGGATACACTTCATATTCAAGCTATTGGACTATGGGAAAGGCATTGGAAGTTGGCTACTCTAGAAGAATCAGTGTTTCCAACATCAGAAAATTTCTAAGTGTTTTACTCTAGTAGAGCTTTTACCTACTCGAGTAGTCTGGGTATAAGTTACTCGAGTAAAGGAATCCTGTACTCGAGCAGACATAGTCATATACTCGAGTAGCTAACTCACCTACTCGAGTAGACCAAGTCATATACTCGAGTAAGTATACTCACCTACTCGAGTAGATAGAAACATACTCGAGTAATTCATTTTACCTACTCGAGTAGTTCTTGTGTCACCCGTGTACCTTGTTATTTCCCTACTCCAGAATTTTTCTAAGTCTTTTACTCGAGTAGAACTTTCATCTACTCGAGTTGATTACTCTCTCTCGTTTAGTTCAACTACTCGAGTAGTTGCCAGCAGATCTCTTCAGAATTTTTCTAAGTATTCCACTCGAGTAGTACCTCTTGTACTCGAGTAGGTTATGTAATATACTCGAGTAGCTCTTCCATTACTCGAGTAGAGTCTCTATATACTCGAGTAGGTCACTTCTCATACTCGAGTAGTTCTGTCTGTATACTCGAGTAGTTGATCTCTATATACTCGAGTAGTCCTTCTATACTTACCCGAGTATGTTTCCCATCATATACTCGAGTAGTTATTCAACTACTCGAGTAGTTATTGACTTACTCGTGTAGTTGGCCAAATCTTTCCGAAAGTTTTCTAAGTCATTTTTCTGACGAGATTTTTCAAATCACGCGACATGATTGGTCTACGTGTACATCATTATGACAGATTATGACCGTTAGTCTCTCCTATATAAGGTCTTATCAGAAAATGACAAACCCTAAGTATTCTCAAAGATTTCTTGTAATTTCTTTTTCGAGAAATATTCTTAAGCCGCCTCCTCTCTGACTTTCGCGAAACGGAAGCCTCCGCCGCTGCCTTCTTCTCCGACAAAAGCTTCTACTTTCAGAGGTTTATTCCGAAGAAAAGTTACAGATCGAGATCGACTTCACTGATCATATTCTCTCTCGATTTCTGTAAAAGCGAGTAGATCCAGATTGAGGCCGAGAACTTCTTCACCGATTTCTGAAAGTGCAACAAAGTTAAAAAGAAGAAGATCCTGGTCATTTCTTTCAGATCTGAGTGATTTACTGTTTGTATTCTTGTAAACACTTTATTAATCTTGTAGAAGAAATCTTCTCCGAGTATAGGAGTTTTCACTCCGAGTTTGTAGGAAGTGTTATCTTCCGAGGTGTAGATCCTTTTGTTGGATTGAGTTTTTAGGAACTATGTTCCGAGGGTAGGATCGATTTGTGATCCGAGATAGTGGAGTAGCCGAGTATAGTTGATTGCTAGATCGGTGAGGGAAAGTGGATGTACCCAAGGTTGGGGAACCACTATACATCTTGTGTCTTCTGTGATATTGGTAGATATTTCTACGCAGTGCTCTAATTAATTTTTATTCCGCAAAAGACGCACAAACCACCTATTCACCCCCCTCTAGGTGATTTAGGTCGACAACAGTTTTCTTTCACCGGTGGAGGATGACACAAACTTCTCCTAGCGTGATGGAGAAAGCTATATCAAACCCTTCTTGAAGCTCAAGGAAGAAGGACGAGGACGACATGAAGCTCTGGCTTGAATATGGAATTGAAAGCTTACCCAGAGCACCTCCCTAAGGTGGAAGATGAAGGGAAATGGTGGAACACTTCCTCGGAGGCGAAAAATGGTTGGGGTGAAAAATCTATCATGCAATGGAGGAAAATCTGCGCTTTAAATAGAAGCAGGTCAAAAAAATAGGCACGCACGGTTTGGCACACGACCTTGCGCTAACCGTGCATTATTAACTTCTAGATCAGGCTTGCGGATGAAGACGCGTTGATCCGTGCATTTTACTCGCACATGTGCGCTTCCGCCCATGCGTGAAGGAAATCGCATTGGTAAACACAGAGCGCGGGAATGCAGGAGAAAACAGAGGAACCGTGCATTTTACTCGCGCACGGGTGTTGCCTCCCGTGCGTGAACAAATCGCACGATTAACCATAGAATGGAACAAACAAAGAAGCAAACGGAAAACCGTGCGTTTCCTTTGCGGACGGTTACGATGAAACCATAGGTCGACCGTGCATAAAGATCGTCGAGCTTGGCATTTCGAAATTTGTCGAGCTCCACTCGACGTTTCTTCTACACAAACAAAATGCACGATTGTAAAGAACCGTGTGCTAAGAAAATGCACGACCATGTATTTTCCTTAAACCTGCATTCCAGCCTTCGGAAAAATGCACCACCTGCATAATAACAAATAAAAGCAAACAGGACCCTCCAGCAAAGCAGAAATGCAACAAAAGCAACTGGAAAGAGCCACTGGGGAGCACCAAGTGCTTACCCACAACAACAGAATGTGCAATTGCATACCACATGGGTCAAAAAAATACACTTAGCATGAAAAACTATATAAATGATATATCAACGATAGCATACTAAAAGTGAAGTGTAAGTGAAAGAAAACTAGCCCAGATGAGTCTGAAAATCAATATATAAATAGGACTCATTAGTGGCCATCATTTTTATCCTTTTGCATCCTTACCTACGTATATACCCAAGCCCCATTATTTTCCCCAAGTCCTACGGATTCAAGCTTAAGTCAAACTAGCGCCGTGGAGAGAGTGTGAACGGGAAAGCGTATGGTCCCCGACATTGATGGGTTTCTTTAGAGGTGATCCCGAGCCCCGGTCTTTGGCAATGTTCAATTGAGTGTCCTGCCTACTTTCTTCCTACACGTGACCGGACGATTTTCCAGGATTCTATTTTTGAGTAGTTACAATACTTATTTATGTCTGTCGAAATTTATAAACTTCGTAGCATAATTACAAATTGTATCTATTATATTTTCTACGCCCATGAAAGTATTTGATTTCTCGCTTTACTTTATTTGGAAATTTCTAAGCCAACTAACTGTTTTCTAGTTCACGGAGAAATAATTTGCTCGAGATGAGCAAATGTTTAAGTCTGGTGGTGGGATGAGTCTGATATTTATAGGGTTTTTTGGACTCATCTGGGCTTCTTTTCGCACTCGTGCACTGCATTTCCACCGGTTATTGGTAATATTTGAATCATTCATTCATAGACCATTTTGTGCACTGTTTTGGCTCCAGGGAGTGCAATTGCGCATTTTGTTGTTGGGGGTAAGCACATGGTGCTCCCCATGGCTCTTTCTGTTTGACATTATTTGCATTTTGGTTTTGGGAGCTTGTACTCCAGCTTGGTTTCTTTGTTGTGCAGGTGGTGCATTTTCCCCAAAGTAGGAATCCTCATTTGTGGAAAATGCACGGTCATGCATTTCTTTCACCCACGGTTTGTGCCAGATCATGTGTTTTGTTGAGCAGGAGAAACGTCGACCTGAGCTCGACGAATTTCGTAGAGCTGATTTCGACAATCTTCACGAACGGTTAACACACGGTTTCTTTGGAACCATGCGCGAAGGAAACACACGGTTTTCTTGTAGCTTTATTGTTTTTGTGTTTGTTTGTTCCATTCTGTGGTTAATCATGTGCTTTGTTCATGCATGGGCGGAAGCGCTCGTGCGTGTGGAAAGCACACGGTTCCACGGTGTTGTCCTGATTTCCTACTTTTCTTAAAATTCAACAACCTGACTTTCATACTATGTTGAATATTGTCCAAGTGGTCAGCAAGATAGCCTAAGGCCAAATTAATATTCTCAGAACTATCCAGTTCACACCTTGATCACGTGGAAATTTCCCTGGAACCAGCAGTAAGCAGGGGTATCTCAACTTAGGTCAGTCAACCAGCAACACAAGCAGCACAAGAGTCTTTATTGATTAACAACAATCCTCTTTACAAGGCGAGACATACATGGCAAGACATGCTTCACCAAACGACTGCCCAATGGAAAGCAGAGACTAAAAAAACAGTACAAGAGAAACAAGCCACGCGGACTCAAACACTAAGCCGCTGGTCTACTGCTGTGGAGTCCGCACAGTCTGCCAGGTCGCCAGACCACAACCCAAGATGCATGGACTACCCCTTATTCCAATACTTACTCTAGCTGCCGATCTGCAAGCCACCTGACCGCGAGGTCGCCTAGCCACCAGACCGCACAAGCTGTGATGCCGAATAGTGTAGTCCGCCTGAAGCAGGCGACTTATTGAACCCTGAACCAAGTTGCCAAAGAGAAGACCGTCTAGCCACTGTCCACGTCCTGCTGTTTACCACCTGTTGCTTAACCGTAGAGTCCACATTGTCCCTAACTGCAATTAGAGCCAAGTCCTAGCTTTTCAGCACTATCCGCACAACATGCACAAAACAACATGCACATCACAACCCGGTCAAATCAAGCCAATAGCGCGGAAACCAAAAAGCAGTCCCGAGCAACTTATGCGGGCTCAAGTTACTATTCACTCATGCATGGAGGTTACTATTCCTGATGTGGCATGGGTCCTATTTATAGGCATGATGATGAGTGTGGTCACCGCCCTAGCCGATAGGATTACCGCCACATCCCGCAGCAAGACATCTCCGCAGTCCACGGATACATTCCAGTCCTCCGCGCCTGTGTAGGATTGCTAGTCCGCCGCGCCTGTGTAGGATAGCTAGTCCGCCATCGCTTCTCCATGGCCAGACACAATCGCCAGTCCGCCTTGTCACCGAAGGACAAACCAGGACCACCACAGCTGGACTCCGCAGCAACATTGTCCGCCAATCTGCGGACACATCTCTAGCCTGCTTATCTCGAGCCAACAGCCTCGCCATCAAGGCACCTGTCGGACTTAGCGGACACCTGGATTAATTCCACACATCCCGAGCCCACGGCTTTGCCACAAAGGCACCTGCTGGACTCAACGGACACACAGTCCAGTCCGCTCATACTGCGGTCAGCCCTAGCCTGTATATCCCTGCAGACAACTCCAGTCCGCATATCTTGCAGACTTCTCTAGTCCACATACCATGCAAACTTCTCTAGTCTGCATATCCCAAGTTCGTAGCCTTGTAACCAAGATAACTACAAAACTCAGCAGACTCTAGCTCCAGTCCGCACGCAATTGCGGAAAGAAACTCCAGTCCGCTTCCTCCAAACTCACAACCAAGGCACATAACACTTCTGCCGAGCTTGGTGTACTGAGACGCATTCCGCACTCCACTGCGCGATCTCCCCGAACTGAGCCAAACATGGACTTGGTTCAAAACCACCAAGCCCACTCCACTGGCCACAAGGGCCAGTCCGCACTTACTAGCGGGCACTGGATCCAGTCCGCCTATCCTAGCGAGCTCCAGTATCAGTCCGCCCCGACCAGCAGTCTCCGCGGCTACCAGTTGCCACTACACTAGAGCAAGACCAAGGCAACTGCCAAACCGGTCTGTAGAGCTCCAGTTCTTCAGTCCACTTCATGCTGGACTCTACGGATATAGTTTCTATCCGCCGGGTTACTTCCTGGGATCCAGCTGCTTGCTGAGGATACGCCGGCCTGGCAGACCGCCACTACTCTCCGCGTAGTCCACGCAAACAGACTGCCCCGGCCGCTATAGAGTAAACCGTTTGCAACATGCCTGCCGACCTAGCAGTCCGCCAACCCTGTCCGCGTAGTCCGCGTGGATAGGTTGCCCAAGTCCTCCATTCACTCACTTCACAGATTTCAACACTCCCCCTAGAAGTGAGAAGTGGTGAATAACTCCAGCAGCTCCCGTAACCTTGCACCTGGTCCCTCTATAGCATCTATGAAGAGATGTCCAAGAAATAGTCCTCGCCCCGCATATCATGGACCATGAGGGAGCCCTCCAGCATCTCCCAAAAGGAGTCATGCTTCCCTCTGCCTTCTTCTTCAGCTTCAACCTCCACTCATGCATCACAGGAGTATCACCAAAAACCTTGGACACAAAATCCCAAGCCTCGTCACCTCTGAGAATAGTCACCTCCTCAGCCTTTGTGTCAATCAACTCCTTAATTCTAGTGGGGTAATCACAGCCAGATGGTACTCGCTCGACCTGAGGTCTTGCAAGGAAACATAGGATCAAGCCTGCTGTGTTCCATTTGCTATATCGAGCTGGTGGCTTACTGTTCCTCTTCGATCTCAGAAGAACCTGATCATGTTTAACCACCTCTGCTGCTCCTCCTATACCAGCTCCATTCCCGGGCAAACCCGGAACAATGCTCCCCTTGCTTCCTGAACAAGACGCATCGTCACTAGAACCAGGAGCACCTGGAGCAACGCTCCCCCTGCTACCTAAACCAGAGGACTCCGCTATTGAACAAGAACTACCTGGAACATCGCTCCCCCTGATTCCTGAACCAGAAACCTCCGCCTTCGAGCCAAATGTACATGGAGCATTGCTCCCCCTACTTCCTGACCCTGACGCTTTTGCCCCAGAGCTAGAACAACCTGGAGCTCCTGGTGACTCTGGCAACTCCAACTGAACCTTAGCAGCATCCTCCTTCAGCCCACCATTTGACTTGCTCACCTCTAGATCCACATAAGAGCTATTCCAATATGATGTCAACTCATCGAAGACAACGTCTCTCGACACGATGAGCCTCTTTGTCGCAGGATCCATACACCTCCATCTTCTTCTCTGCTCATCATACCCAACAAAGACTAGCTTCTTCTTGAGAGCATCCGGAGAGTGTATGTAGCAGGTAGATCCAAACAACCTTAGGTGCTTCACACAAGGCTTCACCTCGAACACCAGCTCATAAGGAGTCTTCACCTTGATCGGACTAAGAGGCATCCGATTGATGACATGAGTAACACAGGCCATCCCTTCCGCCCAAAGAGCCTTAGGAACGCATTTACTCTTAAGCCAACACTTGTAGCTCTCCGTCAATAAACGGATCATCCGAGCTGCAATATTGTCTTGCTGTGAAGTATGTCTACAAGAAAGCTTCTTCTGGATCTCTTGCTTCCTACAAAAGTTTGAGAACTCGGTTGAGACAAACTCACCACTGATGCTTGTCCTCAACTTCTTGATCCTCAGGCCAAGCTGGCCTTCCACAAGCTTCTTGAACTCCACAAACAAGCACATCATGTTGGACTTCGTCTTCATGAAGTAGACCCAAGTATACCTAGAATAGTCATCAACCAATATCAGCATGAACCTGCTGCCTCCAAGACTGGCGGTGACGTTCGGTCAAACCAGAGCACAATGGACAACCTCCAAAGGTGTTTTACATCTGGATTGTGCCTTATCAACCATAAAGCGGTAAGCTTCACTTTGCTGACATTCCGCACATCCCAGACCATCACCATAGGATGACAATCTAGGCAAGCCTCTTACGAGTCTTCTTTCCGCCAATACTTTCAGCTTGTTCATCCCTACATGCCCAAGTCTTTCATGCCAGATAGCTGTACTATCACTGTCCTTCATCCGAGCAGCACCAGAAGTTGTTGAAGACACAATTAAGTTCTTCTCCTTGCCTCCAACATGAGCTACGTTCGCCGAGATCAAGACAACCTTGCACTCTTTCCTGAGGTGACCAAGCTACTTGCATTTATAGCACCTTTGCCCCTCCTTCCTCTTCCCATCATGCCTAAGAGATACACTCCTCTCTTGCTGATATGAAGTAGAAGGACCATCCTCTGTAGCAACCTTCACCTCCTTCCTGAACAACCCATCAAGGAAAGTCCAAACCTCCGCAGCTGACCGACATCCACTGATTTGTTCCAAGAGCTCCGATGACATCACCTGCTTGAGAATAGAATTCGCTTTAGCATTTGTCTCCTTCTAAGCTCTCATCTCTTCAGCATTGCTAGTAGTAACCTCTTGTCTTTCAGCTCCGTAAACTACCTCCAAAAGGACCTCACCAAGAAGAAAGCTCCCCATACAGGACTTCCACTTAACAAAGTTCGTCTCTGTAAGGAGTTCAATTCCAAGACAACTTGCATCTTCCACTGCCATGGTTCAACCATTGGTTCCCTCTTCACAAGCGTAAGAGCAACAACCACTTCAGTTGATCACTGCTTATACACTCTAATCCAGCTCTGATACCATGTTAAAATTCAACAACCTGGCTTTCATACCATGTTGAATATTCTCCAAGTGCTCCGCAAGATAGCCTAAAGCCAAAATAATATTCTCAGAACTATCCTGTTCACACCTTGATCACGCGAAAATTTCCCTGGAACTTGGAGTAAGCAGGGGTTATCTCAACTTAAGTCATTCAACCAGTAACACAAGAAACACATGAGTCTTTATTGATTAATAGCAATCCTCTTTACATGGCGAGACATGCTTCACCAAACAAACACCCAAGGGAAAGCAGAGACTACAAATACAAGAAAAGAGAAACAAGTCGCGCAGACTCAAATAGTAAGCCGTCGGTCTATTGTTGTGGAGTCTGCACAGTATGCCAGGTCGCCAGACCGATACCCAAGCCGCACGGACTACCCCTTATTCTAATGCTTGCTCTAGCTGCCGATCTGCAAGCTGCCTGACCGTGAGGTCGCCTAGCTGCAAAACCGCACATACTGCGATGCCGAATAGAATAGTCCGCCTGAAGCAGGCGAATTATTGAACCCCGAACCATGTTGTCAAAGGGAAGAAAGTTTGGTCGTTGTCCGCGACCTACTGTTTATGTCCTGTTGCTTAATCGCAGAGTCTGTACTATCCTTGACCGCAATCAGAGCCAAGTCCTTGCTTTCCAGTGTTATACGCACAACCTGCACAGCACAACCCGGTCAACTCAACCAAACCGCACGGACACCAAAACGCAGTCCGCAACAACTTATGTCAGATCAATTTACTGTTCACTTACGCATGGAGGTTACTATTCCTAATGTGACATGGGTCATATTTATAGGCATGATGATGAGTGTGGTCACCGCCCTAGCCGATACGATTACCGCCACATCCCGCAGCAAGACATCTCCACAGTCCGCGGATACATTCTAGTCCGCCATGCCTGTGCAGGATAGCCAGTCCGCCATCGCTTCTCCAAGGCCGGACACAATCGCCAGTCCGCCTTGTCGTCGAAGGCCAATCCAAAACCACCATAGTCATACTCCTTAGTAACATTGTCCACCAATTCGCGGACACAGCTCCAGCTCCCGTATCCCGAGCCAACAGCCTCGCCATCAAGGCACCTGCCGGACTCAGCGGACACACAGTCCAATCCGCTCATAATGTGGACAGCCCTAGCCTGTTGTTGGGTACATTGGAAAATGTGTATCAGATTTGGAGAAGCCTCACTTAGCTCAATGATATTCATCAAGGTGTATTTGATGTTGTTTTGAGTTTATATGTGCAGGTTAAGAATATGCAGGAAAAGTTTCTAAGTCCATGAGTCGACACCAGAAGAAGCTGTGTCGACAGTTGTGAAGACTTGTGTCGACACTTGAGAAAAGTTGTGTCGACACCTGGAGTCAATTGTGTCGACATTTGGAAAAGCTGTGCCGACACCAGAAGAAATTGTGTCGACACACAGAAAGTACAGTCTACATCAACTGTGTCGACACACAGGACTTGTGTTAACACACAGAAAGTTCAATCGACATCAACTGTGTCGACACACAGGACTTGTGTCGACACACACACCAGAATATCTTCTAAGTTAATTGTGCCAAGACAAGAAGTGACTGTGTCGACACACAGGACTTGTGTTGACACATTCTTATAGAAGCTATGTCGAGAAGCAGTGTCGACACCATGAGAGCTGTGTCGACACCATGAGAGCTGTGTCGACACCACCAAGGATTATGTCGACACTTAGTCTACTTGTGTCGACACATGTGAAGTTCAGACTCGACACTTTACTGACAGAGACAAAGTTTCAGGAAGTGACTGGAGACTTGACAGTTGTCATAACCAACAAGTCTACTGCAACTATTAGATCTGTCAGAAGTTGGTTAGCAACCGGATCAGCCGGTAACCTTGGATGAAGTCTATATAAAGACAGATCCTATCAAATGAAAAGGATGACGAAGTACACAAAACACAATTACAACAGAAGATCCAACATACACAAGAAAATCCAGTCAAATATTTCAAGTGGATCTAAGTGAAGAATTTCAAAATATCTTCAGAAGAATTTGTAGAGAGAGCTCCAACAATTCAAGTGAAGAAAGAGACTATCATCAACTAGTCTCTTAAGAGCAGATCCTAAACTAATCTGCAAAGAAGAATTCAGATTAATTTCTGTATTTTAAGAAGGAAGCTGATTGAAGATCAACTTCAAGAAATTCAACCTTACTGTGTTCAGATTCAAGAAGCTTTGAATAAAGCCAAAAACAGGTTGATTTCTGTGTAATCAGATTCTTCAAGAACTGATCAAGAAATGTTTCTACCCATTCTCTCTCAACTTGGGTGAAAGATAAAACTTATTTTATATCATTTTTTTTTGTAAGATCATTATTGATCTGAGTTGTAAGCCTAATTTATAAAGGATGAGATAGGGTTGAGTGCCTGAGCTAGGAGATTTACATCTCTGAGTTGTAGGCCTTGGGAAGGCTGTGGTAGGGCTGTGTGCCTGAGGTAGGAGATTTAATTCTCTAAGTTGTAGGCCTGGGTGAAGGCTGAGGCAGTGCTTAATTGCCTGAGTTGTAGGAGTGTGGTCTCACTCTGAGTTATAGGAACCTTGACTAGGCTCTGAGCTGTAAGATCTGTGAATCAGAGAAGGAAGGAAGAAGTTATGCCGTATCTAGCACACTGCTAGATAGGCGAAGGGGGAAAGTGGATGTACCCATCATTTGGGGAACCACTATAAATCTGTGTGCCATCTGTGATTGTGTGTGATATTGTTATTTCTTTGATGTGGTATCTATAGAACTATTTGATTCTATTTGATTAACTGAATTAATATTCTGCCTTAGAGTAAAAAGGAATTGAACCTATTCACCCCCTAGGTATTTAGGTTATCTTGAAACCAATTCTTTCAAGTGGTATCAGAGCCAGGTTGCTCAAAGATAGACTTAACAGTCTGAGTAAGATCTGTGAGGCAGAATAAATTAGAAAAGATGGGTTCAGGAGAAAATTATAAGGAACTTGGTTCCATGAAGTTACCCATATGCAGGAAAGAAATCTTTGGAATATGGAAAGAAAGGGTCAGATTGTTTATGGAAGCATCTGATCTAAGAATATATATAACTATTAAGGAAGGGCCTTATATTCCAATGAAAGTCTCAGTTCTTGATGCTAATCAGAGGACACCAAAAGACTTTTCAAAAATGACTAAGGTTGAGATTATCTTGGCTACTATGGACAAGAGAGCTCAGAATATTATAGTGAGTGTCATAGATGACTCAACATTCCAAAACCTGATTCACTGTAAAACCTCCAAGGAGATGTGGGACACATTGATAGTCTACATGGAGGGATCAGAAGAAGTTAGGCAAGATAGAAAGTCAATGCTTAATCAGGAATATGAGAGTTTCAGATAAAGCAAATCAGACTACATCACTGAATGTTACAAGAAGTTCTTTCGAATTGTGAATGAACTAATGTCATATGGAAGGGTCTTTAGTACATATGAGTTGAATGATAAATTCCTTAGATCCCTGACTAAGGATTGAGACACCAAGATCTGTGCCATCAGGGATGTGGCCAGACTGGAAGAAATCTCTCCTCCAACACTATTTGGCAAATTGCTTTCCTATGAAATGCAACTCATGGCCAGAAAGGAGGAAGAGAAAAGTACTAAAGTTGACCACAGAGAAAAGTCAGTCGCCTTTAAGGCAGAAGCCACAAGAAAGGACAGGAGGATGTCTCCATCTTCTCCTGAGAAAAGCTGGACAGATTCATCATCTTCAGATTCTTAATCTGATGCTGAAGCTTATATTGGTCTGTTTGCAACAGAAGAAGAGACTGAGTTCTTGCAATTGCTGGACTCAATAAATGGAACTGAAGATCATCAGTGCAAAGGGCTGATGGCCATGATTGATGAAGATCACTGTCAGGATCAGCCTAGTCCCAGTAAGGTAAAAAGCATATCTGAAGACTCTAATTATGACACTGGCTTAGAATCAGAAGCATCTGCATCAAGAGATGTGGATGGATCTAAATCTGAAGGAGATATTCATCAACTTATAGATGAATATGGTGATTTGCTGCAGGCATTTAAAAGATGCAAAAACCTGACTAAAATTCAGGCTAAGGAAATTGCAGCTCTTAAGTTGGCTGCATCTGATTCAGAAAAGCTACTGGATCAAAAGATGAATGAGATTGCCAAGCTGAAAAACATAACTGTTATTCAGATGGGAACAATCACATTCAAGAGTGATCAAATCAAAAGTCTGGAAGTCAGACTTCAGAAGGAAAAGGATCTAGTGGCTAGTTTCTCTAAGCCAAAATCTGTCCTACCCTTAATTGATGACTTTGTGTCTCAAAAGGGTAAGGCAGGATTTTGTTTTAAGGGAAATACTAGGGCAGCTAATTCCAAAAGAAAAAGGAAAGCCCCAGTTAAGCCACTTGTCTTCAATCCCCCCATTAGTCTTAGAAAAGTGCAACAGCCTACCAATAGATATGATCATGATATCATACATGGTCATGATAAACCTGATATTCTGAATGACAAGTGGTCTCCAGCACTCAAGCAAAGAAACACTGTACTTACAGTATTAAGAACAGTTGACAGCAAAGCTGTTAAAACTGTACCTAAAAAGAGGTATAATAGATATGAGTGCTGGTATTGTGGCAAGGTGGGACACTTTGCCATTGACTGTTGGCACAACACTAGTGTCAGGATGAATGCCAGCTTACCTGGAAGAAGGGCAGCTACAAATTATGCTAAATTTCAGTCTAACCTGAACCTAGAATCCAATAACTATTGGGGTCCAAAGGTAAAGTAATTTTACTTGCTGCAGGTAAGTCCAAGTTGCCATACCCCTTTATGGTACTTGGACAGTGGATGTTCCAGATATATGACTAGAATAAGAGGATTGCTGAAGGACTACTCACCCATATTGAATGGACCTAAAGTAATCTTTGATTGTTCTGAAAAAGCAGTCATCAAAGGGTTTGGTAATATTCCTAACAACTCAATTACTATCACTTAATTGACTTATGTGAAGGGTTTGAAACATAACTTGATAAGCATAAGTCAACTGAGTGATCTTGGATATGACATTTCATTCATTAAGAATGGTTATCATATTAAAAGGTCAAGTGATCAGAAGATCATGTTGACTGGTTTAGGAAACGAAATGTGTATTGCCTAAACTTTGTGAGTGAGAATAAAGATTCTCCTATTTGTCTGGTAGCTGATGAGAAAGTCTCTCATTGTGTCAAATGGCACAAGTGGCTAGCTCATATAAATTACAAGACTATTGGTCAACTCTTTGATAAAGAGTTGGTGAGGAATGGTCCTCAAGTTAAGTGCATTAAGGATGGAATATGCTCAGCTTATTAAAAAGGCAAGCAGACCAGATCCTCCTTTCATAGCCTAGAAACCAAAGACTCAGTGAGGTGTTTATACCTCTTGCATATGGATTCATTTGGTCTAATGCCAGTTCAGAGTCTAGGTAGGAAAGTCTACACATTTGTGGTTGTAGATGACTATTCTAGATTTTCATGGGTTTTCTTTCTGAGGAAGAAATCTGAAACCCCAACTATTTTCTGCAACTTTGTTAAGCAAATTCAGAATGAAATGAACAATTTAGTGATCAAAATCAGAAGTGACCATGGAACTGAATTTCAATATGAAAATATGACAAAGTTGTGTGAAGAATTTGGGATTCATCATGAAGTTTCCTCACCTAGAACTCCTCAGCAAAATGGAATTGCTGAAAGAAAGAATTGGACTCTTATTGAGGCAAGTAGAACTCTATTGAGTGACCCTTCTCTCCCAGAATATTTCTGGGCTGAGACAGTAAACACTGCATGTCATGTGCTCAATATGGCTTCCATCACTAAGAGCCACAAAAAGATACCCTATGAGGTTATGAAAGGCAGAAGACCAAACTTATCATATTTTAGGATCTTTGGTTGCAAGTGTTATGTGCTTAACAATGGCAAGTCTTACCTGACAAAGTTTGCTGTCAAATCCCAAGATGGGATATTTGTTGGGTACAACAACAATAGTAAGGCATATAGAGTCTATAACTTGACTACACAAGTTGTAGAAGAGTCTGTTCATGTTATATTTGATGAATCAAGACTTATTAACATTGAGTTGCCTAGTAGTTCTTATAGCTCTACAGGTATAAAAGAGAATATGGACATGCAGACTATCAACGAAGATCAAACTACAAGGCAGGAAGAGGAAAATAATGGTTGCTGTCCAAGGGGAGTACAAGACTCACAAGATACTGATGAAGACCATGAAGTATAGCAGAATGAAGAAAATGAAGAAAGTCAAACTGTAGACAGACTTCCTCCAGCAGTTAGACATATAAAGGATCATCCTGTACACCAGATTATTGGTGATCCTAGACAAAGGGTTCAAACTAGAAGCAGTAGATTGAACACTGTACTATGCTCAAGATTCTTGTCTCAACAGGAACCTAAAAGATTTGAAGAAGCTATACAAGACCCACACTGGATTGATGCTATGCAGGAGGAGTAAAATCAATTCAGGAGATGCAAGGTCTAGAAGTTAGTTCCTAAACCAAAAGACCATAATTTCATAGGGACTAAGTGAATCTACAGGAACAAGCTAGATGAGAGTGGGATCATAATTAAGAATAAGACAAGGCTTGTTGCCAAAGGATACAGGCAGGAAGAGGGCATAGACTTTGATAAAACATTTTCCCCTATGGTAAGGTTGGAAGCAATAAGGCTATTCCTAGCCTATGCAGCTTATGAGTATTTCAAAGTGTTCCAAATGGATGTTAAGTCAGCTTTCCTGAATGGAGACTTAAAGGAGGAAGTCTATGTAGAACAGCCATCAGGTTTTATTGATCCACTCTATCCTAATTATATGTATAGGCTTAGAAAAGCCCTATATGGTTTGAAACAAGCGCCTAGGGCTTGGTATGAAACATTGTCCAATTTCCTCATTGAAAATAAATTTTCAAGGGGGAAAATAGACAAGACTCTATTCCTTAGGGAGTCAAAGGGCAAGATGATCCTAGTACAGATTTATGTTGATGACATAATCTTTGGATCTATAGAAAACAGCCTTTGTAGGAAGTTTGCAAAACTTATGCAAGGGAAGTTTGAGATGAGTAGTATGGGTGAGCTCAAATTTTTCTTGGGACTCTAAGTAAGACAGACTGATGATGGCTTGTCCATATCATAATCTAAGTTCACCAAGGAGTTTATTAAGAAATATGGTATGAAGTCATCCACTACCATGAGAACTCCAATGGGGACAAGTATGCCTTTAGGCAAAGATGATGCTGAAAAACCTGTAGATGAGTCTTTATATACAGGGATAATTAGCTCCCTCCTATACTTAACTCCAGTAGATCAGACATTATGTATGTTATATGTGTCTGTGCAAGGTACCAAGCAAGCCCTATAGAATCTCATTATACTGCAGTCAAAAGAATATTGAGATATCTTAAGGGCACACCTAATCTTTGTCTTTTGTACCCTAAGAATAGAGACTTTCTACTAACAGGTTATTCAGATGCTGACTTTGCAGGTTGAAAAGTAGATAGAAAGAGTACCTCTGGTACATGTCAATTTCTATGTGGTAGACTAGTATCATGCAGCAGTAAGAAGCAGACTAGCGTGGCAATTTCCACTGCAGAGTCTGAATATGTTGCTGCAGGCAGCTGCTGTGCTCAGCTATTATGGATACAACATCAACTTGAAGATTATGGAATCTAGGTAAGTAGAACACCTTTATTTTGTGATTCTACTAGTGCTATTTCTATTACTAATAATCTTGTTTCTCATAGTAGAACAAAACACTACAAGATATGCACTTTACAGTGACGTTTTTTTGCGACGTTTTGAAAAGCGTCGCCGTTTAATTTCTATCTACCGGCACTTTTTATAAAAAAAAGTCACTACTACAAAATAGTACTTATCCATGTTTTCATGAAAAAACGTCAATATAAATGTTCAGTTTTTGTGACGATTTTTTTAAAACGTCATCAAGACATATGATTTTTGTAAAAAAAACTATTATCAAAACATTTAAAATATTTTCCTTACAATCATGTCATTTACTAGCTGAGCATGAAGTGCATACATGATATCATATTTACTTTTAAATAAATAATCTCAAGAATTTTTATTCAATACATGTTTAGTAGAAAGACAAATAATCTGTGAATTAGACAACTAATCTCAAGAGAATTTTAATCGTTGAGTGAGGCCCGTGCGAAGGCGGTCGTGTTGGAGTTGTGGAACAATTTCAGTCCTCTTTTTTCTCACATTGGGTTCGCCCACGTGAGCTTAGAGGAATCGAAGTGTGAATCCCTCCGACATATCCGGCGCCGACGACAGCGGGGGTCTGGGGGCGGCAGCCCCCGGCGGAGGTCACAAAATCAGTTTTGGGACAAACTTTCAATATCATCCACATGATTAGAAGTGAAAATCAATCATGTCTACCCACGAAAAAAACATCTAAAACTTTTATAATGTTCTCTCTCCGTCCCGTGTCAACCTAAAAAAATTCGTTGTCGGGCTCAATGATGCAATGGGACCGTGAAAAACGGGCATATTTTCAACATCTACAATGCCTCTCCCGACCCAAAAAAAACACTTTTGCGCCCTTTCATCTCCTCCTCACCTCTCCTGATCCCAATATTTCGCTTCACCTCTTCATCTCCCCGTCCAGAAACCTTCGCACGATTCAACCCATCAACGAAGGCAAACATACATCCGATCGACTTCGTCTTCTCCTTCACCCGCAAAGACAACCTCTTAGGGGAATATCCTTCCGGCCTACAGCCACTCACCTATAGGTTTCGGACAACTACAGAGGTAAACCATAAACTTTGATCCATCATCCATCTCATTACCCAATACTCTGCTAGTTTGCACATCCTCATATGTTCGTCGCTAGGGTTTGCGCTCACGACCTCTAACGCCATGCCGAACGGACACTAAGTTGCATTTTGTTGGGTACATTGGAATAAATGTACCTGATTTGAAGAAGCCTCACCCTACTCAATGATATACATCAAAATGTATTTGATGTGTTTTGAGTTTAGTTGTGCAGGTCAAGTATTTACAGGGAAAGCTGAAACGTTTCTAAGTCCATGTGTCGACACCTAGAAGGAAAATGTCGACACTTAAGAAGACTTGTGTCGACACCCAGAGAAGCAGTGTCGACACTTGGAGTAATTATGTCGACACCAGGAATGCAGAGTCGACACCAGAAGGAAAGTGTCGACACATACAGGATATGTCGACACTCAATGAAGAAATGTCCATTAAAGCTGTGTCGACACTTAGAAGCAGTGTCGACACCCAGAGGAACTTTGTCGACATCAGAAAGTGTCGACACTTGGAGGCAGTGTCGACACTCAGCAAATTAAACAGAGCTTATGTACAAGTGTCGACATAATGAAGAATGTGTCGACACACAGCAGAAGACTCAACACATGAAGAAAGTGTCGACACTAGGAGGCTGTGTCGACACTCAGCAAAGTTCAACAAAATTCTAAGGACAAGTGTTGACACAAAGGAGATGTGTCGACACTCAGCAAAAGTATCAACACAGAAGGCATGTGTCTACACCAAGAAGATGTGTCGACACAGAACAAGTTCAACACAAGAAGATGTGTCGACACAGAGGAGTTGTGTCGACACTTAGCAGAATTCAACTAAGTACTGAAGAACAAGGAGTTGTGTCGACACACAATATCAGTGTCGACACATGTTGAAGAAGCTGTGTCGAGAAGTAAATTCTACAACACAAGGAGTTGTGTCGACACCTTGAAGGCTAGTGTCGACACTTAGTCTACTTGTGTCGACACTTAGTCTATAAGTGTCGACACTTAAAGACTCTCTGTCTCGACACTTTCAGACAGTTACAGAAAATTCAAGAAGTGACTGGATGACATGACAGCTGCCATTCCAGCCGATCTACTGCAACTGTCAGAGTTGTCAGAAAGTTGTTAGAAACTGGATCAGCCGGTAACCATGAAGAAGGCCTATATATAGGCTTACTCTGTCAACAGAAATGATGATTTAGAGGATTGAGAAGAAGATCAAGCAATTCATTGAAGAACCTATTCAAGTGAAGATCTAAGTAGTTACAGAGAGAGCTCCTTCCAAGAAGACAGCTGTTGAACCAGGCTGTGAAGAAGGTTTCAGATTGAGATCTGAATCTTAAGTTACAGTGATTGAAGATCAGCTGCATAGAGTATTAACCCTACTGTGTTCTACATTCAAGAAGCTTTGAAGAAAGCCAAGTGAGGTTGATCTCAGCAAAGTTCTTCCAAGAACTCATCAAGAAACCTGTCAACTCTTCTCTCTTATTCTGAGTAGAGGTTATATACATTGTATTTTTAATTTCTTGTAGGATCCTTAGGGATCTGAGTTGTAAGCCTGAAATTATAAAGGCTGAGTGGTAGGGTCTGTGTGCCTGAGTGTAGGAGATTCATTTCTCTGAGTGTAGGCCTTGTGGCTGAGTGTAGGTCTTTGTGAAGACTGAGTGGTAGGGCTGTTGAGCCTGAGTTGTAGGAGTGAGATCACTTTGAGCTGTAGGAACCTGGTTGGGGTTCTGAGTGTAAGATCTGAGGATCTGAGGAATAGTGGAGGAGTTTGGCCAAATCTAGTACACTACTAGATAGGCGAAGGGGGAAAGTGATGTACCCAAACCTTGGGGAACCACTATAAAACTGTGTGTACTATGTGTGTATGATTCTGTGGTTGTTGTTTTATGTTCTGTGAAATCTGTGATTAAATCTGCCTAAAAGTTTAAAAAGATTAAGGTCACCTATTCACCCCCCCCCCCCCTCTAGGTGATTAGGTTCAATTTCTTTCAAGTGGTATCAGAGGGAGGTTCCTCAAAAAGGATATAACTGTCTGAGTAGATCCTGTTGGCAGATTCAGTATAATCAAGTACAGAATCAAGAAAATCAAGAAAATGGGTTCAACAGAGAATCACAAAGAACATGGATCCATGAAGTTGTCAATATGTAGAAAGGAGATTTTTGGCATCTGGAAAGAAAGGGTTAGACTATTTATAGAAGCCTCTGACCCTAGAATCTATATCACAGTTAAAGAAGGGCCATATGTGCCAATGAAAGTATCTGTGTTAGATTCAAATCAGAGAACACCAAAAGACTATTTTGAAATGAGCAAGGATGAGATTATTCTGGCTACAATGGACAAGAGGGCTCAGAATATCATTGTAAGTGCAATACATGATGCAACATTTCAGGACTTGATACACTATAAAACATCAAAGGAGATGTGGGATACTCTGATAGTGTACATGGAGGGTTCAGAAGAAGTTAGACAAGACAGGAAGTCTTTGTTAAACCAAGAATATGAGAGTTTGAGACAAGGCAGGTCTGATAGTATAACAGAATGCTATAAGAAATTTTGTAGGATTGTCAATGAGTTGATGTCTTATGGAAGAGAATTCAGCAACTATGAGCAGAATGATAAGTTTTTGAGATCCCTAACTAAAGACTGGGAAACTAAGATTTGTGCCATAAGGGAAATGGCCAAGTTACCAGACATTCCTCCTCCAACATTGTTTGGAAAGCTGTTATCGTATGAAATGCAGCTAATGGTAAGGAAAGAAGAGGAGAAGACTACAAGAATTGAGCATAAAGAGAGAGTTGTGGCATTCAAGACATAAGCCACCAAGAAATATAAAAGTAAGTCTCCATCTCCACCTCCAAAAGTGGCTGAGACTGGGTCAGATGAATTAGAAAGCAGGAATTCTGAAAGCAGTGAGAGTGATAAGGACTTTGCAGCTTTCACAAGACATTTTCAGAAGTTTCTTAAGAAGAAACAGTGGAGGTCTAAGCCATCCACTTCGCAGAAGTCATCTAAGTATGACAGGAGAAAGCACAAGACAAGTAAAGCAACATCTTCAAAGACAGTCTGTTATTGTTGTAACAAACATGGACATATTGTTGCTGACTGTCCAAAGAAGAGGAGAGAGTCAACAGATAAGAAGAAGACTAAAATCAAGGGCAAGAAGGAAAGGTCCTTTGTTGCTAAAAAGGACAAAAGTCTGTCAGATATGTCTTCTTCAGAAACTGATTCAGAAGCTGAAGCTTACATTGGACTGTTTGCTGAAGAAGAGGAAGATGAATTCATCCAGTTAATGAACCCTATATATGAACATGAGGACAATCAGTGTCAGGGACTGATGGCCTTATCAGAAGGAGATAAAATCCAGGATCAGCCTGGACCTAGTCAGGTACAAAATTGTTCTTCAAGTTCAGTTTCTTGTACTGGTTCAGAATCAGATTCATCAGCATCAAGTGATGAGAGTGAATCTGAATCTGAAGGAGATATTCATCAATTGATTGATGAATATAGAGTAGTGTTGCATGCTTTAAAGAAAAGCAAATCCTTGGCCAAGAGTCAGGCTAAGGAGATTGTCAGTCTTAAAGTTGCTGCAACAGATTTTGATAAGTTGATTGATCCAAAACTAAATGAAATAGCCAGGCTGAAGAACATAACTGTTATTCAGATGGGGACTATAGCATTCAAGAATGATCAAATCAGAAATCTGGAGATTAGTTTTCAGAAAGAAAGAGACATAGTTGCAAATTTTTCTAAACCAAAGTCTGTTCTACCTTTGATAGATGAATTTGTACATCAAAAGGGTAAAACTGGATTAGGGTTTACAAAACCTGCTAGGACTGTAAAGTCCAAGTATAATGGCAAAGCCCCAGTACTCAACAAGCCTGTTGTAGATATAACAGCCAGGGTTGTACCTAAGCAAAGGTACAACAGATTTGAGTGCTGGTGTTGTGGCAAGGTTGGCCACTTTGCCATAGACTGTTGGCATAATTCTAGTGCCAAAGTGAGTAGCAATCTACCTGTTAGAAAAGCTACAGGTAGTTTTGTTAAGAGGCAAACTAACCAGCACCAAGGACCCAAGAATTATTTGGGTTCTAAGGTCAACTAATCTGTTTTGCAGGTGAGTCCAAGTGTCCATGCCCCAATATGGTACTTGGACAGTGGATGTTCCAGGCACATGACTGGAACTAGGGGATTGCTAAAGGACTACACACCAATCAAGGATGGTCCTAAAGTCACCTTTGGTGGTTCTGAAAAAGGAATCATCAAGGGTTTTGGTAACATTTCTAGCAACCTTATAACATTTACTCAAGTGGCTTATATTAAAGGGTTGAAACATAACCTTATTAGTATAAGTCAGCTGAGTGATATATGATATAACATCTCATTTGTCAAAGATGGTTGTCATATCAGGAGGTCAAATGATCAAGAGATCATTCTGACAGGTTATAGGAAGAGAAATGTCTATTGTCTAGACATTATGTGTGAGAACAATGGTTCTCCAGTGTGTCTTGTAGCTGATGAGAAAGTCTCTCATTGTGTCAAATGGCACAAGAGGATAGCCCATCTTAACTACAAGACAATTGGCCAACTCTATAGCAAAGAGTTAGTGAGGAGTGGTACTCAGGTTAAGTGTATTAAAGATGGGATATGCTCAGCTTGTCAAAAGGGCAAGAAGACTAGATCCACCTTTAATAGCATTGAAAACAAAGATGCTGTGAGGTGCTTATACCTCTTGCATATGGATCTCTTTGGTCCTATGCCAGTTCACAGCCTAGGTAGGAAGGTCTACACATTTGTGGTTGTAGATGACTACTCAAGGTTTTCCTGGGTATTCTTCCTTAGATAGAAATCTGAAACACCTAGTATCTTCTATTGTTTTGTCAAACAAATTCAGAATGAGTTAGACAGTACAGTGGTCAAAATAAGAAGTGACCATGGTATTGAATTCCAGTCTAATAGTATGACAAAGCTATGTGAAGAGTTTGGGATATTTCAGGAATTTTCTTCACCAAGAACACCTCAGCAAAATAGCATTGCTGAAAGGAAAAATAGAACCTTGATTGAGGCTGGTAGAACCCTGAAAGAGCAGCTAGATCTGATATACTCTAGAGGGGGGGGGGTGAATAGAGTATATGGTGCTTTGAATCTTTTTACAATAGTTGTTGTTGTATGTGTAAGCAGGGAAGCAGTAATAAAACTAATCACAGTACTAAGCTAAACAAAAGCCAATCACAGAGAAATCAAGGCTAGAAACAAAAATGAAAGCAAGCAAAACCAGAAGACACAAGGAAATATAGTGGTTCCCCAAACTTGGGTACATCCACTCTTCTACCACCCTAGGTAGGAATCCACTGCAGGATGAGTTGATCAGGTGTCCTGGGCACCAATGAGCTTTTGATAAGGTGCTCAAAAACCAGAGCAGATTTTTTGATCAGGTGTCTTGCCACCAATGAGCTTTTGACAAGGTGCTCAAAAACCAAGCTCAAACTTTTGAAGGGAGTTTGAGAAACCCTTTACAGAGTAGGGGTGAGAGAATGATGGAAATCTTCTCTTTCTCAAACAACTGAGAAGACTATGTGGATTGATGTCAAAGCTCCCCCTGAATCCTTGAGCTCTTCAGGAAGAAAAAGCTTTGCAGAGGGTGATAGGCCTTAAAAGATTAAACTCCAGCAATAGATAATTTCAGCAAGAAGAGACTGAAATGTTGAATGTCTGGAGCCTGGAAATATGTTGGCCTTGAACACTTTGAAGACTAAGAAGATCTAGAGATTTGAAAGCTTGATCTCCTTGGATGAGTGTTCTTCAGAATTCTTTTTGTGACAGAAGATTTTTGAATGCTTCACTGTAATCTGTATCCTCTCTCTGTATTGTGTGTGATCTTCTGTAAGATTAAAAAAAAATCTTGTCATTTATTCTCTGGTGTGGAATAGAATAACATTCTCTGTCAAGTATAGCCGTTGACCTGCATTAATTGCATCCTTAATTGCATAATCTCTTCTAGAGGAAAGTCCACAGAATTATTCCTTGAAAAATCCCTTGAAACTTGGTCCAGAAATAAATGAAAACGGCTAGCAAATCTCTGAATTAATTGCAGAATAACTCCTAACTGATTTGAATTTGAATTAAGAAATATCCTGGAAGTTATCTGAAATCGTCGAACTGAGCTCTGCTATCGTCGAGCTGAGCTCAGCGATCCGGAAACATACAGCAGCAAAATATCGTCGATCTGAGCTCAAAGATCGTCGAACTGAGCTCAGAGATAAAGATCCAAAGCAGAGACAAAATCGTCGACCTGAGCTCACCGATCGTCGAATGGAGTTCGACGATATTATGAAGTTGAGCTTAGCGATCGTCGAATGGAGTTCGACGATCTGTCGAAGTTGAGCTAGACAATCGTCGATCGGAGTTCGACGAATCGTCGTGCTGAGCTCGACGATCAGACTTAGTCTCCAGACAAAAAAATCTTGGTCTTCAGGGCAGCTTACAAACCTAGACTTCTAACCCTTAGACTCAATTCTAATTGACCTATTGAGCTATACAGGAGGTCAAGCAAAGGTTCCTAGAGACATAGTGATCCTGACCCAAATTAGTAATAGGGTGTTCCAACAATCTCCCCCTATTTGGGTTAGGATTACTATTTACAGACTTTGGAAAAATTTAAATAACAACATACAAGCATTAAAGCAGAAAAACAACAGCTAGACAAGCAGAATCACAGATATGCATATCATCCAGATAATCAGTCAGAAATCACAGAAATTATCACCTTACATTATCATTTCTTCTCTTTGCCCTTAACCATTTTAATTTCTCTGTTAGGATTTAGGGCTTCCTTCTTGGATCTGGTGTCATCTGCTACACCTAAAGATGTCTGCTGTTTAAGCCTGGGAACCACTACTTCAGGATGTAATTCCATGTATCTGTCAGCATCAAAGAATCTACTTGAAGCATATCTCTCAAGTTCTTTCTGTCTCTGTTCAGACATAGTAGAAATGTTGGAAGAATCTAATCCTTGTTCTCTGGCCTTTTTAATTTGGTCCAGTGCAGCTAATTCCTTCATTCTGGCAGTCCAAGCAGCTGGATTATTTTCAGGATCTTCAAAAGGTACAGGTGGCTCATACCTGTTGGAAGGATTGTCTTGAGAAGGCCTGACAGACACAGTCTCTTTCAGCTTGTAAGGGAAAGGACCAGAAGCTGTATCAGAAGAACCATGTAGTCCCCTAGAATATGGGTGCTGCCTGGAGTACCCTTTAGAATATACTTGAATATCTCTCTGATTGCCCCTATATCCTCCTCTCCTAGAATGAGAGCCCCTGGATTGGCTTTCCCTGTGGTAAGATCTGGCATGAGGTTGATAGGGAGCCTGACTTCTGGCTGGGGGTTGACTTGCAGAGCTTCCACCTGCACCTGCATCAGGAGGAGGTGGTGGAGGAGGATGAGAGTGCTGGATTTGGGATGAACCCTTCTCATATTTTCTCTTTTTCTTCATGGATTTCAGCTGGTTCTTGGAATACAGCATCCAGTGTTCAGTGATTGGGCAATCATGTAGAATATAATAAGGGATATCATTGTTATCTTTGACTTTAGCAGGAGGTACCCTTTTCATTGCTTTGCTCCTTGCCTTCCTTTTCCTGGCAATGGTAGCAGATGAGTCATCAGAGTCTGTTTTGAATTCATCAGATTCAGAACTCTGGTCATCATAGAGAGCATCTATTTTCTTCATCAAATCTTCCTTTAGCTGAATAGAGGCAGATGAGGCAGAAGCTGAAACAGCAGCAGTAGTAGGTGTTGAGATGGTAACAGTAGGGACAGCAGCAGATGGAGAAGGTGCAACAACAGCAACAACTTTACTAACAACAGCATATTCACTAACAGCCACAGAAGCATCATCAAAGTCTGCAGAAGGCTCAAATTCAGTGGCCTCTATCATAAGAAAGTCCTTGGAAGATGGTTCAGCAGAAACAGTAGAAACTTCAGCATCAGTAGTAACAACATTTTCAGGAGCAGCAGTATCAACAATCCTTTCTTCAGGAGAAGCAGCAGCAGCAATGACTGAATTTACAAAAGAGGAGATCATGCTAGGGTCACAGCAAGAAAGAGGCACAAGTGCCTTGGATAAGTCTTCTGGAGGCTGGACAGCATGGACCTCTGGCAGACAGCTAAAGTAGGCAGAATCAAAAGCAGATAGCAAAGACCTGAGGTCTATTGCAAGAACTGCAGTAGGAGGCACAGTAGCAGCAGCAAGTGAAGCAGAACTAACAGCAACAGCAGATAGAGGGCTTGCAGAAACAGCAGCAGCAGCATCATGAAGATTCACTTCATATGGCATCTCCCCCTGCCTAGATGCAGATACATCTGAATCAAGGCACACTGCTGTAGGTGCTGACAGAGGGAAGAGGGAAGAGAGCCTGGCAAAAAGGGCTGCCACTGATAGGTGGAGTGGAGCCAAAGAGGTCTCCAACATCAGAGTTAGCATGGGGGCAAGTAACTCATACAGCCTGTCAGCTAGGTCTGAGAGGTCTACTTGCTCAAGAGCTGGAGCAGAGGTAGAAGATATGGAAGCAGCTGAGGTTTCTGGAAGTGGAGAGCTGGAGAAGGGTGGAAGGGATGGCTCAGGTGTTGGGAGGGTGGATATGGAGGATAGAGGAATGGATATGGATGGGGTGAATGTTGGTTGGTCTATGATGTGGTGTAGGAGATCTTGGAATGAAGTGGAGGAGGTGGGTAATTCAGGACGAGATGATGGGGATTCATCCATAAAGGAATCATCCAGTAGGGTGAAGGATGGAATAGAGGGTGAGGAGGACACATCTGGTGGAGGGTAAGAGAACAGTGGGTGGAATTGGTCTGCTGGTGGAGGTAGAATGGGTTCTGGGGATGGTGTTCATGTTGGAGATGGGCTGGAGATGGTGATGGTGGATGGAGCTAGAATGGTGGATGGTAGGGGAAGGGATGGAATTGGAGGAGGAGGAGAGGCAGCAACAGCAACCAGGTCATCTGCAGGGGCAAAGACCTGTGGAGGAGTGACTCTTTGAGTCCTTGTGCCTGAAGGGGCACTATAGGAGGGCCTGCTAGGCTTGCTGATTTTCCTGTCCCACTTTCCAAAGAGGGCACAGGTTAGTCTCTTGGAGGCATTGATATGAACTCCAGAGGAGACTAGCAAGGCAGGACACCTATGCTGCAGAAATACTCCAATAATTCTTCCAAAATTAACAAAACTTTTGTTTATTTTCTTTTTGATGAGGTCAAAGAAGACCTCTCCCCAATTCAGATTTTTCTTGTCCACAAGAGCTCCCATGAGGCAGAGCTGATATCTTGATATGGTATCGTGGGCTGAGTGCTTTGCCAGTAGCACTTTTCCCACCACATCTGCCATGAACCTGTATTCAACAGACAGGTTCCTTTTGAATAGCTTGCTAGGGTTTCCCTCTGGATGACCCATCCTGGCAAGCAGTTCAGAATACTTCTCTCCAGATAGCTCAGCAGAATCTTCTCCATTTCTCAATTCAAAAACTTCTGAGAGAATGGTTGGGGTCAGGGGTACCTGATTTCCAGCAATAGTCCCAACTATTATGCTGTTATCTTGATTATGGGCAGTGTAAACCCACTCCTTGATCTCATCAGAAGCCAGCTTGATCCTGGTGGTCATTAGAGCAGTCAGATTCTGATCCTTGAACAGACTCAGTATCTCTTGAAAAATCTGATCAGTCGTGCTGAAGGATTCTATATCAATGTCAAACCCAACATCAAACTTCATTGCAGCAAGGACAGCAACTGACACAGCCATTGTACCTGCAAAAACTCAACAAACAAAACGACCAAGAGTAGAACTGTTTGGAGGGAAAGAATATTCTTGCAGAGAAATCGAAAGCGCAAATGAGAACGACGGCAAAAAAAAGAGTTTTATATTAGGGTTCGACGCAGAAATGGAAAGATCGTTGAACTCAGTTCGACGATCGAGGCTTCTAAAGGAATCTAAAGAGACTTCCACATCGTCGATCTCCGTTCGACGATAATGGAAAGCGTCGAGCTCCGTTCGACGATCCTTCAGAGAACGAAATCGTCGAGCGCCGTTCGATGATCGTTGACCGGAAGAGATAATTCACACTATCTGAGAGGCGCTGAACTCAGTTCGACGATTTTGAAAATCGTCGATCTCCGTTCGACGATCTTGGGGCAAATCGTCGAGCGCAGTTCAGAGATCAGAAAAATTCTAGACACTAAGAAAAATCATAATGTTTGCCTAGTATTGGTCAATTTTTAAGCTTTCAAAATCTTGGATATTATTTAAGACTTCCTCCATCTAACATTCCTAACTGATTTAGGAAGAAGGTGTGTTTCTTTTCATCCAAAGGCTTGGTGAAAATATCTCCCCTTTGTAAATCAGTTGGGATATATTGTAATTAAATTTTATTCTTTTCAACATTATCCCTTAAGAAATGATGCCTAATCTCTATATGTTTTGTCCTACTATGGAGGACTGGATTTTGAGCTATGGAAATAGCACTAGTATTGTCACAAAAGATTTTAGACTTCTCTAAGTTGTAGCCATAGTCTAGGAGTTGATTTTGAATCCACAAGATTTGTGAACAACAGCTGCCTGCAGCCATATATTCAGCTTCAGCAGTTGAAGTTGACACAGATGTTTGTTTCTTACAAAACCAAGAGACAAGTCTGTCACCAAGGAACTGACAAGTTCCACTGGTGCTTTTCCTGTCAATTCTGCATCCAGCATAATCAGTATCTGAGAATCTAGGTTAATCAAATGCTGAATCCTTTGGATACCAGAGACCTAGATTTGGACAACTTTTAACATACCTGAGAATCCTCTTTACTAAAGTTAGGTGTGACTCTCTAGGGCTTACTTGGAACCTAGCACATATACATGTAGCAATCATTATATCTGGTCTACTAGCTGTAAGATACAGTAAAGAGCCAATCATTGCTCTATATGTTGTCTGATCAACAGGTTTCCCATGTTCATCAGCATCCAATACAGCATTAGTAGGCATGGGTGTTTTCATACAAGATGCCTCAAACATACAAAATTTCTTAACCAGTTCATTTGCATACTTGGTTTGAGAAATGAAGATGCCTTCAGCATGTTGCTTGACTTGCAATCCTAGGAAGAAGGATAGCTCACCCATGCTACTCATCTCAAATTTAGAATGCATTAGGTTGGAAAACCTTCTGCACAATTTGGAGTCAGTAGAACCAAAAATAATATCATCTACATAAATTTGTACTAGTAGGGTATGAGACTTATGGGTTCTAATGAAAAGAGTTTGGTCTACTCTACCCCTTATAAAACCATTTTCCAAGAGAAAGCATGCTAGGGTCTCATACCATGCTCTGGGAGCTTGCTTGAGACCATATAATGTTTTGTTCAGTTTAAAAACATGATCAGGATAAGTTGGAGAGATAAAACCTGGAGGTTGTCTGACAAAAACTTCCTCTTTGATGTCTCCATTCAATAAAACACTTTTGACATCCATCTGATATACTTTGAAGCCTTTGTGAGCTGCATAAGCTAGAAATATTCTGATGGCTTCTAATCTTGCAACAGGTGCAAAAGTCTGGTCGTAGTCGATTCCTTCTTCTTGAGAATATCCTTGAGCAACTAGCCCTGCCTTGTTCCTTATAATTACTCCTTGATCATCCAGTTTGTTTCTGAATACCCATTTTGTTCCAACAATGGAATGATCCTTAGGCCTTGGCACTAGTTCCCATACTTTGTTCCTCTCAAATTGATGCAACTCCTCTTGCATTGCAATGATCCAGTGTGGATCTTGCTCTGCATCTTGAATGGACTGAGGTTCAATTTGAGATAGGAAGCAGGTGTGCAACAGGTTTTGGTTGACCTGATTTCTGGTTTGCACACCAGCTGAGATTTCTCCAATTATTTGGGAAATTGGATGGTCTCTTGATGTTACTAAATCAACAGGGGGTGTTGATTGTTCACCAACCTGTGTTGTTGTTTCCTCTTGTGGTACAACAACTGGCTCTTCAAGTTGTGCTTCAATGTGTTGAGCATTTTCTTCATCTTCACTGCTTTCATCCCTTTGAGTAACCTGTAACTTGTTCAAGTCTTCAACTAGAGAATGTTCCTGCAAAGCTTCTATGGTAGAAGAATTCTTCTCCTTGAAAGACATGTTAGTTTCATCAAATGAAATGTGAACAGATTCCTCAATTTTCAAAGATGCTTTATTATAGACCCTATAGGCCTTGCTGATCATGGAGTATCCCAGAAACACTCCTTCATCAGCTTTGGCTTGAAATTTTGCTAAATATCTCTTGTCATTATTGTGAATGTAGCAAATACAACCAAAAACTCTAAAATAGTCAACTTTAGGTTTCTTCCCTTTGAGTAATTCATAGGGAGTCTTTCCCTTTAGTTTATGTATCAAACTTCTGTTCAACACATAGTTGGAGGTGTTCACTGCTTCTGCCCAGAAGGATAGAGGTAGATGAGCATCTGATAACAATGTAGTGGCAGATTCAATAAGGGTTCTATTTTTCCCTTCAGCTACCCCATTTTGTTGAGGAGTTCTAGGAGCTGAGAAAGTATGCCTGATCCCTTCACTCTGACAGAACTCTTGCATAAGAAGAGAATCAAACTCTGTCCCATGATCACTTCTGATCAGGGCAATGTGAGTATTGAACTCAATATGTATGCATTTGAGAAACTCTGTCAGACACTTAAAGTTATCAGACTTCTTCCTTAGAAAGAACACCCAAGTGAATCTAGAGAAGTCATCTACAACTACTAAAGTATAGGATTTCCCTCCTAGGCTTTGTACTGTGATGGGTCCAAAAAGATCCATGTGTAACAGATACAATATCCTAGGTGAATCACTCTAATTAAGTGACTTAAAGCTGTTTTTAGTTTGCTTGCCTAATTGACAAGCCCTGCAGAGTCCTTCCTTCTTGTAGGGGCCAGAAGGTAGTCCTCTAACAAGGTTGTTCTTGGATAGCCTAGCAATAGTTCTAAGGTTTAGGTGTCCTAATCTCTTATGCCATAAGATATTGGGTCTACAGACAGAATTGAACAAACAGATATCTACATTAGTTGAAAGAAAATCTACTAGATAGATGTTACCTTTCCTTTTACCTGTCAACACAGTTGTGTTGTCCTCTGACTTGATTTTGCATAAGGCTTTGCTGAAGGTCACCTGGTAGCCTTCATCACATAGCTGACTGATGCTGATTAGGTTGTGCTTCAGTCCTTCCACATAAGCTACCTTCTTAAAGGTTACTGAACCAATCTGGACTGCACCATATCCTTTAGTCTGTCCAAAGTTTGAATCACCAAAGATAACTTTGGGTCCAAGCTTGGCTCTGAAGGATGTGAGGTTGTCCTTGTTCCCTGTCATGTGCTTAGAGCACCCACTATCCAAGTACCATTGCTGGTTAGATGCTGGATAGGTCTTCACCTGCACATGAGACAATTCATTTGTTTTTGACCCTGTTTACCTTGGGCCTAGGTTGATAACCTTTAAATTCTGAAATGAAAGACATCCCAGGTTGACTCTTATAACCTTCAGGATGATATCTCCTTGGAGGTATAATCCATTCAGTATAAGGGTTAAAGATTTGGGATGTAGGACCCTTAGGATTCAATTTTGATTTACCTTTGAAAAGTTTTCCAGAGCTCTGACCTCTGTTCGACGATCTGTGAGCTGCGTTCGATGATCTTGGGTCAGATCGTCGAGCTCCGTTCGACGGTCGACTATAGATGAGGTCAGGTATTTGAGATCGTCGACCTGCGTTCGACGACTTTGGCTGAGATCGTCGATCTGCGTTCGACGATTGTGCCTGAGATCGTCGAGCTGCGTTCGGCGATCGTTGATCTTCATTCGGCGATCGTCGATCTCCGTTCGACGATTTCTGCTGGGACTTGGTTTTCTGAGGTAAATCAGAATTTTTCCTAGCAACCTCTACAACTCCCTTTCCTTTGTCAGAAATGAATTTGATGGGAGTTGTTAGGACTATAGGTTGGCTAGATGAAGCACCCAAGCCCAGTGTACTGTTAAATCTAGAGTTCACTGTGCTTGTGATGTCCATCAGCTTGATTCTTCTCCCATTGAGGGATTCTTCAAGCTTCTTGGCCTCAGAGAGGTCACTTTCCAGTGAAGCTATCTGTTCCCTACTGTCTTCCAACTCCTGAGAGAGTTTGAGGTTTTCTGACTTTAGAGTATTGTGTTCAGATAATTGATTTCTGAGAGAGATAATCTCTTTCTCAGACATTAACAGGTCTAAACACAGTGCTTTAAATTCAGATTTAAAATCTTCTGAACTAAAATCAAAAGAACCAATTACCTGATCTTCTTCAGGTTGAGTCTCTGAGTCTGACTCTGACTCCTCTTCCTCTGAATTATGCTGTGAGGCATTGATTGCCATCATGCAGAACTCCTTTTCTTCTGCATCATCCTCATCATCACTGGAGCTGGATGAGACTTCTGACTCTTCTTCAGTCTCACTGCAGGATTCAGCAACAAACCCTTTTCTTGTATGCTTGTTTTTGCTTGAAGAAGGTTTGCCATTGACATTCCTTCTGGAGTCTTTCTCCTTTCTTCTTTCTTTTCTGTCCCTTCTGTCCTTGTTCTTGTTCTCTGGACAGTCAGGAACTATGTGCCCTGGTTTCCTGCAACCAAAGCAAATAATGTCTTTATTATTACTAATGGACTTGTCATACCTTGGCTTATCCTGCTCCTTGTATGATCTTCTTCTGAAGTCCTTTCTGGCCATCTTGTAGAATCTTTTGGCCAGCAGACTGAGTAGTTCATCATTGCCTGTAGCTTTATCTTCAGGCAGATCCTCAGTTGCCTTGAATGCTATGGTCTTCTCTTTTATTGTGGCTGGTGAGGCAGCCTTCTGTTCTTCCTCTCTATTTTTGATGAGCAGCTCATAGGATTTGAGCTTACCCAATAGAGCTTCAGTGGTGATCTCATTTAGACTTCTGGCATCCTTAATTGGCCAGATTCTTGAATCCCAAGTGCTGGGAAAGCACATTAGGATCTTGTCATTAAGTTTAGTTAGAGAGATCTCTTTGTCTAATGTCCTGAGTTCACTGACAATTAGACTTAGTCTGTTGTACATGTCTCCCACTGACTCAGTTTCTCCCTTTCTGAAATTCTCATATTGAGAGATGAGATGGGATCTTCTATCCTTTCTCTCATTAGCTGAGCTTGAGACTATTTCTGAGAGTTTGTCCCAAATTTCATTTGCTGAGTTACATTCAGCTACCTTTTGAAATATGTCATCTGACATTGTCTGGGCTAGGATATTCATAGCCTTAGCATCAGCTACCTTCCATCTCTTGATGTCAGCATCTGTTCCTGATGGAGGTGGAACAATATTTGTACTGGAATTCTTTGGGGGTCTTGGACATACTGTCAACATAGAATTAAAAATATCTTCGTCAATAGAATTCATTTAAAGTCTAATCCTTGCTTTCCAAAGTGCAAACTTGGATAGATTGCACACTGGAGGTCTGGTGCTAGCATAATCTTTGTTTTGGGCCATGATTTGTGAGAACAAAATCTAATAATAAAATACTTAAAGAAAAACAGATCTAACTTGGGATCTTTGGGTTCAGGTGTTAGCCTGTACAACCAATCAGGTATGGTATGTTCAACCAACCTGGAAGATGTGGTATTTTTAACCAACCTCCCTCTGATACCAATTGAAATAACAGCTAGATCTGATATACTCTAGAGGGGGGGGGGGTGAATAGAGTATATGGTGCTTTGAATCTTTTTACAACAGTTGTTGTAGTATGTGTAAGCAGGGAAGCAGTAATAAAACTAATCACAGTACTAAGCTAAACAAAAGCCAATCACAGAGAAATCAAGGCCAGAAACAAAAATGAAAGCAAGCAAAACCAGAAGACACAAGGAAATATAGTGGTTCCCCAAACTTGGGTACATCCACTCTTCTACCACCCTAGGTAGGAATCCACTGCAGGATGAGTTGATCAGGTGTCCTGGGCACCAATGAGCTTTTGATAAGGTGCTCAAAAACAAGAGCAGATTTTTTGATCAGGTGTCTTGCCACCAATGAGCTTTTGACAAGGTGCTCAAAAACCAAGCTCAAACTTTTGAAGGGAGTTTGAGAAACCCTTTACAGAGTGGGGGTGAGAGAATGATGGAAATCTTCTCTTTCTCAAACAACTGAGAAGACTATGTGGATTGATTTCAAAGCTCCCCCTGAATCCTTGAGATCTTCAGGAAGAAAAAGCTTTGCAGAGGGTGATAGGCCTTCAAAGATTGAACTCCAGCAATAAATAATTTCAGCAAGAAGAGACTGAAATGTTGAATGTCTGGAGCCTGGAAATATGTTGGCCTTGAACACTTTGAAGACTAAGAAGATCTAGAGATTTTAAAGCTTGATCTCCTTGGATGAGTGTTCTTCAGAATTCTTTTTGTGATAGAAGATTTTTGAATGCTTCTCTGTAATCTGTATCCACTCTCTGTATTGTGTGTGATCTTCTGTAAGATTAAAAAAAAATCTTGTCATTTATTCTCTGGTGTGGAATAGAATAACATTCTCTGTCAAGTATAGCCGTTGGCCTGCATTAATTGCATCCTTAATTGCATAATCTCTTCTGGAGGAAAGTCCACAGAATTATTCCTTGAAAAATCCCTTGAAACTTGGTCCAGAAATAAATGAAAACGGCTAGCAAATCTCTGAATTAATTGCAGAATAACTCCTAACTGATTTGAATTTGAATTAAGAAATATCCTGGAAGTTATCTGAAATCGTCGAACTGAGCTCTGCTATCGTCGAGCTTAGCTCAGCGATCCGGAAACATACAGCAGCAAAATATCGTCGATCTGAGCTCAAAGATCGTCGAACTGAGCTCAGAGATAAAGATCCAAAGCAGAGACAAAATCGTCGACCTGAGCTCACCGATCGTCGAATGGAGTTCGATGATATTATGAAGTTGAGCTCAGCGATCGTCGAATGGAGTTCGACGATCTGTCGAAGTTGATCTAGACGATCATCGATCGGAGTTCGACGAATCGTCGTGCTGAGCTCGACGATCAGACTTAGTCTCCAGACAGAAAATCTTGGTCTTCAGGGCAGCTTACAAAACTAGACTTCTAACCATTAGACTCAATTCTAATTGACAATTTGAGCTATACAGGAGGTCAAGCAAAGGTTCCTAGAGACATAGTGATCCTGACCCAAATTAGTAATAGGGTGTTCCAATAAACCCTATTAAGTGACACATCTCTCCCAGAATATTTTTGGGCTGAGGCAGTAAACACTGCATGCCATGTAATTAATAGGGCTACTATCACCAAGAGCCATAATAAGACCCCCTATGAGATTGTGAAAGGCAGAAAACCAAATCTATCCTATTTCAGGATCTTTGGTTGTAAATGTTATATACTTAACAATGGAAAGTCTTACTTGACCAAGTTTGCTGCCAAATCCCAAGAGGGATCTTTATTGGGTACAGCAACAAAAGTAAGGCTTATAGGGTCTACAACTTGACTACTCAAGTTGTAGAAGAGTCAGTACATGTAGTGTTTGATGAAGCTAGACTCATTAACCATGAATTATCTAGAAGTATTTGCAGCTCTACAGGTGTGACTAATAAGATGGACAAGCTTATTATTGAAGAAGGATCTACTGCAAGTCAGCATGTGGATGATAGTGGCTGTTGTCCAGGGGGAGTACTAGATGCACCTGATGCAGAAGAAGACCAAGGGGTGCAGCAAGTTGAAGAAGCTGAAGGAGTTCAACCTGAAAACAGGCTGCCTCCAGCAAATAGACATCTAAAAGATCATCCAGCAATTCAAATTATTGGTGATCTAAGTCAAGGGTACAAACAAGGAGCAGAAATCTAAGTTCAGTACTCTACTCCAGTTTTCTATCCCAAGTTGAGCCAAAGAAATTTGAAGAAGCCATCCTAGACCCTCATTGGATTGAGGCAATGCAAGAGGAGCTGAATCAGTTCAAAAGATGCAAAGTCTGGGAGCTTGTTCCTAAACCAAAAGACCACAACATAATTGGAACTAAGTGGATCTTCAGGAACAAGATGGATGAACATGGAGTCATTATAAAGAACAAAGCAAGACTGGTTGCTAAGGGATATAGGCAGGAAGAAGGTATTGACTTTGATCAGACCTTTGCTCCAGTAGCCAGACTGGAGGGCATAAGGATGTTCCTGGCCTATGCAACCTATCAAGGGTTGAAAGTATACCAAATGGATGTTAAGTCAGCTTTTCTGAATGGAAATCTGAAGGAAGAAGTCTATGTGGAATAACCATCAGGTTTTGTTGATTCAACTCAACCTAATTATGTTTATAGACTTAGGAAGGCTTTGTATGGGTTAAAACAAGCCCCTAGTGACGTAGGGATTCGTCGGATTAAAATAGCGTATGGATTTTCTTACAACTCAAGCCCACGTAACACGTTTTACGCGTCCTAACACAAACATTCTAGCCGCACGATTCACCGTCATCCCGCACAAACACGCGGAGGGGAGTGGACTAAAAGCGACGATCTAATTAAAGTCCAATCATTTCCCACCGAAGATCGAAAGCAAAGGTCGCCACACCTTTTTGAGAGGAAGATCAATAACTATATGCCAAGATCTTCCTCAAGCAAAAGGATCCACCCGATCCGGCTTCTTGCAAGGTTTTGAAAATAAACGCAAGAAGGTTTTTGATTAAATCCAAAAGATCGTATTCAAGATCGCGGATAAAAAGCCATTGCATCCATTCCAAATCTCACAAGAAATCACAAAGGAAAGATGTAGATATTACCCTCCCCAAGATGGGGTGAAGATCACAGAAGGAAAGTGGAAGAGTCACACGTCCACGCACCACCGATGTCACACCGAGCGGCAACCTTCTTCTTCGCCGGAGTCACACCGAGAAGCATCCGCCTCCGCATTTCACAAGCCTTGGATCACCCAAGCGATTGGCTAACAAAGGAGGAGAAGGAGGATGAGAGGGCGGGGGGGGGGGGGGGGGGGGGGGGGGGCAATCCCAAAGGGAGGTGGCCGAAATTCTCAAGAGAGGATTAATTTGGGTTTTCAAATAGCATACCCTCATTTCTCATCAAATAAGCCTATATATAGACAAGTCCCGAAACAAGCAAAATAAATCTAGCCATCCAATTTATCATCTATTGGATGGCTATGAGCACACCAAAAATTAAACATGTCCAAAATAAAAGACAACATGAAATAATGATAACATTAAACTAGAAAAATAAAGGTGCAAATAAGGAAAGGGATTAAGCCCGCCGCGAACGAAGATTGTAGTCACCAAGGTCATGAGTCGCGGTAGAAGGTCGTCGAGCATCTTTATGTTGCGCCGCATCAACTTGGTCACGAGCAACTTTATCATCATCCACAGCAACTTGATCACGAGCACTCTTAGCATCAACGGGCAAGGGGATGGGAGACGAGCTGGCATCAATCCACCCCCCCTTAAAGTCACTCAGCACCGATGAGTGGGCTGCAAGGTAGCAGCGGAGGAGGTACTCATCCAAGAGAAAGAGATCCGACTCAATAACCTAGGAGTCGTCGGAGGGCGGACCATCACGCCAACGAACGAGGAAGCGGCGATGGTCGCCATCAGCTGGAGAAGTGTAGCCATCTGCAAGTACCTGAGCTGGGACAAGAAATGTACGGGGAAATCTAGGAAACATATCAGCATGTGGAAGCAAAGTAGAAGACTTACAACCCGGTGCTAGGCCTGTAGGTGAAATGGAAGAATGACTCACGGAACTACCACTCACCAACCCAGAAGAGACATTTGTGGAGGAAGAAACATTGGGGAAAAAAGAAGGCGTAGAAGTCAACTCAGTTGGAATGGAAACATACGTTGTTAAATCCGAAACATTGAAAATGGGTGAAATACCCCAATCTGTCGGCAAATCCAAAACAAACGCGTTATCTCCTAGCCTCTTAATAATTCGAAACGGGCCGACTCGCTTTGGTGCCAACTTCTTAACGGTTCCAGAAGGCAGCCTCGTGGGAATAAGTCGCACTAAAACAAGATCGCCAACTTGGAAGTTAGACTCCCTCCGATGTAAATTCGCTTGGGATCGATACGACTCATACGTGGTAGCTAAAGTTGTTCGTATTTGGGCGTGTAAGTCATGAATGTGCTCGGCAAAAGATTGTGCAAATTGACTTGTATGATAAGATTGAGGTAACAGAATCAAGTCAATAGGCACATTCGCAAGGTACCCGTGCACTACTTCATTTGGTGACATACCCGTAGACCGATTGGTAGAGTTGTTGTAGGCTAATTGGGCTTGGGGGAGGATCAAATCCCAAGTGCCTTTGTGGTCACCCACAAGACAATGCAACAAGTTTCCCAAACTCCTATTTACCACTTCCGTCTGCCCATAAGTTTGTGGGTGATAGGCGGCGGAAAACAACAACTTCGTTCCCATTAATGTCCAAAGCGTCTTCCAAAAATAACTTGTGAATTTAACGTCGCGATCCGAGACAATGGTCTTAGGAACGCCGCGGTGACTCACCACCTCTTTAAAATATAATTTTGCAATGTGAGACGCGTCATTAGTCTTACTACAGGGTATGAAATAAGCCATCTTAGAGAACCTATCAACCACCACAAAAATGGAATCGTGTCGTCGCTGGGTTGGAGGAAGTCCCAAAATAAATTCCATACTCACGTCCTCCCAAGGTCTAGATGGAATAGGCAACGGAGTGTATAGTCCCACATTAGTCTTTCCCCCTTTAGACACTTGACAAACCCGACAGCTACTCACGATTTTCCCAACTAAAACGCGAAGTTTAGGCCAATAGAATTTCTCCTCGACAAAGGCTATCGTTTTATCCCGCCCAAAATGGCCGCTCAACCCGCCACTATGTAGTTCCCATACTATGTGATGGCGTAGGGAGGTACGGGGAATACATAGCTTAGCGTGCCGAAATAAATAACCGTCTCTCAATACATATGCTGACACTATCATTGGTGAGTCATCGTGTGCCGCTAGATACGCCTCACCAAAATCAGGACACATGGCATATTCATCATTTATTCTCTCAAATCCGACAACCTTTACTTCCATGATCGACAATAAAAGTGTCACTCTACTAAGCGCGTCGGCCACACGATTTTCAGTGCCCTTAAGGTGTTTTAAGGTGAACGAAAAATCTTGCAGATAAGATACCCATTTTGCATGATGGGGGCTGATTTTAGATTGCCCATTAATGTGCCTAAGTGCATCATGGTCAGAGAGGATCACAAACTCCTTGGAAAGGAGGTAGTGTCTCCACTGGTGTAGGCATCTAACGATGGCATAGAACTCTCTATCGTAATTGGAATAATTAAGATTTGCACCCGCCAATTTCTCGCTAAAATAACTTATTGGATGTCCCTTTTGGATTAAGACACCTCCTACTCCTACTCCGGATGCGTCACATGTCAATTCAAATACTTTATTAAAATCTGGTAAGCACAAAATAGGAGCCTCAGTCATCATCTTCTTAATGTGTTGGAATGCCTGGGTAGCTGCTGGCGTCCATTTAAACTCACCCCTTTTCATGCATTCTGTCACGGGAGCCATAATAGTACTAAAATCCCGAATAAATCGTCTATAAAATGAGGCTAACCCGTGGAAACTCCTAACGTCTCTCAAGCTTGTGGGTTCGGGCCAATCCAGAATTGCTTTCACCTTAGTGGGGTCTACCTTTATTCCCTCAGATCCAACCAGGTAGCCCAAAAATTCCACTTCCTTTACATAAAATATACACTTCTTTAAATTTAAATATAATTTTTCGTCCCGAAGTGTAGATAGAATAATCCGTAGGTGAGACACGTGTGAGTCAAAAGTGGTGCTATAAATCAATATGTCATCAAAGTACACCACCACAAATCGTCCCATGTATGGTTGGAATACGTGGGTCATCATTCGTGAGAATGTGCTTGGAGCATTTGACAACCCAAATGGCATGACCAACCACTCGTAGAGCCCGTCCTTAGATTTAAATGCATTTTTCCATTCATCCCCATCACGTATTCGAATCTGATGGTAACCACTCCGCAAATCCAATTTCGTGAAGATCGAGGAACCAGACAACATATCCAAAAGATTGTCCAATCTAGGGATGGGAAACCTATACTTGATAGTGATCTTATTTATGGCTCTACTGTCTACACACATACGCCACGTACCATCCTTTTTTGGAGCCAACAAAGCCGGTACCGCACACGGACTCTTGCTGTTCCTAATGAACCCCTTCGCCAATAAATCCGAAATTTGGGCTTGGAGCTCCTCATGGGCTGCGGGGTGCAACCTATAATGGGGCTGATTAGGCAATGAGGCGCCCGACATAAAGTCAATGGCATGTTGGATATCACGTAGAGGAGGCAACGTAGGGGGCAACTCGTCCGGGTAGACATCCTTATACTCTTCCAGCAGTTTTTTTAATTCTTTGGGTAAATCTTCTAAAACCCCATTTTCTTTATTATTATTCAAAATAACCAATGCATAAATAATCCCATCCACAAAGGGGTCCCTCTCAAATTTTCTTCTACCCATTAGGCTTACTAATTTCTTCTCGACTGGGATTGTGGTATCCGTACTCGGGCTATTAGGTTCCTTTGGGGCCGTGGGTTTTAACGTGACTACCTTCCCATTATATTTGAACTCATAAGTGTTTGTCCTCCCGTAGTGGGTGACATCACGGTCATAGAGCCAAGGGCGGCCTAACAACACATGATAAGCATCCATATGGATGACATCACACCACACCTCATCCGTATATGACTTGATCGTAAGTGGAACTAGGCAACGCTTGGTGACCGGGATGGTTACCTTATTGACCCAAGCCACTTGGTAAGGGGTAGGATGAGGCTCGGTAGCCAAATGCATCCGCATAACGGCGTTCTCGGAAACGACATTCATGCAGCTGCCGCTATCAATGATAAGCTTACAATATTTTTCCCCACTCTTAAAGATGAGGGAGAAAATAGTGGACCTCTTCCAATCGTCAAGCGGGCGAGGGGTCATCAGAATACAACGCATAACGCTAAGTAGCTGCCCATCCTCCATATCACTAGGCACACCATCCGTCTCATAACCCTCATCTGCCTCAATCACTAAATCTGCAAAGTCACTACTGGACTCGTCTAGAAGAGCTAAAGTAGCCTTGGCCTTGGTGGGGCACTCATAGGCATAGTGGCCTTGAATGCCGCAAGAGTAACACGTGGTATTCGCCTTGCTCACCTTGCCAATAGGGATTCTCTCACTATTAGGCTGCCTAGGGTTTCTCGCAGTCACCACAATTGGTTTGGACTCCCCAACCTTCGCCTTACCCTTATCATAATAAGTGAGGAAAGGGCACCTATGGGGGCCTTTCCCTTTTGTTGGGAGTAATGGGATTGGGTTTTCATGGCCAGATGTTTTTCAATGTCCAAGGCGGCATTGAAAGTAGTATTAATATCAGTGTGGCCATATCGAAGAAGTTTCTTCTGAATGTCCGGATTAAGTCCCTTACGGAACCTAGAAAGCGTAACCTCTGGCATCTCTTGGATCTCACACCGCACCATCTTATCCTTTAACTCACCCATGTAATCAGCCACCGATTTTGGACCTTGCCGAAGGGTGGCAAGATCGTCGAACATTTGAGTTCGGTGGTAAGCGGGCACGTATTGGTCGGTGAGCAAATTTTTCATAACCGTCCAAGCAACTAGGGGTACACCATGACCGGTCCCTAAACGTCGCTCCTCATTTAACCAAAAGGTCTTGACCCTCCCGTTTAATTTCATACGAGCTACTTGAACCTTTTGCTCATCGGTAAGGTGATACCAATCAAAATAGCATTCTATGTCAACCACCCATGTAAGGAAGACTTGGGGGTCTCCCATACCATCGTAAGAGGGGGCTTTCATACGAATCGCTTTTGTTATATCGAACTCTCTTTACGGATTGGGAACTTGACAGGCTGCCCCGGGGAAGTACCCATCATGTTCTGCGACATGCACCGGGGGTGGTCGGGGGACTTGTCCACGGTTAGGTGGTGGTGGTGTTTGAGCAGCTTGGTTCGCCAAAAGTTGTGTTAGCAAACCCTCAACTCTCCTAATTCTTGCCTAAGCTCAGTGATAGCCGTAGGATTAGTTTCCTCATCAGGGTGTTCAGCCATAGTGGAGGTAGACGGGTTCGTGTACTCCGTACCGTGCCGAGTACGCATTAACACCCCAAAAACCAAAGGCTAGAGCGCAGTTTTCTCTTTGTTTTTTTGAATTTTGAAATTTTGAATTTTGAAATTTGAAATTTGAAATTTTGAAATTTGAAATTCGAAATTTGAAATTTGAAATTCGAATTTTGAATTTTGAATTTTTTTTGAAATTTAAAATTTGAAATTTTGAAATTTGAAATTTGAATTTTGAATTTTGAAATTTAGAATTTTAAATTTGAAATTTGAAATTCGAAATTTGAGTTTTGAATTTTTGAAATTTGAAATTTAAAATTTGAAATTTGAAATTTGAAATTCGAAATTTGAATTTTTTTGAAATTTGAAATTTAAAATTTGAAATTTTGAAATTTGAAATTTGGAATTTGAATTAAGAATTTTGAAATTTAGAATTTGAAATTTGAAATTTTGAAATTTGAAATTTGAAATTTGAGTTTTGAATTTTTGAAATTTGAAATTTAAAATTTGAAATTTGAAATTCGAAATTTGAATTCTGAAATTAGAAATTTGAATTTTGAGCGGGGGAGGAGTGCCAATTAGGAAACTGACAAGAAGCTCCCCCTGATACCAAATTGACGTAGGGATTCGTGGGATTAAAATAGCGTACGGATTTTCTTACAACTCAAGCCCACGTAACACGTTCTACGCGTCCTAACACAAACATTCTAGCCGCACGATTCACCGTCATCCCGCACAAACACGCGGAGGGGAGTGGACTAAAAGCAACGATCTAATTAAAGTCCAATCCTTTCCCACCGAAGATCGAAAGTAAAGGTCGCCACACCTTTTTGAGAGGAAGATCAATAACTATATGCCAAGATCTTCCTCAAGCAAAAGGATCCACCCGATCCGGCTTCTTGCAAGGTTTTGAAAATAAACGCAAGAAGGTCTTTGATTAAATCCAAAAGATCGTATTCAAGATCGCAGATAAAAAGCCATTGCATCCATTCCAAATCTCACAAGAAATCACAAAGGAAAGATGTAGATATTACCCTCCCCAAGATGGGGTGAAGATCACACAAGGAAAGTGGAAGAGTCACACGTCCACGCACCACCGGCATCACACCGAGCGGCAACCTTCTTCTTCGTCGGAGTCACACCGAGAAGCATCCGCCTCCGCGTTTCACAAGCCTTGGATCACCCAAGCGATTGGCTAACAAAGGAGGAGAAGGAGGATGAGAGGGGGGCGGCAATCCCAAAGGGAGGTGGCCGAAATTCTCAAGAGAGGATTAATTTGGGTTTTCAAATAGCATACCCTCATTTCTCATCAAATAAGCCTATATATAGGCAAGTCCCGAAACAAGCAAAATAAATCTAGCCATCCAATTTATCATCTATTGGATGGCTATGAGCACACCAAAAATTAAACATGTCCAAAATAAAAGACAACATAAAATAATGATAACATTAAACTAGGAAAATAAAGGTGCAAAAAAGGAAAGGGCTTAAGCCCGCCGCGAACGAAGATTGTAGCCACCAAGGTCACGAGTCGCGGTAGAAGGTCGTCGAGCATCTTTATGTTGCGCCGCATCAACTTGGTCACGAGCAACTTGATCATCATCCACAACAACTTGATCACGAGCACTCTTAGCATCAACGGGCAAGGGGATGGGAGACGAGCCGGCATCACCTAGGGCTTGGTATGAAACCCTGTCTAGTTTCCTCATTGAGAATAAATTCACAAGGGGGAAAATAGACAAGACTCTATTCCTTAGGTAATCTAGAGGCAAGATCATTCTAGTCCAAATATATGTAGATGACATCATATTTGGGTCTACAGAAAATAGTCTTTGCAGAAAGTTTGCAAAACTTATGCAAGGACAATTTGAAATGAGCAGTATGAGGGAACTTAAGTTCTTCTTGGATATCCAAGTTAGAGAGACTGAGAATGGTTTATCCATATGGCAGTCTAAGTTCACCCTAGAATTAATAAGGAAGTATGGTATTGAATCATCCAGTACCATGAAAACTCATATGGGTTCAAGTATGTCTCTTAGCAAAGATGATGCAGGGAAACCTGTAGATGAGACTTTGTATAGAGGGATAGTTGGCTCTCTATTGTATTTGACTGCAAGTAGACCAGATATCATGTATTCTACATGTGTCTGTGCTAGGTACCAAGCTTGCCCTAAAGAATCTCATTTGACAGCAGTCAAAAGAATTCTGAGATATCTAAAGGGCACTCCTTATCTAGGCCTTTGGTACCCTAGGAATAGAGAATTTGAACTGACAGGTTATTCAGATGCAGATTTTGCAGGCTGCAAAGAAGATAGGAAGAGTACAACTGGTACCTATCAATTCCTAGGTGGAAGACTGATATCATGGAGTAACAAGAAACAAACAAGTGTGGCTATCTCCACAGCAGAATCAGAGTATGTGGCTGCAGGAAGTTGCTGTGCTCAACTTCTATGGATACAACATCAGCTAGAAGGCTATGGTATTCAAGTAAGTATAACACCTCTATTTTTTGATTATACTAGTGCTATATCTATTACAAACAATCTCGTTTCCCATAGTAGGACTAAGCACATAGAAATAATTTTCTAAGGGAACATGTGGAAAAAGGAGATATTTCACTAGAGTATGTTAATACAGATAATCAACTAGCTGACATGTATACTAAGCCCTTAGAAGAAACCAAATTCAATAGGTTTAAAATTGAATTAGGTATGATAAACTTAAAATAAGTTTTCAAAATTGGCAAAGTAAAATAGTGTCGACACACAGAGTTGTCTGTGTCAAGACAGAAAAGTGGTGTCGACACTTCAGAGATAAGGTGTCGACACATGTAGGAAGTTGGTGTCGACACTTCAGAGAATTAGTGTCGACACATACAGGGTAGGTGTCGACACATCCAAGGTGGTGTCGACACTTAGACTTTACACAGATTTAGTCTAGTAAAGTTTCGACTAAGTGTCGAGCTAAGTGGTGTCGACACATAAACAAGTGTCGACACATATATTCTGTCGACTATACTTGTGTCGACACATTGTTGTCGAGAAATTATAAGTCTGTGTCGACACTTTTCAACAGTGTCGACACAATTTAAGTATTTTGACGCGCCCTTTCATCTTCGATTCTAGAAAGGTATAAATCGGGTTTTTCCATTATCTGTCGACACGCTTGAAAGTTCAGGAGGTATGCATGATACTACCTGAAGGTGTTAGTTAGATCAGATATACTCTAGAGGGGGGGGGGGGTGGTGGTGAATAGAGTATACTGGTGATTTAAAACTTTTACAAATGTTATTGTATTTTAAGTGTGTGTGAAGGGAAGCAAATACAACAAACCAAGATGCAACAACTATCTAATCACAGCACATTCACAGAGCAAGGCCAAAAAACAAAAAGGAAAAGAAAGCAACCAGATGACACAAGAATTTTATAATGGTTCCCCAAATCTGGGTAGTCCACTCTTCTACCACAATGGTAGGAATCCACTGAAGGAAGGGGTTGATCAGGTGTCCTGGCACCAATGGGGTATTGATCAGGTTCCCAAAAACCAAACCCTCAAGTCTTTTGGAGGGAGACTTACAACTAGAATAATTTTGAAGGGAATTAAAACCCTGTACAGAGGTGAGTGAGAGGGTGATGAGGTCTTCTCTTTCTCAAGTCAAATGAGAAGACTTGTGGATTGTTGTTTAGCAGCTTTGCTCCCCCTGAGATGTAGAATGAATCAGGAAGAATGCTGGAGCACTGCTTCATGGTGATAGGTCTTCAAAGACCTAGAATTCCAGGTCCAGAGAAAGTCTCCAGGAACTTCTTGTGACTGATATGAATGTATTGTCTTTGAAGTTATCCTCAGTAAAAGCAGATGAAGAAGACTCTTGATATTGATGTAGTGTTCTTCTTCTTCTTCTTGATCAGTTTCTCTCTGGGCCAAGAATGAATTCCTTTTTCTTCTATGTTGTCTGAATCACTGTCTGTCTTTTTTTGTTGTGCGTTGAATATCACTGTATTACACACTCTTTTTGTATCTCTCTATATCTCATAAGACACATTCGAATTTTTTGAATATCGAGCAGTAATGGCAGACGGCCTGGAAAGGAAGTAGCAATTAATTGTTTCCCCAACTGTTTCTATGGGAAAATGGCATGTAATAATCCAGGATTAACTGCGCATTCTAACGGTAGTATTCTGGGAAGAACTGCCATTAAATGTTCAGGAATCAGCATCATGGAATGAGACGGGAACGTAAGAAGACCTAGTCTGGAATCGTCGACCAAAGAACATAATTCGTCGAGCTGAGTTTCGAGTTCGTCGAGCTGAGCCTGAGTTCATCGAGCTAAGCTGAGTTCGTCGAGCTGTGCTGAGTTCGTCGAGTTGAGCTGAGTTCGTCGAGCTGACAGTCTTCATTCATTGAGCAGACAATCTTCAATATCAGACAAACATTATTCGTTGAGCAGAGAACTAAATTCGTCGAGCTGAGAACCAAATTCGTCGACCTGAGAAAAGTTTTGGACTAAGACGAAATACTCTGCGTCTGCTGAAATGCTGTGTCGACACAAATTGGTGTCGACAGATTGATCTTGGTGTCGACACAAATCCTCTGGTGTCGACATAAGCTGGTGTCGACTGAAATCCTGGTGTCGACATAAGCTGGTGTCGACTGAAATCCTGGTGTCGACACAAATTGTCTGGTGTCGACTCAAACCTTAAGTGTCGACACAGATTCTCTGAGTACAAAAATCGTCGAGTAGAGATGAGCATTCGTCGACCTGAGTAGATGTGAACTTGAGGTCCAAGTTCGTCGAGCTCAGAATATAATTCGTTGATCGAAGCATGAAGCTGGACTTAGAGAAATTTTGTAGTAGTCCTGATAAGCTTGAGGTAGAATCCCGGTGTTCGTCGAGCAAAGAACATAGTTCGTCGAGCTCAGCACTGTGAATTATCTCACGATCATCGAGCAGAGAACTCCCTTCGTCGAGCTGAGTTCGACGAACGTCGAACTCATTTCACTTAGTCTGAAAAACTGATAGATCTGGAGTTCCTAATGTTCTTGAGGAAGGCTGGTCCATCTGAAGTTGAGATAGAGGACTGTCCTACACTCTAAGATAAAAAACTTGACCCAGACTATACATGATGGGTCACATCCTAAGTCAGTGAGCCTAGCCCAAATCAACTAGGGATCTAACAATCTCCCCCTATTTGTGTGAGGTCACTAACAGAGACTCCAAGCAAAGAACAAACAGAAAAACAAAGCAAAATTAAGAGATATATCTGGCAGAGAATTTACAACGCATGCATCAGATATATATACATACAGGCTTTGTTTTAATGCAAGAAATAGTCTGAAATAGAAGCAGAAATGAAATAACCACAAAATTACTTCTCTGTCTTCTTCTGTTTTAGCTTGTCCTCTGGTGCTTTATCTCCTGGCTTTTTGAAAATGATTTCCCTATTGGGATTTGAAGCTTGAGCCTTGGTCATAGTCATGTCAGCTGCCCCTATGATGTTCAGTGAAGTGCATCTGGGGACAACTGCTTCTGGGTGAAGATGCATGCACTCATCAACATTGAGTAGCTTGTTTGCTTTCCCAAATCTCTTTAGCTCATCTCACATGTACTGAGATATAGTAGTTAAGCCTGTTGTGTCCTTACCTACAGCTTTAGTTTTGTTAATTAGAGATAAGCCAATGATTTCTTGGAACCTTGCCATTCTGGCTATGTTGGCTGTTTCTGGATCTTCAGGAGGAGAATAGGGCCTTTCAGCTTCATGTTCCTTAGATTCCTGGTGCTGCTGCTGCTGTTGTCTGCCTGAAGATGGTGGCCTTAGCTGACTACCACCAGAGGATCTCCCTGTTTGTCTCTGATAAGTTTGAATATGGGCAGATCTCTAAGAGCCAGAGCCAGAGGCACCTGCTGCTGGAGGGTGAGGAGGAGGAGGATCCTTTCTGTATCTGTGAACTGGGGGAGGAGAGTATCTCCTACTCCTTTTCCTCTCTTTTTGCTGGTTCTTTGATAGCCACATCCATGCAGGCATCCCTTTGTAAGGAGCAACATTGTGTAGAATATAGTATGGAGTGTCTGCAGTGGGATTAGGCTTGGGAGCAGGAGGAGGAGGAGCCTTCCTTTTCTTATAAAGCAACTTCTTTTTCTTTTTATCAGCCTCCTCATCTTATTCATCATCATCATCATCATCATCAGAACCTGAACTCTGAGGATTGTCATACAGAGCATTCAACTTCCTTAGAGTGTCATCAGGAATGATAAGAGGTTTTTCTTGAGGGGGATAAAAGGTTCAGAGGGTGAAGGTTCAACAGCAGTAGAGACAGAGCTTTCAGCTGCTGCCTTGTTCTCTTCTTCAATCTCTGCCAGAATGAGCTCATCCAGATCAGGCATGGGAGAATCATCCATGACAAAATCTGGGACAAAGCAGATTGCTGGAATAGTCACAGGAATTGGAGCAGCAATAGGAGCAGCAAAGGTGTCACAGAGTTGCTTGGCAACTGCTGGACTAGCTGGAGAGGTATACTGGACAATAGCCCAATTTGGCTTAGCAACCTCTACTGAAGGAAGCTTCATATATACAGAATCAAAGGTATGAAGAATCTCAGATAAATTAACTGAGGGATGTATAATGAAATCACCAGCAGTTGTTATTGTATCTACTGACTCATCCAAGCTAATGTCAGTGTCCATAAATTGAATAAAATCAATTGCTGTATCAGTAACTGCAACTGCATTATCAAGCACTGTATCAACTGTATCTGTAGTATCAAAAATTAGATTTGCAGTATCAACTGTATCTGGATCAACTGTATCAACTTCTGCAGCTGCTACACCAGCTTCATCATGGAGCATCTCCCCCTGCCTGGGTTCAGGAGAACCTGGAGCCAGGCCCCTGAATGAAGAGGGGGAAGCAAAAAGGGCTGTGATTTATGCAGATAAAGAATTAATGGAATTCACCAGAGGTGTAATGGCCTCTGTGATGATTGATTGAATGAGAGGAGTCAGAAGAGAGATGATGGAGGGAATGGTGGAGGAGTCCAGAAGTGGAGAAGGAATGGTGGAGGGGATAGAAGTAGAGGAGGAAGGAAGAATATGTGGAGGGGATAATGGAGGGAGAACATTGTGTGGTTCAGAGGGTATGGTGTAGGATGGAATAGTGGGTAGGTGTGGGGGAAGAGGGGATTGAGGAGGTGAGGGAGTATGAGTTTCAGTGGGGGAAACTAGAGGTGTAGGGATATGTGCCAGATCAAGCGGTGGAGATTGATGTTGGGGTGGAGTCAATTGAGGTGCAGGAGGAGTGGGAAGAGATTTAGGAGGTGGAATGGCCTCTTCAATGTCAGGGTGGGGAGTGACCTTGACGGTCCTTGTTCTCTCAGAAGCATTGATGGAGGAGGAAGAACCCTTGGAGGGTTTGGTGATTGTCCGCTCCCATCTGCCAAACAAGGCGCAGGTGAGGCGCTTGCTGGCATTGATGAATGTGGTCGGGGAGACCAAACATTCACTGGCCTTTTCCTGGAGGAAAATCCCCAGGATTCTGCCGTAGCAGACTTCCTTCTTGCTTGTTTTCTTCTTGATTAGGTCAAAGAAGACCATGCCCCAGTCGACCTGTCGTTTGTTGAGCACTGCGCACATAATCAGGAATTGATGGCGAGCGATATAGTCATGTGCCGAGTGCTTTCCCATCAGAATATTTCCTACAATGTCGGCCAAAAATTGATAGGCGGCAGACAGTTGCTTCTTCAGAAGCTTATTAGGGTTGCTGGCGGAGAAACCCAATACTTTCAACATATCAGAATATTCCTCAGCGTCCATTTCCAAGTTGTCTTCACCATTGATCAGTCCAAAAATTTCAGAGAGTACTGCTGGAGACAGGGAAACGACAGTGTTTCCAATATGTCCTGTCAGATTTCCATCTTCAGAAACGGTGGCAGTGTACACCCATTCTCTTATATCGGTTCAGTGTAGCTTGATGCTGCGAGTCATGAAGTCCTTGAGGTGCAATTCTTCAAGTAATTCCAGGATATAAAGAAAAATTGGATCAGAACGTTGGAAAGACTCAAAATCCATGGAGAATGCTGCATCAAACTTCATCGCCGCAAGTGCTCCTGGAGGAATCACCATTGATGACCTGCAAAGAAAATCACAGAGAAAACGGCGATCAAGAGCAAAGGAACTGAAAGCGCGGGACAGAGGTCGAAGAAAACCTAGATATAAGATTTTCAGAATATGAATCGACAAGATCCGTTCCACGAAAAAGAGACAGTTCCTCGAACTGAGGTCGATGAAATAAGTTAGAGGTGAGTAGTTCATCGAACTCATTTAGAAGAATTGAAAACAGTTCGTCGAACTCCGTTCGACGAAATGGTTTCTGAAGCAAGGGTCGTCGATCTCCGGTCGACGAAAATTGTTTCCACACAGAGAATTCATCGATCTCCGTGCGACGAGAATCTCTCAAACTTTCCCTAATTTGTCGAACTCCGTTCGACGAACTCTGGAAAATTCGTCGAATGCAGATAGAAATTAATTCAACTCTTCTCCATCCAGTTGATTTATAAAGAACAGATGAGTTTTCTCATCTAAAGGTTTGGTGAAAATATCTGCTCTCTGTAAATCAGTAGGAATATGAATCAAGTTAATCTTCTTTTTGTCTACATTATCTCTAATTAAATGATGTCTTATTTCAATATGTTTAGTCCTAGAATGATGAACTAGATTCTGAGCTATAGCAATAGCACTTGTATTATCATAAAATAAGGTTGAATTATTTAAGTTTATACCATAATCTAGAAGTTGGTTTTGTATCCATAGCATCTGTGAACAGCAGCTGCCAGCAGCCATATACTCTGCCTCAGCAGTTGATGTAGACACAGGTGTCTGCTTTTTGCAAAACCAAGAGACAAGTCTCATACCCAGGAACTGGCAAGTTCAAGAGGTACTTTTCCTGTCCACTCTACTTCCAGCATAGTCAGCATCTGAGTATCCAGTTAACTCAAATTCTGACTCTGCAGGATACCAGAGTCCTAAACTAGGACAACTCTTTATATATCTCAAAATCCTTTTTAGAAAAATAAGATGAGATTCTTTAGGATTCACTTGGAATCTAGCACAAAGGCATGTTGCAAACATTATGTCAGGCCTGCTAGCTGTTAAGTATAATAGGGATCCAACAATTACCCTATAATATTTCTGATCTACAGGTTTCCCTGCTGCATCAGAATCCACAACAGCATTTGTAGCCATAGGTGTTTTCATTCCTGAAGCATCACCCATCCCAAACTTCTTAATAAGCTCCTTAGCAAACTTAGCTTGGGAGAGGAAGATACCATCAGGGAGCTGCTTCACTTGGAGACCAAGGAAGTAGGAAATCTCACCCATGCTACTCATCTCCAATTTGGAATGCATGAGGTCAGCAAACCTCTTGCACAATTTGGGATCAGTAGACCCAAAAATAATGTCATCCACATATATTTGTACTAATAAAATTTGGTCCTTATGATGTCTAGTGAAAAGAGTTTTATCTATGGTTCCACTTGTAAATTTATGCTATAAGCGAAAGCTAGCTAGGGTCTCATACCAAGCTCTTGGAGCTTGCTTTAAACCATAGAGAGCTTTATGCAATTTTAAACATAAGAGGGTTGAGTTAGAGAGATAAAACCTGGAGGTTGTTCTATATAAACCTCTTCTTGAAGTACACCATTCAGAAAGGCACTCTTAACATCCATCTGAAATACTTTGAACTTTTTGTATGCTTCATAGTCTAGGAATATTCTAATGGCCTCCAACCTTGCAACATGGGCAAAGGTTTGGTCATAGTCTATTCCTTCCTCTTGCCTATAGCCTTGAGCAACAAGTCTTGCCTTGTTTCTTACTATGTTCCCTTGTGCATCCAATTTGTCCCTATAGAACCATTTGGTTCCAATAACTGGGTAGTTATGGGGTCTTGGAACCAAATCCCAAACTCTACATCTCTCAAATTGATTTAGTTCCTCTTGCATTGCAAGAATCCAGTGGGGATCTTGCTCGGCTTCATGGATGTTGAGAGGTTCAATTTGAGAGAGAAAACAGGCATGCATCAAGTCTTGATTGAGCTGATGTCTTGTCTGTACACCAACTGAAATGTCTCCAATCACTTGAGATCTGGGGTGATCTCTAAGTGTGACAAGATCAGTTGGTGGAGTTGATTGAGCAATAGCTATTGTAAATAATTCCTCTTGAGGAATGGTACTGGCTGTTGATGGAAGTTTAGTTACTTCCTCTTGGACTTCTTCTTCATTATCTTCAGCAGCCTGTGGAGTGGGATGAGTTGGAACCTCTTGGGTAAGGTTCAGTCCATCCGTAGACTCACACAGTGGTGAAACCTGCAAAAAACTATTGGTAGAAATGTCTTTTTCCTTATAAGACATGTTAGCTTCATCAAAAGACACATGAACAGATTCTTCAATTTTAAGGGATGATTTGTTGAAAACCCTATAGGCCTTGCTTATTTGGGAATATCCTAGAAAAATCCCTTCTTCAGCCTTAGTCTCAAATTTTCTAATGTATCTTTTGTTATTAGTGTGAATGTAACATATGCAACCAAAAACTTTAAAGTAAGTGATTTTAGGTTTCTTTTCTTTAAGTAATTCATAGGGGGTCTTATGTTTTAGTTTATGTATAAGACATCTGTTCAGGACATAGTTAGCTGTGTTTACAGCTTCTGCCCAAAATGATAGAGGCATGTAAGCATCTGCTAACAATGTACCTGCAGCTTCAATGAGTGTCCTATTTTTTCTTTCAGCAACCCAATTTTGTTGGGGAGTTCTAGGAGCTGAGAAGCACTGCCTGATACCTTCCTTCTCACAGAACTCATGCATAAGAAGAGACTCAAACTCTATTCCATGATCACTTCTGATCAATGCAACATGAGTAGAGAACTTAATCTGTATGGTCCTGAGAAAATCTGTAAGAACTTTGAATGTATCTGACTTAGCTCTCAGAAAGGCTACCCAACTGAATCTGGAGAAATCATCAACAATGACTAAGGTGTAAGACTTCCCTCCTAGGCTTTGTACTGCAATGGGTCCAAAAAGATCCACATGAACTAGATACAATATCATAGGTGAATCACTTTTATTAATGGATTTGAAACTAGTTTTAGTTTGCTTGCCTAGTTGACAAGCGCTGCATAGGCTTTCCTTCTTGTAGGGACCAGAAGGTAAACCTCTAACAAGGTTGTCTTTATATAACCTAGATATGTTCTTAAGGTTTACATGTCCTAACCTTTTTTACCATAATTCATTTTGGTTACGAGTGATATTGAGTAAACAAATATCAGTTGTGGCAGAAATGAAATCTACTAAATATATGTTTCCTTGTCTAAGTCCAATTAAAACAGTTTGGTTTTTATCATCTATAATAGAGCAAGAGGTAGAGTTGAAATGTACCTGATAACCTTCATCACATAATTGACTTATGGATATAAGGTTATGTTTAAGTCCTCTTACATATGTCATCTTTTTGAAGGTCACTACTCCAATGCTTACTCTTCCATACCCTTATGACTGACCACTCTTTGAGTCTCCAAATATCACCTTTGGTCCTAGCTTGGACTTATATCTAGAGAGATTTGCTTTGCTGTCAGTCATGTGCTTGGAGTAGCCACTGTCTAGGTACCAGGTCTGACTTAACCTTGGACAGCTCTTCACCTGTACCTGCATTAAAAAACAATAGAGCTCAATTGTTCTTGACCCAGGTTACCTTGGGTCCTTGGTTTGGCTGAAAAGTAAAACTAGAAATGACTGATAAGGCAGGTTGAGACTTATACCCTAGAGGGTGATATCTCCTAGGTGGGATTATCCAATCAGCTACTGGATTAAATGTCTTGTTAGCTGCTTTAAAATTTCTATAGGAGAAATGATTTATATTTGGTCGTTCTGGGATTAACGAATTATTGTAAGTTCGTCGACCAGAGTTCGACGAATGGGGATGAGATCGTCGACCTCCACTCAGAGAATGACCATGGTCATTTTCTGCGTCCCACGTTCGTCGACCTCTGTTCGACGAACCATACACATTTCGTCGATCGTAGTTGGACGAATAATTATTTCTGAAGTTTGTGTTCAGCGTTCGTCGATCGGGGTTCGACGAACGTGCAGGATTTCGTCGATCTGAGTTCGACGAATTCTGCTGAACCTGGTTTTTAACAGCTTTCTTCTGTTTTCTATTTCTATTGTCTAGGGGATTTGACTTATTTTCTAACATGGGTTTTTCAGTTAGTTTCTCTTTACCTTTAGCAGTGATAAACTTTTTGGGAGTAGAAAGTATATTCTTCTTTATTATGGGGGGTGAACTTGATGAAGCACCCAAGCCTAGCCTGCCATTTAATCTGACATTTACTGTGCTTGTGATATCCATCAGCTTGAGGCTTCTCCCATTGAGAGATTGCTCAAGTTGTTTTGCCTCACATAATTCAGATTTTAACTTGATTATTTGTTCATTAGCTAGTGTCAATTGATCAGTTAGTTTTCTATTTTCTGTGTTGACAGATTCAAGGTTTTCTAGTCTAGTTCTCAAGGTTTTTATTTCTTTCTCTGAGTTTATTACATCCATGCACATAATTTTTAATTCTACTTTAACTAAGTCAGAATTGAAATCAAAACTAGAAATCACCTGATCAGCCTCTGAGTCTGAGGCAACTTCATCTTCAGAATCCTCTTCTGATCCACAGTTGTTTGTGGAGGCATCTATTGCCATTAGGCACACCTCCTTGGATCTGGCTTCTTCCTCTTCTTCACTGGAGCTGGAGGAGGATGTTTCCTCTTCTATGTCACTCCAGGACTCAGCAACAAATCCTTTGTCTTTCCTTTTATATTTGTTGGAGGAGGGTCTGCTGCTGAAAGATATGGTACCTAAACACCTAGAGGGGGGGGGGGTGAATAGGTGACCTAATCCTTTTTGAACTTTAATGGCAGCAAACAGTTAATATCACAGATTTCTAACTATTCTATCACAGCAAACACACAGCATACACAGCAACAATCACAGCACAGCAGACACAGTGTTTTATAGTGGTTCCCCAAAATATGGGTACATCCACTTTCCCCCTTCACCTATCTAGCAGTGTACTAGATTCGGCCAAACTTCATCACTGTCTCAGAACCCAAATTGGTTCCTACACCTCAGGCCCAAGGCCTTACAACTCAGCTTTATCCCAAAGCCTACACTCAGCCACAAAGGCCTACACTCAGCCAATCAAGGCCTACACTCAGCCAACAAGGCCTACACTCAGAGATTTCAATCTCCTACACTCAGGCTCTCAAGCCCTACCCTCAGCCTTTATATTTACAGGCTTACAATTCACTCAGATCCAAAGGATCCTACAAGATAAAATGATTTTACAACTATTAACTCAACAACTCAGAAACAAGATAGGGGAGTTGAGAGTTTCTTGATGAGTTCTTGGAAGAACTCAGCTGGATTCAATCTGACTTAGCTTTCTTCAAAGCTTCTTGAGTAGAACTGCATAAGAATGAATCCTCCTGCAGTTGATCCTTGATCTCTGCTTCTTAAGATCCAGAATATATCTGAATCCTTCTTCTCAGCCTAGTTCCAGAGGCTGATTTCTTGTATGGAGCCCTCTCTCTCCAACTTCTTAGATCTACACAGCTAGATCTTCTTGATTTGATACTTGATCAATAATTCTGTGAACCACTTTAATAACTTGTTCAACAATAATCTGATCAACAGTTTCTGTAAACTGTTTGAGCCTATTTATAGGCCTTCTTCATGGTAACCGGCTGGTCCGGTTCATAACTGTCTTCTGACATCTCTGACAGGTGCTGTAGACCGGCTGGAACGGCAGCCGTCAAGTCATCCGGTCAATTCTTGAAAATCTCTAACTGTCTGATAGTGTCGAGACTTTCTGTCTTTAAGTGTCGACACTTATAGACCAAGTGTCGACACCAGTTGTGTAAGTGTCGACACAAGTCTACAAGGTGTCGACACAACTTCTTGTATGTCTCGACACAATTTCTTCTGCATGTGTCGACACTGAAATTGAGTGTCGACACAAGTACTTGATCTTCTAGCTTTTGCTGAATTCTTCTAAGTGTCGACACATCTCCTTTGTGTCGACACAACTTCTTTTGTTGAATCTGTTAAGTGTCGACACTGCTTCTTGTTGTCGACACATAGTCTTCTATTTTGATACTTGCTGAGTGTCGACACAGCTCCTTGTGTCGACACTTGATTCTTCTGTTGAGACTTCAGCTGAGTGTCGACACATTCCCATAGTGTTGACACTTGTACTTAGAATATTTTGACGATCTTGCTGTTCTTTGCTAAGTGTCGACACAGCTCCATGTGTCGACACTTTCTTCAAGTGTTGATTCTACAACTGAGTGTCGACACTTACTTCAAGTGTTGACTCTTCTGTTGAGTGTCGACACATTGTTCTTGGTGTCGACACTTTCTTCAAGTGCTGATTCTTCTTGATGTGTGTCGACACATTGTTCTTGGTGTCGACACTTTAACTTAGTCTCTGCAGTCTTTTGCTGAGTGTCGACACAGCTCCAAGTGTCGACACTTTCTGGTGTAGATACAGTTCTTCTAGGTGTCGACACTGCTCCTTGTGTTGACACTGCTTCTCTGCACTTTTCTTCACTGAGTGTCGACACAGCTCCTTGTGTCGACACTTTCTGTCTGGTGTCGACCCTGCATCCCAGGTGTCGACATAATGACTCCAAGTGTCTACACTGCTTATCTGGGTATCGACACAAGCTTTCTTATGTGTTGACAGTTTCCCTCTGGGTGTCGACACATGGATTTAGAAACTTTTTGCTTCAGTCCTGCAATTACTTAACCTGCACAAGTAAACACAACATACATCAAATACATTATGATGTATATCATTGAGTTGGGTGAGGCTTCTTCAAATCAGGTGCATTTAACCAATCTACCCAGCAATCTCCCCCTATTTGGAGAAGTCATAACCCTTAGTCAATGATATACACCATTCATAATTAACATTACAAAATGATGTAAAGCAGGATTATAATCAGCAGGGTAAACATAAACATGTATAAATCACACATGCATACACATACATCAACACGGAACAAATTAAGAAATAGACATATTCACAGAACAAACATGAAACATATTGATCATATATTGTTCTAACATCTGTCTTATACATTTTCAGTAGTTCACAAAAATGTTTTACATTCAAAAGAATACAAAGTAATCTTCAAGTAAATTCTTAATCTATTTTTGTTCTGGCTCCTTGATAACTATTCCCTTGCCAGCTTGAACTTGAGCTTTGACAGGGGCATCAGAAGTTTCAGCATCAGCAGGCTTCTTGCCTTTCAATTCTTTCTTTTTAAGCTCTTCAGCTTTGATCTTCTGCCTCTCAAAGTAATGGAATGGCTTAGGAAAGTACTTGCTAGGCTCCACTGCAGTAGGAGGTAGCTTTCCCATCTTTGCCTTCCTTCTATACTGGACAATGGCCTCCTGTCTAGCTTCATGCTTTCTCCATTCAGCTTCAGAGAACCACTTGTTCCTGTCATGAAGGTTATCCTTGGCAGCTTTCCAGGCAGTTAGTATAATGTTTCTAGAGGTAGGGCTCCACTGTTCAAAGTCTGGCCTTTGTTCTGCTTGTTCCCTAAACCTCTTCTTAGACAACCTTGTCTCTTCCTCTTTCTGCAATGCCTCTTGCATGGCTTCAGATATAGGTTGAACAACCTTTTCAATATGGACATTGTTCTTGCCCCCAGGTGGGCTATACATAGACTGGACATCAGCATGAATCATTTCAAAATCTGGAGGTGGATAAATGACCTGAGCTACTTCTGGTTGCTCACCTCCAAGATAGGCAGGGTTTATTCCAGATTCAGCAACATCATTATCATCACACAGAGGAGGATATCCAAGTGTAGCTCTGATGGAATTTGATATCCACTTTGCATGATCAAAGCTTGCCTTGACTAACACTCTCTCCCCCTTTATGACTTCTCTAGCCATGTGATCTCTGACATCATCGCATTTGCTCCCCCTCAGCAGAAGCATTCTCTTTCTCAGCAGCATCCTTATCCATGTCAAAATCTTGTTGGTCTAGATTTAGGAATAAATCCTCCATGGTGTATTCTTGTGGTGAAGGAGCTGGAGACATTCTTTGCTCTTCAACCACTGGATCAGGAATCACTTCTAGAACAACAGCAGATGTGGCTTCTTTAACAGCATCTGGTTCTTGAGTACTCAGCTGAGTTGAACAGCAGACAAATCAGCATCTTTTATAAGAAATTCTAAAGTATTTAGATCAGTGAGTACCTCTTGTATGATGGTGGTGGCTTGTTCACTTTCCAGTGTAGAGGGTTCTTCTACAACTGGAGGCTCCCCCTGGCTTTGATCCTTGTGGATGGGGCTAGCTTGAGGCAGCTCCCCCTGGATCTCAGCAGCCTCTAGAGGAGCAGGAGTCTTTTCAGCAGGCTCTACCTCATTGTCATCTGGAGTGAAAACAACTTGTTCTTCACTATCAGAACTACTAGTAGACTCTTGTGCCACTGGAACTGTCTTCCTTTTCTTCTTAGGAGGAGTATCTTTCTCAGCAACTACCTTCTCAGGGGTTAGCATTTCCTTTGACAACACCCTGTCCCATCTAGAAAAGATCCTCAGATCCATCTTCCTCATGTGATTGATCTTGCTTCCAGCAGCAGTATTCATTACCTCTGGTATGGTACCAACTAGGTAGAGACTTAAGATTCTGCACAGATTGTGCTTCTTCAAGCTTTCCTTAATCTTTTCAAACACTATAACTGACCAATCAGTTCTTAAAGTGAAGATTATTCTTGTCATTATATTGAACATGGAGGCAGACACTCTGTCATTCCCTCCTGGCTTGCTGAGTAAGAACTTTCCAACAATTTCAGACATGAATTTGCCTTGGCTGTTCATGCCTTTCCTGTTAAACACAGATCCTATCTTCATCTTAGGATCAAGTCCACACCAGGTTAGAGCTTCCCTAGTCTTGGATGCACTAACTTCTTCTTCATCTTGAGTTTTTGGAAGCTGTAGAATCTTCCTCAGACTTTTTGGGGTTACCTTAACTTTTTCTCCATGAACTCTGGATTTGATTTTGTATCCAGATTCATCGACCTTCGCTCCATTAAGGAATTCAAGAACCTCTTTCTTCCAAATCTTAGTGGGTTCAGACACTAGATATTCTAGTTCAGAATCAACGACTAGGGTTACGACCTCCTGGATTTCTGCATCAGCATCATGGAAAGTGCCGCGCACCAGCTCATATCCTTCGTTGACGTTCTCCTCAAGCTTAGGCGCCATTAGGGTTTGTAGAATTTGTCTTGAGAAAAGAGAGAGGTGTCAAAACAGTAGTTTTGGTCTCGAAACTTTGAAAGCGTGTCGACAAACAAAGACAAAACCCTATTTATACCTTTCTGATTTTGAAGATGAACAGGCGGGACAGCTAACTAAAATGTGTCGACACTGGCAATAAGTGTCAACACTGACTTATAATGTCTCGACACACATGTGTCGACACAAGTTTAGTCAACAGATTTTATGTGTCGACACTTGTTTATGTGTCGACACAACATAACTCGACACATAGTCGAGAATTTACTTAGAAAATTCTGAGTAAAACTTAAGTGTCGACACCACATTGGATGTGTCGACACCTACTTGGCATGTGTCGACACTAACATTCTGAAGTGTCGACACCAACATCCTAGATGTGTCGACACATTTTTCCTGAAGTATCGACACCACTATTCTGTGTCGACATAGACTTGTCTATGTGTCGACACCTTTTTACTTAGCCAATGATCAATTCTGTAAACTTACTCTAAGTTTATCATTCCTAGTTCAATTTTGAATCTATTGAACTTAGCTTCTTCAAGGGGCTTAGTAAACATATCAGCTACTTGATTATCAGTTTTAACATATTCTAATAAAATATCTTTTCTTTCTACATGCTCCCTAAGAAAATGATATTTAATTTCAATATGTTTTGTTCTACTATGAGATACATGGTTATTAGCTATTGAAATAGCACTTGTAAAATCACAGAAAAGTGGAGTTCTACTTACCTGAAATCCATAGTCCTCTAGCTGATGTTGTATCCACAGAAGTTGAGCACAACAACTTCCTGCAGCCACATACTCGTACTCTGCTGTGGAGATAGCCACACTGGTCTGCTTTTTGCTACTCCATGAAATTAGTCTCCCACCTAGGAATTGACAGGTTCCAGTAGTGCTTTTTCTATCTTCTTTGCATCCTGCAAAGTCTACATCTGAATAACCTGTTAGATCAAAATCTCCATTCCTAGGGTACCAGAGGCCTAGATAGGGAGTGCCCTTTAGATATCTCAATATTCTTTTGACTGCAGTCAAATGAGACTCTTTAGGGCAGGCTTGATACCTTGCACAAACACATGTAGCATACATGATGTCTGGTCTACTAGCAGTCAAGTATAGTAGGGAGCCAACTATCCCTCTATACAAGGTTTCATCTACAGGTTTCCCTGCATCATCCTTGCTAAGAGACATACTTGACCCCATAGGAGTCTTCATGGTGCTGGATGAATCCATACCATATTTCCTTATGAGTTCTAGGGTGAACTTGGACTGATATATGGATAAACCACTTTCAGTCTGTTTAACTTGGAGACCCAAGAAAAACTTCAGCTCTCCCATACTACTCATCTCAAACTGACCTTGCATAAGTTTTGCAAACTTTTTGCAAAGGCTGCTTTCAGTAGACCCAAATATAATGTCATCTACATATATTTGGACTAGTATAACTTTGCCTCTAGATTCCTTAAGGAATAGAGTCTTATCTATTTTCCCCCTTGAAAACTTGTTCTCAATGAGGAAACTAGATAGGGTTTCATACCAAGCTCTAGGAGCTTGCTTTAACCCATATAAAGCTTTCCTAAGTCTATAGACATGATGAGGTAGAGTTGGATCAACAAAACCTGAAGGCTGTTCCACATAGACTTCTTCCTTAAGATTACCATTCAGGAATGCTGACTTGACATCCATTTGGTAAACCTTGAATCCTTGATAGGTTGCATAGGCCAAGAACATTCTTATGGCTTCCAGTCTGGCTACTGGAGCAAAGGTTTGATCAAAATCAATACCTTCTTCTTTCTTATATCCTTTTGCAACCAACCTTGCTTTATTCTTAATGATGACCCCTTGTTCATCCATCTTATTCCTGTAGATCCACTTAGTTCCTATTACATTATGGTCTTTAGGTTTAGGAATAAGTTCCCAAACCTTGCACCTCTTGAACTGATTAAGCTCTTCTTGCATTGCTTCAGTCCATTGTGGATCTTGTATTGCTTCTTCAAACTTCTTAGGTTCAACTTGAGATAAAAAACTGGAGAATATAGCAGCATCCTGGTTTCTACTCCTTGTTTGTACTCCTTGTCTTGGATCTCCAATAATCTGCTCTATTGGATGATCTCTCAGATGCCTATTGGCTGGAGGCATCCTTACTTTTGGTTGAACCTCTTCAGCATCTCCATTATGCTGTATTCCTTGTACTTCATCAGCAACTGGTACATGTAGTTCTCCCCCTGGACAATAGCCACTGTTTTCTTCTATAGCAAGCTTGTCCATCTTCTGTGTTAAACCTGTGGGGCTGTACACACTACTAGACAACTCATTATTAATAAGTTTAGTCTCATCAAAAACTACATGCACAGATTCTTCTACAACTTGTGCAGTTAAGTTGTAGACTCTATAAGTCTTACTGTTATTGATGTACCCAATAAAAATTCCCTCTTGGGACTTGGCAGCAAACTTGGTCAAGTAAGACTTCCCATTGTTAAGTATGAAGCATTTGCAACCAAAGATCCTAAAGTTGGAAAGGTTTGGTTTTCTGCCTTTCACAACTTCATAGGGGGTCTTGTTGAGCCCTTTAGTGATGGTAGCCCTATTTATAACATGGCATGCAGTGTTAACTGCTTCAGCCCAGAAATACTCTGGTAGTGAAGTATCACTTAGTAGGGTCCTACCAGCCTCTATTAAGGTCCTATTCTTCCTCTCAGCAATGTCATTTTGCTGAGGTGTTCTTGGTGAAGAGAATTCTTGAAATATCCCAAAGTCTTCACATAGTCTTGTCATGCTTTCTGACTGAAATTCAGTACCATGGTCACTTCTAATCTTGACCACTGTACTGTTTAGTTCATTCTGAATTTGCTTGACAAAATTATGGAAGACACTAGGTGTTTCAGATTTCTGTCTTAAGAAGAACACCCAGGAAAACCTTTAGTAGTCATCAACAACTACAAAGGTATAGACCTTCCTACCTAAGCTGTGAACTGGCATTAGAACAAAGAGATCCATATGCAAGAGGTATAAACACCTCACAGCATCTTTGTTCTCTATGCTTCTAAAGGTGGATTTAGTCTGCTTGCCCTTTTGACAAGCTGAACAAATACCATCTTTAACACACTTAACTTGAGGACCATTCCTCACTAACTCTTTGCTAAAGAGTTTGCTAATTGTCTTATAGTTAAGATGGGCTAGTCTCTTGTGCCATTTGACACAATGAGAGACTGTCTCATCAGCTACAAGACAAACTGGAGAACCATTGTTCTCAATCATAATGTCTAGGCAGTAGACATTTCTTTTCCTATAACCTGTCAAAATGATCTCTTGATCACTTGACCTCTTGATATGACAACCATTTTTAACAAATGAGATGTCATACCCTACATCACTTAATTGACTTATACTTATTAGGTTGTGTTTCAACCCTTTAACATAAGCCACTTGAGTAATGGTAACCAAGTTTGTAGAAATGTTACCAAATCCTTTGATGATTCCTTTTTCAGAACCACCAAAGGTGACTTTTGGACCATCTTTTATTGGAATGTAGTCCTTTAGTAGTCCTCTAGTTCCAGTCATATGTCTGGAACATCCACTATCCAAGTACCATGTTGGGGTATGGCCACTTGGACTCACCTGCAAAACAAATTAATGAACCTTAGAACCCAAAGTATTCTTGGGTCCTTGGTACTTGTTAGTTTGCAATCTGACAAAGCTACCTACTGGCTTTCCAACAGGTAGTTTGGAACTCACTTTGGCACTCATATTGTGCCAACAGTCCACTGCAAAGTGGCCAACTTTGCCACAACACCAACATTCAAACTTGTTGTACCTTTGCTTAGGTACAGTCTTTGCTGTCTTATTTACAGCAGACTTGTTGAATGTTGGGGCTTTGCCCTTGGACTTAGACTTGGACTGCTCAGTCCTAGCAGGTCTAATAAAGCCCAGTCCAGCCTTGCCTTTATGATGAACAAATTCATCAATTAAAGGTAGCACTGACTTAGGTTTAGAAAACCTAGCAACAAGATCTCTCTCTTTCTGAAGATTGATCTCCAGGCTCTTGATTTGATCATTCTTAAAAGTGATAGTCCCCATCTTAATCACTGTAATGTGTTTCAGCCTGGCTATCTCATTAAGCTTTTGATCAAATTGCTTCTCAGAATCTGTTGCAGCAGCTTTAAGATCAGCAATTTCCTTTGCCTGACTTTTGGCTAGGGACTTGCTTTTCTTGTAAGCTTGCAACAGTACCTTATATTCATCTATAAGCTGATGAATATCATTCTCAGACTCAGATACACTTCCATCACTTGATGAAGATGAATCTGATTCTGTACTAGAACAAGAATCTGAACTTAGAGTTGAACTTTGTACCTTAATGGGTCCTGGCTGCTCCAGGATTTTGTCACTCTCAGTCAATGCCATCAGTCCTTGGCACTGACAGTCTTCTTGCTCATAAATTGACTCCATGATCTGCATGAATTCTTCTTCTTCTTCTTCAGCAAACAGCCCTATGTAGGCCTCAGCCTCAGACTCAGTTTTTGAAGAAGAGATATCTGATAGAGTCTTCTCTTTCTTAGCAACAAAAGACTTTTCTTTCTTGCCTTTGAAATAAGTCTTTTTCCTGTCACTAGATTCTTTCCTCTTTTCTGGACAGTCTGCAATAACATGGCCCTGTCTATTGCAGCAATAGTACACTATCTTAGAACTAGTTGCCTTGCTAGATTTTGTTCTCTTCCTGTCCTTCTTTGAAGCCTTTTTATCCTGATAAAAGTCTTCTTTTCCTTTTGAAGTAGAGGGCCTTGTCCTCCACTGTTTCTTCTTCAACAATTTCTGAAAGTGTCTAGTGAAGGCAACAAAGTCTTCATCACTTTCACTGCTTGCAGATTTTGTACTGACTGACTCATCTGACTCTGATTCAACTTCCTTTGGAGGTGGAGTTGATGACTTATTCCTGCATTTTCTGGAGGCATCTGTCTTGAAGGCTACTGTTCTTTCCTTGTGTTCAGTTCTTGTTGATTTCTCCTCCTCTTTTCTCACTGTTAACTGCATTTCATAAGACAATAGCTTGCCAAACAGTGTGGGAGGAGGAATTTCCCCCAACTTAGCCATTTCTCTTATGGCACAGATCTTGGTGTCCCAATCTTTGGTTAGGGACCTTATGAACTTATCATTTAGTTCATAGTTACTGAACTCTCTTCCATAAGACATGAGTTCATTCACTATTCTGTAGAACTTCTTATAGCACTCAGTTATGCTATCACCCTTTCCTTGTCTAAACCTTTCATACTCCTGATTTAGCAAGGATTTTCTATCTTGTCTAACTTCTTCAGATCCTTCCATATACACTATAAGAGTGTCCCACATCTCTTTGGCTGTCTTACAGTGTATAAGATTCTGAAATGTTGCATCATCTATGGCACTCACTATAATGTTTTGTGCCCTCTTGTCCATGGTGGCTAGGACAATCTCATCTTTAGTCATTTCAGAGAAATCCTTTGGAGTTCTCTGATTTGCATCTAGAACAAATATCTTCATGGGCACATAAGGCCCTTCCTTTACTGTGATGTAGATTCTAGGGTCAGAGGCTTCCATAAACAGCCTTACCCTTTCCTTCCAAATCCCAAAGATTTCCTTCCTGCATTTGGTCAATTTCATGGAACCCAATTCCTTGTGATTTTCGGAGGAACCCATGGTTCTTGATTTTCTTGAATCTGTATTTTGCCTTAGACTGAATCTGCCAATCAGGATCTCCTCAGACTGTTAGTCCCTTTTTGAGGAACCTCCCTCTGATACCACTTGAAAGATATGATACCTAAACACCTAGAGGGGGGGGGGGGTGAATAGGTGACCTAATCCTTTTTGAACTTTAATGGCAGCAAACAGTTAATATCACAGATTTCTAACTATTCTATCACAGCAAACACACAGCATACACAGCAACAATCACAGCACAGCAGACACAGTGTTTTATAGTGGTTCCCCAAGATATGGGTACATCAACTTTCCCCCTTCACCTATCTAGCAGTGTACTAGATTCGGCCAAATTTCACCACTGTCTCAGAACCCAAATTGGTTCCTACACCTCAGGCCCAAGGCCTTACAACTCAGCTTTATCCCAAAGCCTACACTCAACCACAAAGGCCTACACTCAGCCAATCAAGGCCTACACTCAGCCAACAAGGCCTACACTCAGAGATTTCAATCTCCTACACTCAGGCTCTCAAGCCCTACCCTCAGCCTTTATATTTACAGGCTTACAATTCACTCAGATCCAAAGGATCCTACAAGATAAAATGATTGTACAACTATTAACTCAACAACTCAGAAACAAGAGAGGGGAGTTGAGAGTTTCTTGATGAGTTCTTGGAAGAACTCAGCTGGATTCAATTTGACTTAGCTTTCTTCAAAGCTTCTTGAGTAGAACTGAATAAGAATGAATCCTCCTGCAGTTGATCCTTGATCTCTGCTTCTTAAGATCCAGAATATATCTGAATCCTTCTTCTCAGCCTAGTTCCAGAGGCTGATTTCTTGGATGGAGACCTCTCTCTCCAACTTCTTAGATCTGCACAGCTAGATCTTCTTGATTTGATACTTGATCAATAATTCTGTGAACCACTTTAATAACTTGTTCAACAATAATCTGATCAACAGTTTCTGTAAACTGTATGAGCCTATTTATAGGCCTTCTTCATGGTAACCGGCTGGTCTGGTTCATAACTGTCTTCTGACATCTCTGACAGGTGCTGTAGACTGGCTGGAATGGCAGCTGTCAAGTCATCCAGTCAATTCTTGAAAATCTCTAACTGTCTGATAGTGTCGAGACTTTCTGTCTTTAAGTGTCGACACTTATAGACCAAGTGTCGACACCAGTTGTGTAAGTGTCGACACAAGTCTACAAGGTGTCGACACAACTTCTTGTATGTCTCGACACAATTTCTTCTGCATGTTTCGACACTGAAATTGAGTGTCGACACAAGTACTTGATCTTCTAGCTTTTGCTGAATTCTTCTAAGTGTCGACACATCTCATTTGAGTCGACACAACTTCTTGTGTTGAATCTGTTAAGTGTCGACACTGCTTCTTGGTGTCGACACATAGTCTTCTATGTTGATACTTGCTGAGTGTCGACACAGCTCCTTGTGTCGACACTTGATTCTTCTGTTGAGACTTCAGCTGAGTGTCGACACATTCCCATAGTGTCGACACTTGTACTTAGAATATTTTGACGATCTTGCTGTTCTTTGCTAAGTGTCGACACAGCTCCATGTGTCGACACTTTCTTCAAGTGTTGAGTCTACAACTGAGTGTCGACACATTGTTCTTAGTGTCGACACTTACTTCAAGTGCTGACTCTTATGTTGAGTGTCGACACATTGTTCTTGGTGTCGACACTTTCTTCAAGTGTTGATTCTTCTTAATGTGTGTCGACACATTGTTCTTGGTGTCGACACTTTAACTTAGTCTCTGCAGTCTTTTGCTGAGTGTCGACACAGCTCCAAGTGTCGACACTTTCTGGTGTAGATACAGTTCTTCTAGGTGTCGACACTGCTCCTTGTGTCGACACTGCTTCTCTGCACTTTTCTTCACTGAGTGTCGACACAGCTCCTTGTGTCGACACTTTCTGTCTGGTGTCGACCCTGCATCCCAGGTGTCGACACAATGACTCCAAGTGTCGACACTGCTTGTCTGGGTGTCGACACAAGCTTTCTTAAGTGTCGACACTTTCCCTCTGGTTGTCGACACATGGACTTAGAAACTTTTTGCTTCAGTCCTGCAATTACTTAACCTGCACAAGTAAACTTAACATACATCAAATACATTATGATGTATATCATTGAGTTGGGTGATGCTTCTTCAAATCAGGTACATTTAACCAATGTACCCAACAGCTGCCTTGTTTTCTTCTGGAATCCTTGTCCCTGCCCTTGTCCTTTTTCTGATTCTCTGGGCATTCTGAAATATAGTGCCCAGGATTTCTGCATCCAAAACACACAACCTCCTTAGTTGGTGTCTTGTCATATTTGGGCTTATCATCCTGCCTGGATGATTTTCTTCTAAATTCCTTTCTTGACATTTTGTAGAATCTTTTGGCAAAAAGACTCATTAACTCCTCATTGGATGTAGATGTTTCATTGTCTTCAGAAGCTTTGAAGGCCAACCTGTGCTCCTTCCTGACTGGGGTAGTTGCCTTCTGTTCTGCTGCCTCTCTTGATTTGACAAGCTGCTCATATGACTTCAGCTTGCCTAACAGAGATTCTGTTGAAATCTCATTGAGGCTTCTGACTTCTTTGATTGACCAGATTCTGGAATCCCATGAACTGGGGAAACACATCAGTATCTTGTCATTTACCTCAGTTAAGGTGATGTCCTTGTCAAGAGTCTTGAGTTCACTGATGATTGAACTTAATCTATTGTACATCTCAGCCACAGATTATGTCTCATCCTTTTTGAAATTCTCATAGAGAGAAATGAGACTGGATCTTCTATCCTTTCTTTCATCAGCTGAGCCTGCTACCATTTGGTAGAGAGAGTCCCAAATGGCCTTGGCTGAGGTGCACTCTGTAACACCCCCTATCTGTCGCATAGTATATAGCAGTAGGTCCGGCCGGGGCCCGACGCCATATACCACAGACAGACCGGGTGGTTACGTATGGAAACCATCCAACCAATCTCAACGTCCTACACAGAGCATTCTAGCGGAAGCAGTTTATAAGAGTTGTAAACAAGAACCCAGCATCAAAGCACGAATGTCCACTAGTACATGATTAGGAATGTTATACATAATACCCAAAAATCGGCCTTAAGGCCTTACAGAATGTTTCACTTGAATAATACATGATTTACAAACCTCGGCACGCAGGCCGGTCATACATGAATAAAACAGAAAACATTTCCACTTGGGCCTTCGAGGGCCAGCTTCGCAAAAAGGGCTTTAGCCCGCTATTGACCGCTTGGTCCAGCTGCACCTGCAAGCAACAAACCACCGCACGGTGGCAAACAAGGCAACGGTCAGCAATGCTGACCAAATTATAACGATCCCGCCCCCAACTCGGGGCGGCGATGCTCCTTCCCTGCATTTCATTAGCATAAGCGAGCAATGTATATAACCATAGCCATTTCATCACAGACGTTTCCTCTCACGGTCACACGCCCCGTGCACTCAGGGCACATTCTCGGTGAACCGGTCGATGTCACGTCAATTAAAGCCATTAACATTCCGGACTCACCACCGCCACTTAGACGGCCAAACCTATGAGCAATTTGTCTTCCTGGCATGGGTCACGTCAATTTAAGCCATTGACCGCCGAAGACTCACATCTATGCCAACGGCGAGTGCCACATAACCTTAGGTCTCTCTAACCGAACGACATAAAGCAGGTACGGTTCCATCTAACCCGTGCTCACATCGCAATGACAATTTAATCCATTTGCGCGGGTCAAACTTCCTCCGAGTCCCATTCTACCGCAAATCACATAACTCAGTTATGTTCGAGTTGGCTCTCAGGCCACCAAGTTGGCAAGATCTCGTATCCGCCCAGTTTTTCGGGTGCACCTTTGGGTTAATCCCCAAGGCTCCCTGCTGCAATCTACCGCGTAGAAAACCCAAAAAACAACCAATAGCAGGAGTCTTCTCCGGCATTTATGCAATGCAACATCACCGATCCACACCAACATGTCCGGGTAGACTTCACACATCATGCCTATGTCCGTTCTCGCATACGGACTCTAAACAACGGGGACTTTACATATCTACCCGAAGGAACGCCTCCAACTCTCCGCAAACTTGCGAGAGCGGGCTTCCTATGCTAAGAAAGAGAGCTATTCATGCTCAAGATGAGGATCGTTACCCTTGCGTTCCTCTTTGGCGCCATTGAAAAGTAATCAGATGGAAATCACCGCACTTGCGTTGCCTCCGTGGATCCGGAGTCGGCTCGCGATTCGGAGCTCCGAAGCTCCTCCAATGGCGGGATCTAGTTCTTCTTCCTCCAATGGCTCTCCTCTTTCTCCAAGGACTTGGAGAGATGATAAGGTAAGAAAAGTGAGGTTTTCCAAGTCAACGCATGGGTATATCCTCTCAGGAACAACCCCCAGCCGTTGGATCTCAACCTAAGAAAACGAACGGCTTTGATTCGGGGCTGAAATGCCCAATCTGGACCGAACACGGCCTGGCACACGCCCGTGTCCAGGGCCGTGTGCCGCATTCGCCATCAAAATCGAATCTCCTGGAACCACACACGGGTATCGAACACGCCCGTGTTCGAGCTGACACGCCCGTGTTCCAGCTGACACGGCCGTGTAGCCGGCCGTGTACCCCATGATTTTTCCCCATTTTAAACCCGAGCACTGCACGGGTCCTAGGACACGCCCGTGTCCTTGCCCGTGTCACCTTGACACGCCTGGGCCCCAGGCCGTGTACAAGGTCTCGACATTTCGTCGCGTGTAGTTCGACGACTTGATGACACGGCCTTGGACACGCCCGTGTCCTAGGCCGTGTGCCTTGTCTCGACGATCGTCGAGCGAATCTCGACGACTTCCCCGGGACGATCGTCGAAACGGGTCGACACGCCCGGCGACACGCCCGTGTCGCGGGCCGTGTGCCCATTCTCGACGAATCGTCGAGTATATCTCGACTATTTCATGGCTAAGTGTCGACACGGGTCGACACGCCCTGCGACACGCCCGTATCGCAGGCCGTGTGCCCATTCTCAGCGAATCGTCGAGAAAATCTACACGACTTCGCGGCTAAGTGTCGGCACACGCTCGACACGCCCTGGGACATGCCCGTGTCCTAGGCCGTGTGCCTTCAGCCAGAAACCAAAACTGGCCCAAAACGTCGCCCTTCGCTCCTTTGAGTTTCGGGGCGTTACAACTCTCCCCCCCTTAAAAGAATTTCGTCCACGAAATTACATAAAGGAAAAACATGTACAAAACCAAAATTTTGTACCTGAGCGGAACAACTCCGGATATCCGTCAAGCATAGTCTGCTCTCGCTCCCAAGAGAGCTCCTCACGACCGCAATTGTCCCACCGGACCTTGACCATCTTGATCTCTTTATTGCGTAGTCGCTTGACCTCCGAGTCCTCAATCCGCACGGGCTTGACCTTTGTCGTTAGCCCACTATCCACCGGCACTTGATCGACCGCGATCACTTGCGTAAGCTCTTGCACCGCCTTCCGAAGCACCGAAATGTGGAATACATCGTGTAAACCACTTAGCTCCACTGAAAGCTTCAACCTATAGGCCGCTTCTCCAACTCGCTCCAGAACCTCGAACGGTCCAAGGTACCTCGGGCTTAGCTTTTTCAATCGTCGCACCCGCGAGACACCCTTGAACGGCTTGATCTTCAAGTATACATAATCGCCCACAGCGAACTCCATGTTCCTGTGCTTGGCATTATAGTACTTTGCTTGCCGGTCCTGAGCGATGAGCAACCTCTCCCGAATGGTTCTCACCAAAGAAGTAGCACCCTCCACTTCTGATCGCTTATACAACTTTGACTCACTCGTTTCTAACCAAGACAACGACGTGCGACATTTCCTACCATATAGGGCCTCGAAAGGCGCCATCTGAATACTCGCTTGGTAGCTGTTGTTGTATGCGAACTCCACCAAATATAGGTGGTCTTCCCATTGCTTTCCGAAATCCAAGACACACATGCGTATCATGTCTTCCATGGTTCTATTGACCCTCTCAGTCTGCCCATCCGTTTGCGGATGGAAGGCTGTGCTGAACTTCAACTTAGTTCCCAACATTTGCTGCACCAGCCTCCAATCATTGGACGTGAACCGCCCATCTCGGTCACTCACGATGCTGCGGGGCACACCATGAAGCCGTACTATATTATCAACATAAAGCTTCGCCAACTTCTCCACCGGATCATCCTTCCTATGCGGAATAAAATGCGACACCTTCGTTAATCGATCAACAACCACCCAAATGGCGTCGTTCCCCTTTTGCGACCTTGGCAAACCGTGCACAAAGTCCATAGAGATGTCGTCGAATTTCCACTCCGGAATAGGCAAGGACTTAAGAAATCCTCCCGGCTTTTGGCACTCCGCCTTTACCAAGGCGCAAGTTTGGCACTTCGCTACGTATAGCGCCACATCCTTTTTCAAACCCGGCCACCAAAATAGTTTCTTTACATCACGGTACATCTTCGTGCTCCCCGGGTGAATCGAGTACTTGGTATGGTGTGCCTCGTACAACAACTCCACCCGTAAATTGCCCACACTTGGGACGCACAGACGACCGTCTTTCCAAAGCAATCCGTCCTCCACGACGAATTGGGAATTTGACCCATCCAGAGCCTCTATCATGAACTGCTTCATATGGGCATCCATATCCAAAGCCTGCCAAATCCGATCAGCCAGGTCATATTGGACTTCAGTCCAATTCAGAACTGCTTCAGCACTTGATTGTCTATCCACACAAACAATCTCCAACGCCTCCAACTCCCGCACCAACCGCTCATCATGCACCGATAGCCAATTGGCTTGAGCTGCGGCTCGACGACTCAACGCGTCCGCAACCGCATTCCCTTTGCCAGGCACGTAGTGGATCTTGAATGTATAGTACCCCAGGAACTCCATCCATCTACGCTGCCGCATATTCAGATCCTTCTGATCTATCAGGTACTTTAGGCTCTTGTGATCGGTGTAGATATCAATCTTCACACCGTACAAATAGTGTCTCCACAGCTTCAAGGCAAAAATCACGGCCGCCAACTCCAAGTCATGGACCGGATAATTCCTCTCGTGCACTTTTAGCTGTCTCGAGCCATAAGCTATCACGCTTCCGTGCTGCAGTAGCACGCAACCCAAACCGCTGCCTGAAGCATCGCTATATAACTCATAGCCTTCGGTTCCACATGGCGAACTCAGCACAGGCGCCGTGGTCAACCGACACTTCAACTCCTCAAAAGCTCGCGCGCACTCCGGTGTCCAAACGAACTTATGATCCTTCCTCGTCAAAGTAGTGAGAGGTAACGCTATCCGCGAGAAGTTCTCTACGAAGCGCCTATAATAGCCGGCAAGCCCCAAAAAGCTCCGGACTTCTGCTTGTAACGTCCCGAATCGCTCTAGGCCCCTAGTGTGTGTGTTTTTTAGTCAGGAGGGTTGACTCGAGTCCTGAGAAGTGCAGGGAATTGGACTGCACTTGTGGAGAAGTGGAGAAATCAGTGTAAAAAGACACGGGTAGTGACACGGGTAGTGACACGGGTAGTGACACGGGTAGTGACACGGGTAGTGACATGGGTAGCGACACGGGTAGCGACACGGGCGTATCCCTACCCGTGTGCGTCGAGTTGAGCTCGACGAGCCGTGTCGAGACTGACGAGCTGTGTCGACACCAAGTGACACGGGTAGTGACACGGCCGTGTCCCTACCCGTGTGCGTCGAGTTGAGCTCGACGAGGCATGTCGAGATCGTCGAACTGTGTCGACACTAAGTGACACGGGTAGTGACACGGCCGTGTCCCTACCCGTGTGCGTCGAGTTGAGCTCGACGAGCCGTGTCGAGATCGTCGAATTGTGTCGACACTAAGTGACACGGGTAGTGACACGGCCGTGTCCCTACCCGTGTGCGTCGAGTTGAGCTCGACGAGAAGTGTCGAGATGCAACCCGAGAAGTACACGGCCAATGACACGGCCATGCACACGGCCGTGTCATGGGGACACGGGTCGGGACACGGGCGTGTCCCTACCCGTGTCAAACATTGAACCAACATGAAAACCGCCACGACCGTTTCACGGAAGCAGGACACGGGTACGGACACGGCCGTGTCCCTACCCGTGTCACATTTTGTATATAAGGGGGAGAGAAAACCCTAGCCGTTTTCATTCTCTTTTCTTCCCCTATTTCCAGTGAGAACTCCTGGTGTGAGGGAAACTGCTGGAGCAAGTTCTACCGAAGGAGATCCGCCATCGCCGTGAAAGAGAAAATGCCGCCAAAGAGAACTACGAGATCCATGGCCGGAAATGGTGGTACCACTGGAGCCAATGTGAGTTTCCTACCCTCTCCCTTGGTGCTAGATCTATAATTATTTTCCTAGGAGAGACATCGACTCAAGAGAGTCTTGATAGTGAGGAGGAGTTTTCTAGGAAAGGTCATGCTAAGACTTGTGTCTTAGGTTTTAGATCTCTTCAACCACGCCCTTCTTCAATGTGATGATAAGGGATGGTTTCGTGAAGGGTTTTGGCCTCTTGAGGGTGAATAAGGGAGGAGGTTTTCTGGAATGATTTGGGATGATCGCATTGAGGAGGAAGATGAACCGATGCCGTTCATTCCGCCTTAAGATGCGTGCAGAATCTGCATTTTGCGCGCAGCGAACTTCATGGCCATTTTTAAGTATGCTATGGCCAGATCTGGGCTTTCGGCTTAACACGAAAGTTGAATCCCTTGAAAATACCTTTCCAACGAGTAGTTGCACGACTTCTGGATAAGTAGGTAGCCACGGGAAAGTCTAAATGAAAATGGGGTTCTATAAATCTTGTATGCAGAAACTGTGTTCTGTATGCAGCGGACTTCAGGTCCGATTTCAAATAGGATAATGTCAAATCTGGGTTGAGCTCTGAATATGAAAGATGTAGTCCATGGAAATACCTTTCCATCGAGGGGTTACACGACTTCACCGGATTCCTGTAGCCTCGGGAATCTCCGGTCGAAGTTGCTGTCCAGATTCAACCTGCGCCTAAATTCTGGGCTTAATGAAAGATGAATTTTGATTCGTTGGAATTAATAATGCATGATACTTGCCTTGGATGAACCCTTATGATTAATCAGTTGTTGCATGATTGAAGTTGCTTATTAATCAAATCTCATATTATCAAATTGTGAAATAATCTTATTTAAACGAATCGAATTGGTAGGAATTGAAAGATTGATATTGTGCACTTCATGTTTAAATTATGACATTATCAAATGAAAAGTGAGATAAATCTTTATATGCGCATCATGTTTATATTACATTGTCATCATTTGGAAAGTCATATAGATGAATAGATTATGATCATGGACATGTTTGATTAATGAAATGAGTCTAGTAGTCCAATACTTAGAGAGTCGTCTCCCTACGAGTAGTATTATGAAGGGATGTAAGTGCGGTGTTGACCGTCACTTGTTTTGGTTGTGTTGAGATAAGGTGTGGATGGATGGTTGGGCTGTGTCCTCGTGTTTACTTCCGAGGCCCCTTCCATGATATGTTGATGTGGTATTTGCATGTGGTGTGAGTCGACACGCGGTGTCGTAATCCTGGGTTAAGGATAGTGTGGCAGGTCTACGGGCTCGCCAGTCGTCACACAGACGGGAGTTGGCAGTTAGACTTGGTCGGTTTGGGCTGTGTCCTCGGTGTTCACGTCCCGAGGCCCCTCCGGCCAAGTGAACGGTTGGGCTGTGTCCTCGTGCTTTCTTCCGAGGCCCCTTCCGGGTCACGCAAGGCCAGTTCGGGCTGTGTTCTTGGTGCACATCTACCCAAGACCCCGCTGGGCCATAGTACGCATGGGCTCCGCTGTTGTGTTCTTAGCGTTGAGGCGTACGGAGGCCTAGGTGAAGTAGTGTGATACCCGCCTAGTAGTGGAAGAGCCCGTTCTACTGTCACCGCCTGGCCACGGCGGCTGATGCCTGAGAGGTTAGCTACCTGCTCGAAAAGTGGGAACTACAGTCTGTGTCGACATAGCAATTGCATGGGTGTGCATGGGTGAGTCATTGCATAGCATTCATAGCATTTCATATCATTGCACAACAAGATCCTCATCGTATAAGTTTGTATGTGCACTCTTATACGATGAGTTACTTTTATGTAACCCGATCCTTAACTTATAAGTTTGTATGGGCATTCTTATAAGTTAAGTTACTTTCTGCTCTTAGTTATACTTGCTAGTTTAGTTGTAGCTCTTATATAAATGCTGATAATGATACTGTTTCTCTTACTCCACTGTCACCTGTTTGTACCTGTCATACACTTATATATATTGTACCCTTGTTTCTCTTTCTCCTCCCGGTGCCGAGGAGTCGCCGGGGGAGCGGATGTGAAACCACTTAGTCGTTTCGACTAACGGTTGCTACGTCTTCCTTTTTAGGAGGTCACGCCGCAGGTAGAGCAGCCGCAGACTACGCAGCAGGACAGCCAGGCCAGGACGACAGGGCCTGATGTGACGGTGCCGTCGATACCGTCGGTTACTGATGTTAGTATTTTGATTACTCTGATGTAGCCCGTTTGGGCAATGATTAGCTGTACTCTGATATTCTGTAGAAGCATGTTTAGCTTCTCATCATTTGATGTTTTGGACATTATATATTACTTAGTGTGGATTTTGACTTCTCTTGCTTATAAGTTTTGGTTGGGTTGGCATTTATATTGATATGGTTGTAGCCGGCGGAATAGGCGTCTTGTGGTACAGGTTAGCCCGTGTGCTAATGCTACCGCAAGGCGGCTGTTCCGGGCATAAGACTCCCCCTTCGTGCCGTGTTTTGGGATCCGGGGAGGGGGGTCTTACAAATGGTATCAAAGCGCCACGATCCACAACTAAGGAAGTCATTCAACAATGGTACCACCCCCGTTTGGTTAGTCAGTTTGGGGACAAACTGACTTAGCGGAAGCAGTGGTGTGCCCATATGTAATTCACATTAAGTTTGTCCAACTTCGACCTTAAGTTTAGCCAACCTGACCACAAATTTGTCGTGTATGTGTAGGTTCCACTGCATGTTGAGCCGATGGGGGTACTCCTACCCCTCCCATACCCACTCAGTTCGAACAGTCTGAGTTGGGGCAGACACTCACCGCCATTCTTGATGCTTTTAAGGCACAGCAGGCTCCGGTGCAACAACAGGCCCCGAGCTCCAACTGGCTGAGCACCTTCCGGGCTCTCTCCCCTCCCGTCTACCTTGGGACGGAGTCAGCCGTATGTACAGAGGAATGTCTAGACACGATACAGGAGTTGTTGGCTGGTATCCGTTGCCCAGCCAACATGGCAGTGACATTGGCAGTGTCCGTCTTGGACTTACATGCGAAGAGGTGGTGGAAGTCCCTCATGGGCTCTACCTTCCAAGGCCGGATCTACACAGAGATAAGTTGGAGTGAATTCTCGGGTGTTTTCTTGGAGCACTTTATCCCTACATCGGCCCGAGATGAGCTTGAGCAGAGGTTCCTTCTACTAAAGCAGGGATCAAAGTCGGTTACAGAATACCAGCGGGAATTCCAGCATCTCGCAAGGTTTGCGGACTCTTATGAGTTGGATGACAGAGGTTATGCCAAGCGCTTCTATAAAGGGATGCGAGATCCCCTAAGGCAGTCCCTTTTGTTTATAGCGGATGGTAGCTTGGCGGAGATCATTGATATGGCGAAAAGATTGGAGGCGGACCAGCTGGGATGTAGTAAGAGGCCTGCGGAGGACGTGATGGAAGCCGGCCCAAGTAATAGAAGGAGACGGGACTTCAGAGGAGGAAGAGGTTATCAAAGAGGTGGAGGGCGTGTCCACCGAAACTATAGGGTGGAGCATCCAGTTCCGCAGCCGCCTGCGTTGCCTCCACCCCCACAGCCTCAGCGATTTCAACAACCTGAAGGGCGTCGTGGTCTGGTGTGCTTCGAATGCAACCAGCCGGGCCACATCCGGCGATTTTGCCCGCAGCTATATGGGAACGCCCCTCCTGCTCTCCCTCCTGCTCTCCCTCCTGCTCTCCCTCCAGCAGCTCCACGAGGGCGGGGATATATGCGTGGTCAAGGACGAGGACCGCCAAGAGGAAACCCCGGACCGGTCCGGGATCAGGTGTACGCGCTTGACATGGCGCAGGAACGGAACCCACAAGATGTGATTGCAGGTATGATTTAATTAATTTACATATTTGCATGGTCTAACTTGAATTGATTAGAACTTACTAGCCACTAGCAATAAGTTTTGGTTGTTGGTACTTAGGCACCGTGATTATTGGCGGGAAGACAGCCTATGCGCTGTTCGATACCGGTGCCTCACACTCCTTTGTGTCCGAGGATTTCATAAAAGACGTGGAGGGTGTACAATACTTCACTGGCATAGCCCGACGTGTACGCCTTCCGGATGGCTCTGAGATGATCGCAACCGCCAAGTGCGAGTTGGAGTTATTTATTGATGGGCCTTTGATACGCCGGCCACGGTTCTGAGAATGCCGGAGTTTGACATCATTTTGGGCATGTCGTGGCTGGATTGGCACTTCGCGAGGATCGACTGCGCGGAGAAGCGGATCTATTTGAGACATGGAGACTCTGACGTCATCTTCCAAGGTATTGGCTTCGCGCCTCGCATGATGTTATCTTCCGTCCAGGTTGTAAAAGCTCATATGAAGGGGGATGAGGTCTTCATGATCTGGTTCGAGTTGAAGGAGGAAGCGTTGGAATTAAAGGATGTACGGGTTGTGCGGGATTTTCCCGAGGTATTTCCTGAGAAGCTACCAGGATTACCTCCGCATAGAGAGGTTGACTTCCAGATCAATCTAGTACCAGGTGCCAAGCCTGTATCTAAGGCTCCGTACAGAATGGCTCCGAAAGAACTCGCGGAGTTTAGAGTTCAATTGCAAGAACTGGTGGATTCAGGGTTCGTTCGCCCCAGTTCATCACCATGGGGAGCCCCTGTGCTGTTCGTAAAGAAGAAGGATGGAACCCTGCGATTGTGCATAGATTATCGGGAACTCAATCGGTTGACGGTGCGGAACACTTATCCACTACCTCAGATCGATGAGTTGTTCGATCAACTAGTGGGAGCACATTGGTTTTCTAAATTGGATTTGCGCTCCGGATACTATCAGTTGAGGATACAAGAAGGGGACATCCAGAAAATGGCCTTCAGTTCGAGATATGGTTTGTATGAGTTCACAGTAATGCCGTTTGGGCTCACAAATGCCCCTTCGGCCTTCATGAGTTTGATGAACAAGGTGTTTGAACCGTATTTGGACATCTTCGTCATTGTTTTCATCGACGACATCTTGGTCCACTCAAAGATGGAGGAGGAGCATGTCGAGCACCTGACCTTGGTTTTGAAGAAATTGAAGGAGCACGCCTTGTATGCCAAGTTTAGCAAGTGTGAATTCTGGCTTAAGGAGGTTGCCTTCTTGGGGCATGTGATCAGTGGAGCAGGGTTACAGTGGATCCAGCAAAGGTGCGGGCCGTGAAGGAGTGGTCGCCCTTGAAGTCGGCGGCTGATGTACGAAGCTTTCTTGGACTTGCGGGGTACTACCGCAAGTTTGTGAAAGGATTTTCCAAGATTGCCCTTCCCCTTACCTCCTTGACGAAGAACGGTGTGCCATTTGAGTGGACACCTCAATGTGAGGCGGCATTTCAAGAGTTGAAGGATAGGCTTACCTCCGCCCCCATCCTTGCACTTCCGTCGGGGAAGGAAGGATTCCAAGTTTACACGGACGCATCATATCAAGGGATGGGTGCGGTGCTGATGCAGCACGGACACGTGATCGCTTATGCTTCAAGGCAGTTGAAGAAACATGAAATCAATTACCCGGTTCATGATTTGGAGCTGGGAGCAGTGGTGTTCGCTTTGAAGGTCTGGAGGCATTATTTATATGACATCCACTGCGAGATCTTTTCCGATCACAAAAACTTGAAGTATGTTCACACTCAGAAGGAGTTGAACCTGAGACAACGGCGGTGGTTGGAATTTCTATGCGACTATGAGTTCACCATGAACTACCACCCCGGGAAAGCGAACTCGGTAGCCGATGCCCTGAGTAGAAAAGCGCCAGGCTGTAGACCAGAGTCTCAGTTGATGAGTATGGAGTTGGCTCGGATGATCGAGGAGATGGAAATTACTCTAGTATTCAAGGCTCCTTCAGCAGAGTATGCGGAGTATTTGGCCAACATGAGCATAGTTTGTGATATCCGAGACCGGATTCGGGTGGAGCAAGGAATGGATGCGGCCTTGGCCCCGGCAATCAAGGCAATTGAAGATGGGACCACCGATGAGTACACCTTCAAAGACGGCCTCGTTTATTTTCGTGGCCGACTCTATATTCCCAAGGGCGGCAAAAATTCAGGAGGATATCTTGAGAGAGGCACATTCCTCTCAATATTCAGTACACCCGGGTATTGCTAAGATGTACGCCGGATTGCGGAAGACCATGTGTTGGCCGGGAATGAAGAAGGATGTTCGCTACTATGTTACACATTGCGAAGCTTGTCAAAGAGTGAAGGCTGAATGCAGGAGTCCCGGTGGTTTGTTGCAGTCATTGCCCATCCCCGAATGGAAGTTCGAGGACATCTCCATGGACTTTGTCCATGGGCTACCTCGCTCACGCTCCGGGAATGATTCGGTGTGGGTTATTGTGGATCGACTGACAAAGGTGGCCCGGTTCATTCCAATGAAGAAGGAAGCACACGTGGATGTTTTGGTACGCCTTTTTGTGGAGCAATTTGTACGGTATCATGGCGTGCCCAAGACAATTGTTTCGGATCGGGATGGTCGGTTTACATCCAATGAGTGGAAGGCGGTACAAGCGTATTTGGGCTCACGCCTAACCTTTAGTACTGCATTTCATCCTCAGACGGACGGGCAGTCAGAGCGGACCATCAAAACACTGGAGGATTTATTGAGGTTATGTTTGCTGGACAGAGGAGAGCCGTGGGAAAGACTATTGCCACTAGTGGAATTCTCCTATAATAATAGCCATCATGCGAGCATCGGCATGGCACCCCATGAAGCCCTTTACGGAAGAAGGTGCAGGACTCCCTTGTCTTGGGTGCAAGATGAAGATCCGAAGGCATTGGGAAACGAATACATAGATGATACTGATGCGGCGGTCAGATTGATACGAGATCGCATGTTGGAGGCTCAAAGTCGACAGACGAAATATTACAATAAAAAGCACCGGATGGTGGAGTTCCAAGTGGGCGAAAAAGTGTTCCTCAAGATTCGGCCGATGCATGGAGTGTCGCGGGTGCGTGGAGTGAAAAAGCTCAGCCCAAGGTATGTTGGGCCTTATACTATATTGGAAAGGATTGGCCCGTTGGCCTATCGGTTGGAGTTACCACCAGAACTAGAAAATCTCCACGACGTGTTCCATGTATCGTCGCTTCGAAAAGCACTGTTGCGGCCAGACCAATATATTCCCACTACTGATGGTGCGGTGGCGTCAGATAGGTCTGTGCGACTAGAGCCGGTGCGGATTGTTGACAGCGAGACAAGAACATTACGCCGCAAAAGTGTTCCCTTAGTGAAGGTGCTATGGTTGAATCATGGGAAGGAGGAGTACACATGGGAGCCAATGGATTTAATGCAGCAACGCTACCCGGAGTTGTTTGCTCAAGGTAATCTTATTTAAAAGCATATGTTAAATTTCTTGTTATGCTCTTCTCCCCACAGCCTAAGCCTGATTTCGGGGACGAAATCTTTTATTTTGTTTATAGGATTTATAACGTCCCGAATCGCTCTAGGCCCCTAGTGTGTGTGTTTTTGAGTCAGGAGGGTTGACTCGAGTCCTGAGAAGTGCAGGGAATTGGACTGCACTTGTGGAGAAGTGGAGAAATCAGTGTAAAAAGACACGGGTAGTGACACGGGTAGTGACACGGGTAGTGACACGGGTAGTGACACGGGTAGTGACACGGGTAGTGACACGGGAAGCGACACGGGTAGCGACACGGGCGTGTCCCTACCCGTGTGCGTCGAGTTGAGCTCGACGAGCAGTGTCGAGACTGACGAGCTGTGTCGACACCAAGTGACACGGGTAGTGACCCGGCCGTGTCCCTACCCGTGTGCGTCGAGTTGAGCTCGACGAGGCGTGTCGAGATCGTCGAACTGTGTCGACACTAAGTGACACGGGTAGTGACACGGCCGTGTCCCTACCCGTGTGCGTCGAGTTGAGCTCGACGAGCCGTGTCGAGATCGTCGAACTGTGTCGACACTAAGTGACACGGCCGTGTCCCTACCCGTGTGCGTCGAGTTGAGCTCGACGAGAAGTGTCGAGATGCAACCCGAGAAGTACACGGCCAATGACACGGCCATGCACACGGCCGTGTCATGGGGACACGGGTCGGGACACGGGCATGTCCCTACCCGTGTCAAACATTGAACCGACATGGAAACCGCCACGGCCGTTTCACGGAAGCAGGACACGGGTACGGACACGGCCGTGTCCCTACCCGTGTCACATTTTGTATATAAGGGGGAGAGAAAACCCTAGCCGTTTTCATTCTCTTTTCTTCCCCTATTTCCACTGAGAACTCCTGGTGTGAGGGAAACTGCTGGAGCAAGTTCTACCGAAGGAGATCCGCCATCGCCGTGAAAGAGAAAATGCCGCCAAGGAGAACTACGAGATCCATGGCCGGAAATGGTGGTACCGCTGGAGCAAATGTGAGTTTCCTACCCTCTCCCTTGGTGCTAGATCTATAATTATTTTCCTAGGAGAGACATCGACTCAAGAGAGTCTTGATAGTGAGGAGGAGTTTTCTAGGAAAGGTCATGCTAAGACTTGTGTCTTAGGTTTTAGATCTATTCAACCACGCCCTTCTTCAATGTGATGATAAGGGATGGTTTCGTGAAGGGTTTTGGCCTCTTGAGGGTGAATAAGGGAGGAGGTTTTCTGGAATGATTTGGGATGATCGCATTGAGGAGGAAGATGAACCGATGCCGTTCATTCCGCCTTAAGATGCGTGCAGAATCTGTATTCTGCGCGCAGCGAACTTCATGGCCATTTTTAAGTATGCTATGGCCAGATCTGGGCTTTCGTTTTAACACGAAAGTTGAAGCCCTTGCAAATACCTTTCCAACGAGTAGTTGCACGACTTCTGGAAAAGTCTGTAGCCACGGGAAAGTCTAAACGAAAATGGGGTTCTATAAATCTTGTATGCAGAAACTGTGTTCTGTACGCAGCGGACTTCAGGTCCGATTTCAAATAGGATAATATCAAATCTGGGTTGAGCTCTGAATATAAAAGATGTAGTCCATGGAAATATCTTTCCATCGAGGGGTTACACGACTTCACTGGATTCCTGTAGCCTCGGGAATCTCCGGTCGAAGTTTCTGTCCAGATTCAACCTGCGCCTAAATTCTGGGCTTAATGAAAGATGAATTTTGATTCGGTGGAATTAATAATGCATGATACTTGCCTTGGATGAACCCTTATGATTAATCAGTTGTTGCATGATTGAAGTTGCTTATTAATCAAATCTCATATTATCAAATTGTGAAATAATCTTATTTAAACGAATCGAATTGGTAGGAATTGAAAGATTGATATTGTGCACTTCATGTTTAAATTATGACATTATCAAATGAAAAGTGAGATAGATCTTTATATGCGTATCATGTTTATATTACATTGTCATCATTTGGAAAGTCATATAGATGAATAGATTATGATCATGGACATGTTTGATTAATGAAATGAGTCTAGTAGTCCAATACTTAGAGAGTCGTCTCCCTACGGGTAGTATTGTGAAGGGATGTAAGTGCGGTGTTGACCGTCACTTGTTTTGGTTGTGTTGAGATAAGGTGTGGATGGATGGTTGGGCTGTGTCCTCGTGTTTACTTCCGAGGCCCCTTCCATGATATGTTGATGTGGTATTTGCATGTGGTGTGAGTCGACACGCGGTGTCGTAATCCTGGGTTAAGGATAGTGTGGCAGGTCTACGGGCTCGCCAGTCGTCACACAGACGGGAGTTGGCAGTTAGACTTGGTCGGTTTGGGCTATGTCCTCGGTGTTCACGTCCCGAGGCCCCTCCGGCCATGTGAACGGTTGGGCTGTGTCCTCGTGCTTTCTTCCGAGGCCCCTTCCGGGTCACGCAAGGCCAGTTCGGGCTGTGTTCTTGGTGCACATCTACCCAAGACCCCGCTGGGCCATAGTACGCATGGGCTCCGCTGTTGTGTTCTTAGCGTTGAGGCGTATGGAGGCCTAAGTGAAGTAGTGTGATACCCGCCTAGTAGTAGAAGAGCCCGTTCTACTGTCACCGCCTGGCCACGGCGGCTGATGCCTGAGAGGTTAGCTACCTGCTCGAAAAGTGGGAACTACAGTCTGTGTCGACATAGCAATTGCATGGGTGTGCATGGGTGAGTCATTGCATAGCATTCATAGCATTTCATATCATTGCACAACAAGATCCTCATCGTATAAGTTTGTATGGACACTCTTATACGATGAGTTACTTTTATGTAACCCGATCCTTAACTTATAAGTTTGTATGGGCATTCTTATAAGTTAAGTTACTTTCTGCTCTTAGTTATACTTGCTAGTTTATTTGTAGCTCTTATATAAATGCTGATAATGATACTGTTTCTCTTACTCCACTGTCACCTGTTTGTACCTGTCATACACTTATATATATTGTACCCTTGTTTCTCTTTCTCCGCCCGGTGCCGAGGAGTCACCGGGAGAGCGGATGTGAAACCACTTAGTCGTTTCGACTAACGGTTGCTACGTCTTCCTTTTTAGGAGGTCACGCCGCAGGTAGAGCAGCCGCAGACTACGCAGCAGGACAGCCAGGCCAGGACGACAGGGCCTGATGTGACGGTGCCGTCGATACTGTCGGTTACTGATGTTAGTATTTTGATTACTCTGATGTAGCCCGTTTGGGCAATGATTAGCTGTACTCTGATATTCTGTAGAAGCATGTTTAGCTTCTCATCATTTGATGTTTTGGACATTATATATTACTTAGTGTGGATTTTGACTTCTCTTGCTTATAAGTTTTGGTTGGGTTGGCATTTATATTGATATGGTTGTAGCCGGCGGAATAGGCGTCTTGTGGTACAGGTTAGCCCGTGTGCTAATGCTACCGTAAGGCGGCTGTTCCGGGCATAAGACTCCCCCTTCGTGCCGTGTTTTGGGATCCGGGGAGGGGGGTCTTACACTGCTACCGTAGCAAGCTCAGGCCACTCCCGTATCGCAACAATCTTTGCCGGATCCACAGCAATACCCTCTCCACTCACTATATGACCGAGGAACGCTACTGAGGATAGCCAAAACTCGCACTTCGAGAACTTGGCATACAACTGATTTCTCCTTAGCGTCTCCAACACTAAATGAAGATGCTTGAAGTGATCTTCCTCACTTTGCGAGTACACCAAAATATAGTCGATGAAGACGATCACGAAATGGTCCAAGTACTCCCTGAACATTCTGTTCATCAAATCCATGAATACTGACGGCGCATTAGTCAGCCCAAACGGCATGACCGTAAACTCATAATGCCCGTATCTCGTACTAAACGCTGTCTTCGGGATATCACTCTCCCTTATCCGCAGCTGATAGTACCCAGACTTGAGATCTAACTTCGAGTACACCGTCGACCCGACTAACTGATCAAAGAGATCATCAATCCGGGGGATCGGGTACTTATTCTTCTCAGTCAGCTTGTTTAGCTCCCGATAATCAATACATAACCTCAAGCTTCCGTCCTTCTTCTTAACAAAGAGGACCGGCGCGCTCCAAGGCGAAGAACTTGGGCGCACATACCCTTGCTCCAACAACTCTTGTAGTTGAACTTTCAGCTCCACCATTTACTTAGGCGCTAGCCGATACGGAGATCGTGACACAGGCTTTGCACCTGGCACTAGCTCGATCGTAAAATCTATCTCCCGTTGAGGCGGGGCTCCAGGAAGATCTGCGGGGAACACATCAGGGTATTCTGATACCACTGAAATACAATCCAACGCGGGCTTCGGCTTTGCAACCTCCACTAGTGTAAAGAACAGTTCTGCTCCGGCACGAACCGCCTTCGCCACCTGCAGAGCAGACATCAACATCTTGCTCGACCCCTTTAAGCCCGTAAAAGTCGTCTCACGACTTGCTCCCAGCTTGACTTCCTTGCTACCGCAATCTATACGGGCCTGCTGCTCCGAGAGCCAGTCCAGGCCAAATATGACGTCGAACTCCACTAACGGAAGTAAAGACGCCCGCAGGTCGAACTCCTGCTCCCCAATACGAATCTTAACATCGCAGATCCTAACCGCTCGCATCGAACACCTATTGGGCAACAACACATCCAACTTATCCTTCGCCATTGAAGAAGGGACTCCGATGCGTGATATAAATCCTTCAGACAAGGAGTGTGAAGCTCCCGTATCGAAGAGTGCTCGTGCCGGATTTTCACAAATCAATACAAATCCTAAACAAGTAGTGGTAAGGTAACATGTGCATAACAAGCATATAAAGGTTGACTTGCTATAAATTAAATCGTACCTGTCACCACATCAGCTTGTTTAATGGCCTCCTGTTGGCCAAGATTGTAGACCCTTGGTTGGGCCGGAGCATAATGGGATGCGGTCGATTCCACCGCCTTTCCTTTCTCTTCATAGGTAGCTCCCGGCCTCCTATCGGACTTAGGACGTCCGCTCCAACAATCACGGGCAAAATGCCCCGTCTTTCCACATGTAAAACACGCACCCGGGGTCCGACCCGTAGTCGCCCCAAAAGCGCCAGAAGGATCTGGACCCGAAGTCCTATGCTTCTTGAAAGCCCTCCGATAGCCGGACTTTGAAGTAGTCGGCACTCTGAACTCAGATTTCTTCTCACCCAAGCTTTTCTTCGCTTGCACGCTCTTCATGTCCTTCTCCAAGGACCGGGCAGTATTGACCAAGGTTAAGAAACCCTGCGTCATCAGCCCCGATAGTAGCAGTCTCAACTCATCGCTCAAGCCTTCGTAGAATCAATTAGTCTTGCGCTCCTCATCCATGATGGTGGAGCTAGCATAACGACTCAAACGCGTAAACTCGTGGAGATATTCATCCACGCTCCTCTCACCCTGCACCAACTTCAGGAACTCATTCTCCATTGAAATCCTCTGAGTAGAATGGAGGTATCTTGCTAAGAACAATCCCGAGAACTCTTCCATAGGAACGTCTATCAGTTGTCTACCTCTCAAATGATGCAGCTCCAATCCTTCCCACCACATCCTCGCTTCACCGTCCAAAAGGAACGTAGCGATGGTGGTCATTTGCCACTCCTCCGTCTCCGTCACTGTCATGACTCTCTTCACCCTGGAGAGCCAGTCTTCAGCCTGAGATGGGGTTCCCAACCCCGAGAATAACGGAGGGTTAAAGCTCATTACATGCTTCAACTGCCTCTCAGTTGCCCTCCTTGGCACTATTGGTTCCGCAACCACTTGCTCCACCCTCCTCGGCTCAGCCTCTTGAAGAGGTACTTGCTCCATCACAGGAGCGGGCTGCTGTGCTTGCCTTCTAGGCTGCGCATTAATCACGACCAACACCTCTTCAGCCACCAATCGAATATTCTCAGCCGACAGAGGTGTTGCGGGAGCAACATCCGGTGCACTACTAGCCTCAGAAACTCGGCGTTCTGACGGCCCAACACCACTTCGGGTCACCTATAGTGGTACAAAACACCGTTAAGCGACCACATAACATTGCAAACAGCAATTATAGGAACACGCAGGTTCCTCAAACACGAGTATTTTCATTCCTAAGTGGACATTCATGGGTTCTTTTACCATTATAACGATGACGCACACAATGTGCTCACCACCCCTTAAAAAGAATTCGCCCACGAATTCACTTTAAGCCCGACCAAAACCAGTAGTCTGATACCAAATTGTAACAATCCCTATCCGTCGCATAGTATATAGTAGTAGGTCCGGCCGGGTCCCGACGCCATATACCACAGACAGACCGGGTGGTTACGTATGGAAACCATCCAACCAATCTCAACGTCCTACACAGAGAATTCTAGCGGAAGCAGTTTATAAGAGTTGTAAACAAGAACCCAGCATCAAAGCACGAATGTCCACTAGTACATGATTAGGAATGTTATACATAATACCCAAAAATCGGCCTTAAGGCCTTACAGAATGTTTCACTTTAATAATACATGATTTACAAACCTCGGCACGCAGGCCGGTCATACATGAATAAAACAAAAAACATTTCCACTTGGGCCTTCGAGGGCCAGCTTCGCAAAAAGGGCTTTAGCCCGCTATTGACCGCTTGGTCCAGCTGCACCTGCAAGCAACAAACCACCGCACGGTGGCAAACAAGACAACGGTCAGCAATGCTGACCAAATTATAACGATCCCGCCCCCAACTCGGGGCGGCGATGCTCCTTCCCTGCATTTCATTAGCATAAGCGAGCAATGCATATAACCATAGCCATTTCATCACAGACGTTGGCTCGCACGGCCACACGTCCGTGCACTCAGGGCACATTCTCGGTGAACCGGTCGATGTCACGTCAATTAAAGCCATTAACATTCCGGACTCACCACCGCCACTTAGACGGCCAAACCTATGAGCAATTTGTCTTCCTGGCATGGGTCACGTCAATTTAAGCCATTGACCGCCGAAGACTCACATCTATGCCAACGGCGAGTGCCACGTAACCTTAGGTCTCTCTAACCGAACGACATAAAGCGGGTACGGTTCCATCTAACCCGTGCTCACATCGCAACGACAATTTAAGCCATTTGCGCGGGTCAAACTTCCTCCGAGTCCCATTCTACCGCAAATCACATAACTCAGTTATGTTCGAGTTGGCTCTCAGGCCACCAAGTTGGCAAGATCTCGTATCCGCCCAGTTTTCCGGGTGCACCTTTGGGTTAATCCCCAAGGCTCCCTGCTGCAATCTACCGCATACAAAACCCAAAAAACAACCAATAGCACGGAGTCTTCTCCGGCATTTATGCAATGCAACATCACCGATCCAGACCAACATGTCCGGGTAGGCTTCACACATCATGCCTATGTCCGTTCTCGCATACGGACTCTAAACAACGGGGACTTTACATATCTACCCGAAGGAACGCCTCCAACTCTCCGCAAACTTGCGAGAGCGGGCTTCCTATGCTAAGAAAGAGAGCTATTCATGCTCAAGATGAGGATCGTTACCCTTGCGTTCCTCTTTGGCGCCATTGAAATGTAATCGGATGGAAATCACCGCACTTGCGTTGCCTCCGTGGATCCGGAGTCGGCTCGCGATTCGGAGCTCCGAAGCTCCTCCAATGGCGAGATCTAGTTCTTCTTCCTCCAATGGCTCTCCTCATTCTCCAAGGACTTGGAGAGATGATAAGGTAAGAAAAGTGAGGTTTTCCAAGTCAACTCACGGGTATATCCTCTCAGGAACAACCCCCAGCCGTTGGATCTCAACCTAAGAAAACGAACGGCTTTGATTCGGTGCTGAAATGCCCAATCTGGACCGAACACGGCCTGGCACACGCCCGTGTCCAGGGCCGTGTGCCGCATTCGCCGTCAAAATCGAATCTCCTATAACCACACACGGGTATCGAACACGCCCGTGTTTGAGGTGACACGCACGTGTTCCAGCTGACATGGCCGTGTAGCCGGCCGTGTACCCCATGATTTTTCCCCATTTTCAACCCGAGCACTGCACGGGTCCTAGGACACGCCCGTGTCCTTGCCCGTGTCACCTTACACACCTGGGCCCCAGGCCGTGTACAAGGTCTCGACATTTCATCGCGTGCAGTTCGACGACTTGTTGACACGGCCTTGGACACGCCCGTGTCCTAGGCCGTGTGCCTTGTCTCGACGATCGTCGAGCGAATCTCGACGACTTCCCCGGGACGATCGTCGAAACGGGTCGACACGCCCGGCGACACGCCCGTGTCGCGGGCCGTGTGCCCATTCTCGACGAATCGTCGAGTATATCTCGACGATTTCATGGCTAAGTGTCGACACGGGTCGACACGCCCTGCGACACGCCCGTGTCGCAGGCCGTGTGCCCATTCTCAGCGAATCATCGAGAAAATCTCCACGACTTCGCGGCTAAGTGTCGGCACATGCTCGACACGCCCTGGGACACGCCCGTGTCCCAGGCCGTGTGCCTTCAGCCAGAAACCAAAACTGGCCCAAAACGTCCCCCTTCGCTCCTTTGAGTTTCGGGGCGTTACACACTCAGCCACCTTCTGAAATATATCATCTGACATTGTTTGGGCCAGAATATTCATAGCCTTTGCATCAGCCATCTTGGCTTTCTTATAGGCTTCAGTATTGTCTGGAGGTGGTACTGCACTCAGATTAGTTGATGTGCTGGCAAAAGTTGCAGGAGCTGGAGGAACACCTGTTGAAATGACAAAAAAAATATCCTCATCAATGGAGTTCATATATAATCTAATTCTTGCCTTCCAGATTGCAAACTTATTAAGATTGCACACTGGAGGTCTGATGCTTGTATAATCCTTGTTTTGGGTCATGTCTGTGAGAACAAACTCTAATAATAAACTCAAAAGAAAACAGATCTAACTAGGAATCTTTGGGTTCAGGTGTTAGCCTGTGCAACCACCAAGGTGTGGTATGTTTAACCAACCTCCCTCTGATACCAATTGAAAGTTCAGGAGGTATGCTTGATACTACTTGAAGGTGTTAGTTAGATCAGATATACTCTAGAGGGGGGGGGGGGGGGGGGGGTGAATAGAGTATGTTGGTGATTTAAAACTTTTACAACTATTGTTGTATTTTAGGTATGTGTGCAGGGAAGCAAATACAACAAACCAAGATGCAGAAACTATCTAATCACATCACATTCACAGAGCAAGGCCAGAAAACAAAAAGGAAAAGAAAGCAACCAGACGACACAAGAATTTTATAGTGGTTCCCCAAATCTGGGTAGTCCACTCTTCTACCACCCTGGTAGGAATCCACTGTAGGAAGGGGTTGATCAGGTGTCCTGGCACCAATGGGGTTTTGATCAGGTTCCCAAAAACCAAACCCTCAAGTATTTTGGAGGGAGACTTGCAACCAGAATAATTTTGAAGGGAATTAAAACCCTGTACAGAGGTGGAGTGAGAGGGTGATGAGGTCTTCTCTTTCTCAAGTCAAATGAGAAGACTTGTGGATTGTTGTTTAGCAGCTTTGCTCCCCCTGAGATGTAGAATGAATCAGGAAGAATGCTGGAGCACTGCTTCAGGGTGATAGGTCTTCAAAGACCTAGAATTCCTGGTTCAGAGAAAGTCTCCAGGAACTTCTTGTGACTGATATGAATGTATTGTCTTTGAAGTTATCCTCAGTAAAAGTAGATGAAGAAGACTCTTGATATTGATGTAGTGTTCTTCTTCTTCTTCTTCTTGATCAGTTTCTCTCTGGGCCAAGAATGAATTCCTTTTTCTTCTGTGTTGTCTGAATCACTGTCTGTCTTTTTTTTTGTTGTGTGTTGAATATCACTGTATTACACACTCTTTCTGTATCTCTCTATATCTCATAAGAAACATTCGAGTTTTTTGAATATCGAGCTGTAATGGCAGACGACCTGGAAAGGAAGTAGCAATTAATTGTTTCCCCAACTGTTTCCATGGGAAAATGGCATGTAATAATCCAGGATTAACTGTGCATTCTAACAGTAGTATTCTGGGAAGAACTGCCATTAAATGTTCAGGAATCAGCGCAATGGAATGAGACGGGAACGGAAGAATACCTAGTCTGGAATCGTCGACCAAAGAACATAATTCATCGAGCTGAGTTTCGAGTTCGTCGAGCTGAGCCTGAGTTTGTCGAGCTAAGATGAGTTCGTCGAGCTGAGCTGAGTTCGTCGAGCTGAGCTGAGTTCGTCGAGCTGAGCTGAGTTCGTCAAGCTGACTGTCTTCATTCGTTGAGAAAACAATCTTCAATATCAGACAAACATTATTCGTTGAGCAGAGAACTAAATTCGTCGAGCTGAGAACCAAATTCATCGACCTGAGAAAAGTTCTGGACTAAAACGAAATACTCTGCGTCTACTGAAATGCGGTGTCGACACAAATTGGTGTCGACAGATTGATCTTGGTGTCGACACAAATCCTCTGGTGTCGACATAAGCTGGTGTCGACTGAAATCCTGGTGTCGACACAAATCGTATGGTGTAGACTCAAACCCTAAGTGTCGACACAGATTCTCTGAGTACAAAAATCGTTTAGTAGAGATTAGCATTCGTCGACCTGAGAAGCTGTGAACTTGAGGTCCAAGTTCGTCGAGCTCAGAATATAATTCGTCGACCGAAGCATGAAGCCAGACTTAGAGAAATTTTGAAGTAGTCCTGATAAGCTTGAGGTAGAATCTCGGTGTTCGTCGAGCAAAGAACATAGTTCGTCGAGCTCAGCACTACGAATTGTCTCATGATCGTCGAGCGCAGAACTCCCTTCGTCGAGCTGAGTTCGACGAACGTCGAACTCATTTCACTTAGTCTGAAAAACTGATAGATCTGGAGTTCCTGATGGTCTAGAGGAAGGCTGGTCCATCTGAAGTTGAGATAGAGGACTGTCCTAGACTCTAAGACAAAAACTTGACCCAGACTATACATGATGGGTCACATCCTAAGTCAGTGAACCTAGCCCAAATCAACTAGGGATCCAACAACGCTCAACAAAGTTTCGAGACCAAACTTGTGTGTCGACACCTCTCTTCTCTAAGATTCAAATTTCTTCAAACCCTAATGGCGCCCAAGCTCGAAGAGAATGTGAATGAAGGTTACGAACTCGTGCGGCATGCTTTTGATGACGGGGAACCAGAGATCAAAGGCGTGATAACCCTAATAGAAGAGAGAGGGTTAGAATTTCTTATTTCCGAACCGACCAAGATATGGAAGAAAGAAGTCCTGGAATTTCTGAATGGAGCAACCCTAGATGATTCAGGACTCAAGATTAAGTCAAGAGTTCATGGGGCTAAGGTGAAAGTTTCTCCTAAGAGTCTGAGAAAGGTACTACAACTACATAGGACTAAGGAAGAAGAAGATGTTTCTGCTTCAAAGACTAGAGAAGCACTAACATGGCGTTGTTTGGACTCAAATCTGAAAATAGGATCTGTTTTCAATAGGAAGGGAATGAATTTGCAAGGCAAATTTTTATCTGAAATTGTTGGCAAAGTTATCTTGAGCAAGCCTGGAGGGCATGATAGAATATCTGCTTATATGTTCAGTCTAATGACAAGAATTATCTTCAAACTAAAAACTGATTGGACTGCAGTTGTGTTTGAGAAGATAAAGGAGAGTATGAAGAAGCCCAATTTGGGTAGGATTCTAAGTCTTTACCTGGCTGGTAGTATACCAGAGGTCATGAGTCAAGCAACTGGAACTAAGATTAACCACATGAGGAGAAAGGATTTGAGAATCTTCTCTAGGTGGGATAGAGTCTTGACCAAGGAAATGACAACTCCTGAGAAGGAAACACCCCTGAAGAAAAAGAAGAAGACAACCCCTGTGGCTCAAGAATCCTCTAGTAGCTCTAAAGAGCAAGTAGTGTTCACTCCAGCTGAGGAAGACACTAGAAATGCTGGACAATCTCCAGCTAGACAAGAAGATGCAGAGAGGCAGGGGGAGCTACCACCAGCAAGCCCAATTCACCAGGATTCAATCCATGGGGAGCCTCTGCTTGTGGAAGAGCCAACTCCACTAGAAAGTGAACAAACTACCCACACCATACTTGAGGTAATCACTGACATTAATAAATTAAATTTTCCTATTGAGGATGATGTTTTGTCTGATTCATTACCTAATGTTAATCAGCAAACACAAACACATAGCCAACCCCAAGATGTTGTCATGGAGGACACATCTGTTGCTGATCAAGTTGTTGATGAGATAAGAGTTTCTCCACCCCATCCTCAACAAGAATTTATCCTAGAAGAGCTATTCCCAGATCTTCTACAATCAGATTTTGAGAAAGAGAAAGCAGCTGCTGAGGGGGAGAAGGCCCATATTGAGGGGGAGCAAGTAGTTTTTGTTGAGGAAACTGCAAGGAAGGAACCTGAAGTGCCAAAGGATGCTGAGCAGGTTCCTAGGACTGACAAGGATTTACCTTCAAGCCCCAAGGACAGGGTTGATATTGCAAGCACATCTGCTTCTGAAGATGAAGAGGCTGTAAGAGCCAAGAAGAGAAAATTTCAAGTTTTCAAGAGGAGGAGCCAGAATTATAAGAAAGCTCTACAAATAATTGCACCACAGCCTGCACCACAGCGAGCACCATCTACAGATTTCAGTTCTCTGATGGTTGCATTACAAATAAAGATGGATGAGCAAAGGCAAGCGATAGAAAAGTATATAGATGAGGGGCATAAGTCATTGCAGTTTGATCTTGCACAAGATATTAAGTCAATCAGATTTGAAATGAATCTAAATAAGAAAGAGATGACTGTCTGCTTTCATAAGGGAGGAAATGCAGTAGTCTATCTAGCCACTCATCAGGAGAAGATCAAATCTCAAGTGGATGATATTGCAGTGAAGCAAGGCTATGTTCTGGAGAACCAGCTAAGGATGAATGATAATTTAACAGCTTCTCACAATGCAATAGTCACAGAAATGAAAAAATATAGCTGCTGGTCAGACTACAGCAAGTGCCACAGCTAAGGCAGAATTTAATAAAGCATTACAAGAAAGTATAACTGCTGTTACTTCTGCTCTTCAAGATTCCCAGAAGTTAATCGCTGAAAAGCTCCAAAGGTTGAAACCTTTCTACAAAGATGGAGTAAACTATCTGAATGCACAAATAAGATTTCAGAAAGATGATCTGAGGGATCACATTGAAAGAGAAGTCATAAAGGGGGAGAGGGTGTTAGTCAAAGCAGGCTCTGATCATGCAAAATGGATTTCAAATTCCATCAGAGCCACCCTTGGATATCCTCCATTATGTGATGATGATAATGTTGCAGAGTCTGGAATTAATCCTGCATATCTTGGAGGGGAGTAAGCTGAAGTGGCTCAAGTAATATACCCTCCACCAGACTTTGATATGGTACATCAAGACATACAATCAATGTATAGTCCTCCTGAGGGAAAGCAAAATGTCATCATAGAAAAAGTGCTTCAGCCAGTGCCAGAGGCTATACTGAAAGAACAAGAAGCTTTGCAGAAAGAACAAGAAGCCCAATTGTCTAAGAAGAGATTCAGGGAGCAAGCTGAGTTGAGGCCTCACTCTGAACAATGGAGCCCCACTTCAAGGAATATTATCTTGACTGCATGGAAGGATACGAAGGACAATATCCAAGATAGAAACAAGTGGTATTCTGAACTGGAGTGGAGGAAGCATGAGTCCAGGCAAGAGGCAATTGTGCAATATAGAAGAAAGTCTAAGATGGGAAAGCTACCTCCTACTGCCCAGGAGCCTAGCAAGTACTTTCCAAAGCCTTATCATTACTTTGAAAGGCAGAAGATCAAAGCTGAAGATCTGAAAAAGAAGGATCTTAAAGGAAAGAAGCCTGCTGCTGCTGAAGATGCTGAAGCCCCAGTCCAAGCAAAGATATAATCAGGAAAGGGCATAGTTATCAAGGAGCCTGAGCAGCAATAGGATAGAATTTTTCTTAAGTTTACTATGTGTAATCACTTGTATTAAAACATTCTGTAAACTTTTGGATAATGAATATATTGAAGTTCTTAGAACTATGTGATATGTGTTAAATTTATTACATTATTGTTCTGAGATATGTGTGTATACATGTTTGTTTATACATGTTTATGAACTTACCCTGTTATATAATCCTGTTTTACATCATACTGTAATTTTGTTATGTATGGTGTATATCATTGACTAAGGGTTATGACTTCTCCAAATAGGGGGAGATTGTTGGGTACATTGTAATAAATGTACCTGATTTGAAGAAGCCTCACCCTACTCAATGATATACATCAAAATGTATTTAATGTGTTTTGAGTTTAGTTTTGCAGGTCAAGTATTTACAGGTAAAGCTGAAAAGTTTCTAAGTCCATGTGTCGACACCCAGAAGGAAAGTGTCGACACTTAAGAAGACTTGTATCGACATCCAAAGAAGCAGTGCCGACACTTGGAGTAATTGTGTCGACACTACGAATGCAGAGTCGACACCAGAAGGAAAGTGTCGACACATACAGGATGTGTCGACACTCAATGAAGAAATGTCCAGTAAAGCTGTGTCGACACTTAGAAGCAGTGTCGACACCCAGAGGAGCTTTGTCGACATCAGAAAGTGTCGACACTTGGAGGCAGTGTCGACACTCAGCAAATTCAACAGAGTTTAAGTACAAGTGTCGACATAATGAAGAATGTGTCGACACACAGCAGAAGACTCAACACATGAAGAAAGTGTCGACACTAGGAGGATGTGTCGACACTCAGCAAAGTTCAACAAAATTCTAAGAACTAGTGTCGACACAAAGGAGATGTGTCGACACTCAGTAAAATTATCAACACAGAAGGCATGTGTCGACACCAAGAAGATGTGTCGACACTGAACAAGTTCAACACAAGAATATGTGTCGACACAGAGGAGTTGTGTCGACACTTAGCAGAATTCAACTACGTATTGAAGAACAAGGAGTTGTGTCGACAAACAATATCAGTGTCGACACATATTAAAGAAGCTGTGTCGAGAAGTAAATTCTACAACACAAGGAGTTGTGTCGACACCTTGAAGGCTAGTGTCGACACTTAGTCTACTTGTGTCGACACTTAGTCTATAAGTGTCGACACTTAAAGAATGACAGTCTCGACACTTTCAGACAGTTACAGAAAATTCAAGAAGTGACTGGATGACATGATAGCTGCTATTCCAGCCGGTCTACTGCAACTGTCAGAGTTGTCAGAAAGTTGTTAGAAACCGGATCAGCCGGTCACCATGAAGAAGGCCTATATATAGGCTTATTCTGTCAACAGAAATGATGATTTAGAGGATTGAGAAGAAGATCAAGCAATTCATTGAAGAACCTATTCAAGTGAAGATCTAAGTAGTTGGAGAGAGAGAGCTCCTTCCAAGAAGATAGTTGTTGAACCAGGCTGTGAAGAAGGTTTCAGATTGAGATCTGAATCTTAAGTTGTAGTGATTGAAGATCAGCAGCATAGAGTATCAACCCTATTGTGTTCTACATTCAAGAAGCTTTGAAGAAAGCCAAGTGAGGTTGATCTCAGCAAAGTTCTTCCAAGAACTCATCAAGAAACCTGTCAACTCTTCTTTCTTATTCTGAGTTGAGGTTATATACATTGTATTTTTAATTTCTTGTAGGATCCTTAGGGATCTGAGTTGTAATACTGAAATTATAAAGGCTGAGTGGTAGGGCCTGTGTGCCTGAGTGTAGGAGATTCATTTCTCTGAGTGTAGGCCTTGTGGCTGAGTGTAGGTCTTTATGAAGACTGAGTGGTAGGGTTGTTGAGCCTGAGTTGTAGGAGTGGGATCACTCTGAGCTGTAGGAACCTGGTTGGGGTTCTGAGTGTAAGATCTGAGGATCTGAGGAATAGTGGAGGAGTTTGGCCGAATCTAGTACACTACTAGATAGGCGAAGGGGGAAAGTGGATGTACCCAAATCTTGGGGAACCACTATAAAACTGTGTGTACTCTGTGTGTATGATTCTGTCGTTGCTATTTTATGTTCTGTGAAATCTGTGATTAAATCTGCCTAAAAGTTTAAAAAGATTAAGGTCACCTATTCACCCCCCCCTGTAGGTGATTATGTACAATTTCTTTCACATTTGCATGTGCTTTTTGTAAGTGGCAGATATGTTATATATAGATTGTTTACTACGAGTCTACGACTAGTGTTTCCTTGAATTGCATTAGGTGGTATCAGAGATTCAAAGTTCTTAAAGCTTGTTGAGATTCAATGGCAACGTTCGATCAACCAGTCTCTTGTTTTGGTTAATTCTAGATCTTTTACCTATCATGTGATGATGATGGTAGTGATCAACTCCACTTGGAGTTGGATTCCATGTAATATTGTTTATTATTGCAACCTTGTATATTGTGTTTTTATCTTTAAAGTTTTTGTTAGCCATGAAAATTTAATCACAATTTGTGAAATGCAACTAGGCTAATGCTTTGGTACCATTTGATGGAATCCTAGATGGATATTTTTGGATTTATCAACTTAGATGTTTGTTTCACTTGTAAAAAACAATTAAAAGGAAAAAAAGTGAGCCCAAAAATCTATTTAAACAACAAATCAGCTCAAGCAATGAAAAATTGAAGTTAGTAAATGAAACTTATGAATTGTGATAAAACTAAGTTTAATTGCGGACAAAAAATACAAACTCTAATGAGTATTATTTGTTGATGGAATCTGGTCCTTAATGGTTCCCAAATCCTACCTGGGGTAGAGTATATGAAGTTTCTAGTAAAATAAGGTTAGGCTTCACTACATACTGAAGATCTGAAAAATAATCACCCCAAGTCCGAACAAATGGCCCAATGGAAAACCTGTGAACTCCTCAATCAAATGCTCTAAGGCACAACTTAAACAGCAGGATAGAAAATAGAATAATGTACTAAGGCACCTATGAACTTCTCTCCTAAATATTGATTAGAAAATAGAATATTGTACTATCTGCAAGTCTTTCTTCATTTCCCATTTGCCCTTTGCAAAAATTGTTACACGATCAATAAATCTGCAAGTCTTTCTCCATTTCCCATTTGTATATATATATATATATATATATATATATATATATATATATATATATATATATATATAAGTTAGAGTTTTGAATTTGCATAAAATGATTGTGAAATTTCTCTTCACATGTATAAATAGAACTTGGGGGTTGTTGAAGCATTCTAAATTTAAATGCGAGAAAGTATCATGTTCATGGCACTGCTTATAAAATAGACAGCCACATAAATAAATCTGTGAATTTTTATTTACAAAATAATGAGGAAAATGATATGCTTCAAATATTGGATGAGCATGAAGATAAATACAATCTTGTTAGAAGTCCTTATTTGATGGAGATTCATATTATTTTGTGCGTGATTATTGTGCCAAATATTGTATATTATTATTATTTATAGATATTGTTCACTTTTTGATTGTATATATTGTCATGTTTAATTTAATAAACACTATGCATGGTTAAGTCATTCAAAGTTAAACTGCGATCACATTGTCTTCTACCAAAGGAACAAAAATGCTTCCCCATTCATAACTACAAATGACAATACAGCTCATCCAGACAATCTGATCAGATCAAAACTACATACACTTCTAGTGATTTTTAGCAGAGTCAAGTGAGGGTTTCTTGCCAAAATTACTAACAGCACAATGATCCACCTTATGTTCTGAAACTATAGCAAGTGAGTGTTCCTTCTCCATTGGAGTGTTTTGAAACTTTCTTTTCTTACCTGGAGACAGAGCAGTTTTTTGTGGTGTGCTTATCTTTGCACTAAGCTGTGATTTAGTAGATTTGTCCCTTTTAGAAAGGAGGGTACCAGGAAGATCCTTACTATTGGAAGCTGAAATAACACATGTACTATCACCAACCTATCCCTCAAGTGGCTGGAATTTAACCTCCCTTTCAGGTTCTACAAGACCTATATTTTTGGCACTATATCTGAAGCACCATCAAATTTCAAACTTTTAGTATTTTTCTTTCTACCCTTTCCAAGAAGATTGTCGCTAGCAGTAGCTGAAATAACACATTTATTATCACCAACCAGTCCCTCAGGTAGCTTTTTTGTTTTATGTTGTATTTTTCATTTTCATTTTATATTCATTTTTCTATTATCATTTTTTAATTCAGGTGTGACCAACAATTTTCCTTTGTAAGAAGTAGAGTGAATCATTCAATTTTCTAAAACACAATCTCCATGTCTGATTTATAATCTTTATTAATTGTGTTATTTTGTTTTATATAGGTGCCAATCCAATTTATTATTAATAATGGACAGAAGATGGATGAGAGAGTTATGACATTCGAAGACTTATTTAGATGGAATAAAATATTTGCTAGATTCATACTATTCATATACACCAATTAGTGAGAAGTGCCCACGTCCTTGTAAAAAGTGTGTAAATCTAAAGAAGTGGGATAGAGATGTGGTAGAGGGGCATCGTGTATTGAATGGTATTATGGAGAACTACGCAGAATGGATATACCATGATGGACATTTAATTAATAATGGAGTCTTACAAAATAATAATCGTCCTTTAATTATAGGATCTTTGAACCATACTAACAACTCTAGTGATCTGATGAATGAACTTCTTCATGCTGCTATTCCTAATTTAACAAACAATGAGAGTTTGTATGAACAAGAATTACATTATGATGATATCGACATAAACACACATTTTGAGAATCCTCAAGCTCCGATTAATGCAGATGCGGATAATCTATACACGACTCTCTTAGAGGAAAATAAGCCATTGTGGGAAGGATGTCAAGAGTACACAAAATTATTCTTCTAATTGAATCTCCTGCATATTAAGACACTTAGAAATTAGAGGAATGTACATTTTGATATGTTGTTGAAAGTTCTACAAGGTGTAGTGCCAGATGGATATAAATCAGTGCCGGCTAACTATCATGAGGCCAAGAAAGTCACATCTAAATTGGGCCACAAATATATTAGGATTGATGCATGTGAAAATGATTGTTCATTATTTTGGGACTTACACAAAAATTGCAATTCTTGTCATATATGTGGACAATCACGATGGGTTGATGTACAAGACGATCAATTGACTCACCGATCGAGAAAATGTAAGCAACAAGATGTGATCAAGGTGAGGAAGACACCCAAAAAAGTTTTTCGATATTTTCCATTGAAAGAATGATTGAAGCAACTATTTCTTTGCAAGGAAACTGCCGAGATGATGCAGTGGCATGCCAAAGATCTTAATCATGACAGTATAATGCCTCACCCTAGAGATGTCTTGGCATGGAAAGAATTTGATCAACGCCACAAAGAGTTCTCAAATAATCCTCAAAATATTCGTTTAGGACTTGCTACTGATGGATTCAATCCATTTGGTGATCTTAGCAGCACACATAGTACGTGGCCAATTATGCTAGTGATATACAATGTGCCACCTTGGGAGTGCATGAAGAAAAGATCTATTATCATGTCGGGTTTGATACCCGGGCCAAAGATGTCTGGGAATAACATCGATGTGTATTTACAACCATTAATAAAAGAGTTGAATGAGTTATGGGAAGTGGGGGTAGAAGTGCTTGATGTTTTAGATGGGAAACAATTTACACTACATGCGGCACTATTATGGACTATTAGCGATTTTCCCGCGCTTGATAATCTATTGGGATGGAACACACATTCCAAACTTGGATGTCCATCATGCGGGTTGGACACTCAATAATGTTGGCTAAAGAATAGTCAAAAAACTATTTATCAGGCTCATCGTAGATTCTTGCCAGTTGATCATCCATATCGGAAAGCAAGAAAGTTTGGTTGACATGAAACACATATTTGTGGTAAAAAATCTCCTAATGGACGAAGAGTATCAAAGGAAACCCAACATCTTCATGTTGTGTTTGGTAGAGAAAATAATTCGGGAGGACCTACTAAGTATTGGAAAAAAGAAGTATATTTTTTGAACATCCCTATTGGATGAAAAATTTACTCCGTAATTGTCTTGATACGATGGATATAGAAAAAATGTGTGTGATAATATTTTGAACACTATATTGGGTGACCCTATCAAATCCAAGGATAATGTGCATGCTAGAAGGGATTGCAAGGATCTCGGGATTCTAAAACATCTATGGATCCAAGAAAGAGATGATGACATCGAGATTATTCCTCCAGCTTGCTTCACCATGAGTAAGATGGAGAAAGATATCTTTTAGGAATGATAAAGTCATTACGAGTTCCTGATGGATATACCTCCAATATATCACGTTGTGTTAAACTGAAGCAATGCAGTATACAAGTCTTAAAAAGCCATGATAATCACATTATAATGCAGCAATTGTTGTCAATTGGCTTACGATCAGTGTTACCAAGGCATATAGTGACACCATTGATGGAGGTTTTCGTATTCTTTAAAGAATTATGTTCCAAAAAACTAAATGTTTTTGATTTGTTGAAGATTGAAGATCGCATTATAGTGGCTTTATGTCAACTCGAAATAATTTTTCCCCCCTTCATTCTTCACTGTAATGATTCATTTCATGGTTCATCTTTCACAAGAAGCTATTTTGGGTGGCCCAGTACAATTTAGATGGATGTATCCCATCGAGAGGGAACTTGGACATTATAAAAAATATGTACGAAATAGAGCAAAACCAGAAAGATATATATCAGAGGGTTATATAGCGGAAGAGACTTTGACATTTTGTTCTCGGCTCTTAGAAGGGATAGAGACTCGATTTAATCAACCATGTCGTAATAGTGCAAATTCTACGTCTCCGACTCTAGCATTTAGGATGCTTCCATAAGTTGGGAGTGCAAGAAGGGGTGCTATCTTGAAGGCACTAGATCCAATTAGCCTTATGCAAGCTCATCGATATATTTTGTTCAACTGTGCAGAGCTTGAACGTTTTCGAAGGTAAGTTTTAATAACCTTTAAAACCATGATAAAAATTATTTATTCTTGAAATGTGCATGAATTAATTTTTTTTAAAAGCAAACTTTGAGAAAAATTGAAGAATCGCCACCAACCCCTATGTATTGATGTGGACCTCTTGGAGAATATACTTCATAAAGAATTCTCAGAATGGTTTAAAAAAAGGGTAAGAATCATCAAATGTATGTACATTAATTTGCGCATGTTTTTGCTCGTACCTAAATCTACAAATGAAGAATGACTATGAAAAGAATTATGTTTTCATTTTATCATAACATGTTAATCGTGATGGTGCAATTGTTGATGATGCTCAATTACGACAATTATCCCTTGGATCAAACTCTATTGTTCATAGCTACAAAGGATATAATATAAATGGGTTTTCTTTTGGAATTATAGGTAGTGAGAGTCACAAGAGGACCCAAAATAGTGGAGTTGAAGTAATGTCTAATCATGTTGGGAGTCAAGAGGATATCAATTATTTTGGTAGAATAACTGAGATCATAGAGCTGGATTACATTGACTTTGCTAATGTGATGCTTTTTAAATGTGATTGGGTTAATCCTGCAAAGAATGTGGGTATGAAGAAAGATTTATATGGGTTCATATTGGTTAATTTCACAAATTTGATACAAACAGGAGCAACACTTGAACATGACCCATATATTTTTCCTTCTCAAGCAAGAATGGTAAATTATATTCGTGATCCTAAACAATCAAATTGGGAATTGGTTATGAGGATGTTACCATGAGATGGGTATGAAATGGGAGAATTTGAAGCTGGAAGTATTGATGATCATGGAAACTTCATTCAATGTGTTAGTGATGACATACATAATATTCAAAATTTATATCAAGATGATGATGAAGACATCGAGATGGTCAGAATAGATGTTGAGCCTACAGTTGTGCAAAGAGAAGCCAATTTATAATCTCCAAGTGGGTTGATTATGTCCATTCCATGACTACCAACATAATAAAGCTCTTTTTGCATCCTCCTATCATTATTGGAAATTTATCCTATCAAGGTAATTTCTTATTTTTTCAATTCTGTGTTGCTATTATGTTTGATTTGTGCATCTTTTGTGCATCTGCTATTTTAAATTCAATCTTAAAAAATTTTGAGTGATTTTTCATTTTGATCTACCTGAGGAGTAATTTTTCTGTATTAGTTGTATTACAATTGTATAACATGGACATATCTTATTATCTTGCAAATATTTGATTTTGTTATCATGCAGATATTTGATGGCTCCTAAGAGAACATTTGCTCCAAGAAAATTATTTGTTTCAAGGGATAACTCTCTAGCTAAAGATCAAGACAAAGGTGTTAGAGGTGGCCCTCATGTGAGCACTTCAAATGCCAACAAGGAACAACTACATGATCCAACAACTACACATTATTTTTCAACAGATGAAAGCTCTGATGAGAATCAACATAGTGATCAAGAAGCTGTCAATCTTAGTAATGAAGTCCTAGAGATCCCAGGTAAACAATACATGTTTTTCTTTATATGATTTTCAATAAATGCAAGTAGAATAATAAACGTTTTTGTATATGTAGGTGAAAATAGAAGTAAAAAGTTACGAGGAGTAACAACATGTAAGGATATTCATCTTATGCCATCTGATAAAGTTATCTTATTGGAGAGAAACAAACATGGGTAATTTGTTGGAAGTGGCGCACCTCAACTTTCATCATTCTTAGGGACACTTGCACGAAATACATCATTATTTCCAATGACCCCTCTATCATGGACGCTTGTGTCCCAGTATAGCAAGGAAACTGCATGGAGTATGGTTAAGGTAAGTGTGTGCACATAAATAAAAAAAACATGATTTCATTGAATATAACAATAACTGTATAAGCTTAATGTTTAATTCATGCAGTAAAGATTTCTCGTATTTGAGACAGACAAAAAACTTATCATGGAAATTATAAGAAAAAGTTTTAGGAATTGGAAGTCAACTTTTAAAAAGCAATGTTATGATCCATTGGGTACGCCAGAAGCACTTATTGCACTAGGTGGTCCTACAGATATGCCAGGGAGCCAATTTGTTGACATTGTGAAATATTGGTATTTTGCAAAAGAAAAGGTATTATAACTTTATTTATTTATTCTCCCAACTTTTTGTATAAATTTCCAACATATTAAAAGTTTTAGAGTATAACTTTTTTATGTCGCAGATTATAAGTGAAAAAAATAAAGTATGTCGCCAAAAAAATACTAGTGCGCATACTCTTGGACGGATGACCCTTGCAAATCGAAAGAAAGACTTGGTATACATATATACATATATATAATATATATCTTTTTTGTTTCTTACTTTATTGCATAAAGCTAAATAGTTTATTTTTAAAAGGAAATTGAATTGGGCAGAGAGCCAACTCGCATTGAATTATTCTTAGATAGTCGCACAAGCAAGAAAAATGGGAAAACTTTGGATAATATCCAGAAGAGTTACGTGTTTCATTCTTTAGCTTAATTATTTAAACATTTAAATAATATCCAAATTGTTTACTGAAGATTTCATTTGTGTACTTTTTTCTAGATTGCCTTGGACAAGGCTATAGGGGAACAAATATCGTAGCATCCTCCTGACACATCAATAAATGAAATTCATGAAGGTTCTTTTAGGTAAAAAAACATAACACTTTATTTCAATTTAGAGTATTGTACAATAAATTTTTATTTCTCTTTTAGATCTACATTTGGACCAGAATATTATGGCCGATGTCAAGCTATGGGAATGGGTGTCACTGCGATTCAGGTATACCCTGATTTATCACGTCGTGCAAGAACAACTAACTTGAAACATACAAATCCAGAAGAGTTACGGGAGATTGAACAATTGAAATTACAAATGTTTATCATGTAAAAGACTATAGATTGTCTTATGGATGATAGGTCACAGCAAAATTCTAGGGATGATTCATCTGGAACATCAGTGGGGCAAGGGATACATCTATCACTAGACCAAGTAATAATTGTGTTTAAATCAAGTTAATAATGCTTGGATTAATTAGAATTGTTTTATAAATATTTATTATATGTGCAGTTCTTGAGAATGATGGCTTCTATTCAAAGATCAAATATAAATGAGACTACCCCTAACAATACCCCAACACCATCTCCTACTACAAATATCAATTCAAATCAAGGTTTGGTTTCTCTCTTCTTCTATTTATTTTTGAGATTCAATTGAATGAAAAATGATTATGATATTCAATTGTCGTTATTGGGTCTCTTAAATAAGCATGTGCATACCTAATCTCATTAATAATTCACAATTGTCGTTATTTTCCATAAGTTATTTTATGCACACTTTGCATGTGGAACTACTTAAGTACGTTAAGATTCAAATCGCAAGTGCAACATAAATTCCCTCATGAAACTTGGTTAATAACTTTAAGACAGTAATCTACTGAGAGATTCAGAGTGTAATGAAATGTGATGGAATGTCTTCATCATCGCCACTGAGTTTGAGAATTTAGATTACATCAAACCATTCTTTATTTTCAAATGGATAATGGGCCTGCCCATAAGGCATAGATCCACTCTCAAACTAACAATCGAATACATCTTCAATTCTCCTCATCATTGATTTACCAGTTGGATCAGAAGGAATTTTGTGAGTTAAGTGATCGTTGTTGTATTTTTAAAGTGTCTGGAGGTTTAAGTACGAAATCTCAGATTACTTTGGGTTTTGTTTGCACTTTTTCTGACACTTTGCACCCCCAAGCCAAAATTTCCAGGGTATTTAGGTCTGGACAACACAAAAATACTCTTTCGGCATTTTGCACCCAGGATTATTGGTGCCGCACGAACCTAAATATCCCTAAATGAGCATTTTTGGTGCTACCCAGATCTAAATGCCCTTGAAATTTTGGCATAAGGAGCAGCGTGCAAGAAATTGGTCATAACTAATATATGCTTAATGTTTTTTGATCTTTAACATTCAGAGCTTGCTTGCCATTAATTAACTAGAATCTCTTTTGTTTTTAATTTGAAATTCTTTATTGCTCGTTTCTTATGTACTTGTGGATGAGTTATTATGTGTTTTGAATTACACTCCATTGTTTGGCTCTTATGCGTGTTTGTGGAACTGAAATTGATTGCCTCTTGAAATTTAATCGAGAATGTTAACCCAGAAATCGGCGATCCTTCCCAAGGTAGCTAGCTGGCTAGTCGCGCCCCTTAGATTCTCCCTTTTGATCGTGACAAGCCACAGCATAGGCGGACAGTTTTCCCTGTCCATCTAGGTCCCCTTACAACCGCGTGCCCTGCGGGATGACGGGCTGTTCCCATAGCTCACCCTCGCAGGCCATGCGGTTAGGGCCGCTAACCGTGCAATGCTTTTCCTTGCAGAAGTCCCCTAACAGCACGACAAGGGGCGGCCTCCCAGTCCGCCCAAGGGGCTCCGGCCTCCCTGCCGCTCGAGGGGCGGCGGGCTCCTGCCGCCGTCCGCCAAGGCCGCCCACCCGGGGCAGCCTCTGCCGGCCGACCGGGCAGACTCCACCCGGATTCCGCCCCGGCGGCCCGCTCGGGGGCGGCCCGGCCTGCGGGGCGGAGTCCACCCGGAGTCTGCCCAGGCCTCCCGCTCGGGGGTGGCCTGGCCTACCGGGCGGACTCCACCCGGATTCCGCCCAGGCCGCCCGCTCGGGGGCAGCCCGGCCTGCCGGGCAGACTCCACTGGGAGTCCGTCTAGGCCGCCGGCTCGGCGGCGGCCCGGCCAGCCGGGCGGACTCCACCCGGAGTCCGCCCAGGCCGCCCGCTCGGGGGCAGCCCGGCCTGCCGGGCGGACTCCACCAGGAGACCGCCCAGGCCGCCAGCTAGGGGGAGGCCCGGCCTGCCGGGCGGACTCCACCCGGAGTACGCCCAGGCCGCCCGCTAGGGGGCGGCCCGGCCTGCCGGGCGGACTCCACCCATAGTCTGCCTAGGCTGCCCGCTCGGGGGCGGCCCGGCCTGTCGGGCAGACTCCACCCAGAGTCCGCCCAGGCCGCCCGCTCGGGGGCGGCCCGGCCAGCCGGGCGGACTCCACCTAGAGTCCGCCCAGGCCGCCAGCCAGGTGCCGGCCCAGCCTGCCGGGCGGACTCCACCCGGAGTCCGCCCAGGCCGCCCGCCAGGGGGCGGCCCGGCATGTCGGGCGGACTCCACCCGGAGTCTGCCCAGGCCGCCCGCCAGGGGGCGGCCCGGCCTCCCGGGCGGACTCCTCCCGGATTCCGCCCAGGCCGCCCACAAGGGGGTGGCTCCGTTCTCTCCTTGCCTGCAACTTCGCCTATCAGCATTGGCGACTCCATTTTCCAGTCCGCGGAGTCCGCGTAGGTCGTCATTCTGACGTCACTGGGCCCCGCTTCTAGAAGATCTTTCCAGGGCCTATAAATATCCCCTAGTGCCTCTCATTCAACCCTAGTGTGTTTTAAATCTCTCTCTCCGTCCATAGGAAGGACGATCTTTCGTTCATCCCGAGCACCTCTTAACTCTAGCCAACCGAACACTCTCCTCATCATGATTCCTAATGAAGCTCTCTTTCATCTTACCAAATCAGCATGCATTTCTCCCCACTTCCTACAACCATATCCCATGTTATCACAATTTCCGTAGTTTTACTAAATGCAGACCAACCTAAGTTATATGATGTACATGAAAGGAGGTACTCCAAATTCTTTTCCAAATGCTCTAAGATAATTATTGTGGGTCTATCATGACAAATTTAGCCTAAATCCAGAATCTTGGAATTTTCCTAAATAATTTGGCATTTAATTAATTTTTCCAAAAATCGGTCCATGGGTGATTTAAACATGCAGTACTAAATTTACTTAAGATCTGTCCATACAAAACTTTTAAACACTATAGGACTGTAAGATATCAGTGAATACCAAATTTCATACATTTTCATAAAGGAATTATTCTTTAAATAATTAAGCCAATGTAATTCAACTAATTAGAGGTAATAAAGGAAGTACCATAAATACTAGTCCAAAAATTATACAAAAATCAACAGAGTTTTATTATGATCATAAAACCTTACTGACTAAGTTTCATGCAGTTCCAAGATCAGTAAACTATAAAGAAAAACGACTCAATAAAATCCATCATGGTGCACTTTGTAAAGAAACATCCTTGTAACTTCAGCTAAACAACATGAAATAATTTTCCAAGCTTCTATATGCCCTAAAAAAGATCTCTGGCTAAGTAATATAGTTTTCCAGCAAGCTATAGTATTTATCATCTATTTATCAAAGTAAGGTGCACTAGTTTACCTTATACATGATATACTAAGATTAAATGTTCAACTATTCCAAATAATTTATTAGTGCACCTAAATGACATTTGATTAGCTTTTCAAGAGTTTCAAATCATTCTAAAACATTTAAACCATAGTTACATCAACATCATCAAAAAGGCCAAGATGAAGGTTATAGCTACAAGGATGAGTTACTGTTATCTAAACACCCTATCATAAGTTACAGAGGTTAATAGCACTATAACATTACCCCTACCAAAATATCATAAATATACAAGGTCATAAGACACATTAAATATTCCCTAAGTTGTATAGACCGAAAAACTTACTAAGTGGTTTAAGTTGGGTGCAATTATACCAATACCACCAAATCCCTTCCTAGGGCATTTCACCACCCTATGATCATATGGGCTACACAACAAGTACATCCAAGGGCATATCACCTAATTCCCTTCACAAATTCTCAAAGTTCAACGTTCGGGTTTGAACTTGCTTCCTAGGGCAAATCTACCATAATCTACCCCATAATCCATGGGAGGGTGTTTACAGACATAACACATCAAGGGAACAAGTATCAACCTCTATTGAGGTGACATGGCCACCCAATACCACAAAGGGCATCTTGACCTAATTACCCCTTCTTGGTCCAACTTAGAGTTTGCTTATTTGCAAACCAAATCATCTCCAAATGGGATGAAAATTTTTACAGAGCCTTATGATGATCTCGAGGACCACACATCAAAATTTGGGAGTGTTTGGAGGTAATTAGATCACTTATATAATACATACTTGGATTATTACATTTCTACAACAACTTTAGGAATTTTTTCCAAAAATTCCCATTTTTGGATATGATTTAGTTATAGCTACGAGTGATACCCATCCAAAATTTCAAGTCATTTAGACAGCTGGATTGATGGGGGCATTCAAAATAATCTCTGTTCTAGTCTAGGTATAGTCCTCACCAAAATGAGTGCTCTGGTCAAACCACTTACCCAAATGGGTTGAAACAAATTTTAAATTAAATTATACTTCAAGTGCTAAAATTTTCATGTCAGCCATTGTTTCTGTCGTGGGACCTAGCTATTTTTAATATTTGATTTAATAGAGCCAAGTAAGCCAGATAGGAAAATAAAAATATCAAAAATAGGATCAGCATAGATCTTAAAGAAGATCAGAGGGCTCCTGGTCATCTTCTTCCACCAGCCAAGGGACGTGATTGACCAAACTTGGAGCAACTTTTCATGCCATTTGCCGGCCTTCCAGCCACCACGCTGGTCGGCCACCACCACCACCACATCTGTTGAGGTGGGGGCTATAGCCGGGAGGCGGCACGGCTGCCGGAGGGGCCGTTTCAGGTAAAGAGAGGAGTAGAGGAGGACCTTCAACCGTGCTTGCCGACGGGTTTGGTTGTGGTGCGCCATGGCCGGATTTTGGAGCTTCGGGTATGTTACAATCGTACAGTGGGAGGGCTCGATTCCTTCAGAAAAAGTGTGGAAACTCCTCCCCTCTGCCCGGTGAAGCTTTTAAAACACTCAAATGGGGGAGGGGAAGGGCCTAAGCTTCAAAGCCATTTATGGCCATGAAAGGTTGAAATTAGCCATGGCATATTCCTTAAATTTAACCACCTAAAGGCTGGGGAAAACCCTTGGTCTCCTCAAACTGATGAGGGGAGATTAATCCTCATCAATTGAGAGAGAGATGAGGGGTCAAGGGCATTCAAACACCATGAATGGCCATTTCACTCTCTTCTAGTCACAATCAAGGCTGAATTTGATCTCTCCTCTAGCCTATTGGCACCCCACTAACTCATATTAATAATAAAAATGTGGTTAGCCCAAGTGGGGGAAATGGGTTTGAGCTTGGGATAGCCTATTTGGGCTAATTTGACCTAACATTAGAGTAGAGCTGCCCTTTGTCAATTTCACCTTTTGGGTTGACCCCAATGGGTCCTTGGTGACCCATTGGCCTCCCCTAAAGTCTAGGGAGACTTGGGTAGGGTGGTTTGGGCATCATAGGGGTCACTTGACCCTTAGTTAGTGTAATACCCCAGATTTTTTCGAAGATTTTATTTGATTTGATATCATCCTATTTATAACGTCAGGGCATTGCCCTTTTACGTCATGTTGTCGGCGCTGCACCGTTAGTGCGTTTTCGCATCTGTTTGGTCTGATTGACCCGATTTTTGGTATTTTCATTGAAACTAATAGTTTTCGAGTTGATAAGTTAAGTTTTGTGGTTTTGACTTCGCTGTTAAATTCATAGCATCAGTGTTCATCTTCGTTTCGAGTTTCGTTTAATTCGGCGTGCGTTTGGGATTCCGTTCTGAGTCTTCTTGAGTAGTTATGGTTCTACTCGAATAGCCCGTTTCAGATTTTGTTCGGATGCTGTTTTGAGAGTAAAAACGGCATTGAATCAAAAACTGGTTAACATGAAATTTGTTCGTCTCGACGAGATCTACAACTTTCATGTTGACCACCGTTCGATTTGAAGCAGGTTTGAGCCCCTAATTTCATTTTTTTTGCTGGAACTCGAGTGTTGAGCTACTACTCGAGTATGTTATGCTACTACTCGAGTAATGCATGTTGGAACTCGAGTAATGAGCTTCTACTCGAGTATATTATGCTACTACTCGAGTAGGTATGCTGCTACTCGAGTAGGTATGCTGCTACTCGAGTAGGTATGCTATTACTCGAGTAGGTATGCTGCTACTCCAGTAGTTATGTTGGAACTCGAGTGGTTCAAGCTGCCACTAGAGTAGGCCATTCCTATCTGCGTTCAGACACCGTTTTGATGGTTAAAACGGTGTCGTATCAAAAAATGATTAACATGACATTTGTTCGTCTCGACGAGATCTACAACTTTTATGTTGACCACGTTTTAATATGAAGCCATTTTGAACCCCTAATTTTGTTGTTTTGCTGGAACTCGAGGGTTGAGCTGCTACTCGAGTATGTTATGCTACTACTCGAGTAATGCATGTTGGAACTCAAGTAATGGGCTTCTACTTGAGTATATTATGCTACTACTCGAGTAGGTATGCTGCTACTCTAGTAGGTATACTGTTACTCGAGTAGGTATGCTGCTACTCGAGTAGTTATGTTGGAACTCGAGTGGTTCATGCTGCCACTAGAGTAGGCCATTCCTGTCTGTGTTCGGGCGCCGTTTTAAGAGTAAAAATGGATCGTATCAAAAAAATAGATAACATGAAGTTTGTTCGTCTCAACGAGATCTACAACTTTCATGTTGACCGCTTTTCGATTTGAAGCCGTTTTGAACCCCTAATATCATTTTCTGCGCACCTGCTCGTAAATAGTACGTTTTTAGACAAAACTTTTCGTAAATACCTATATATATATACGTATACTTAGAATTAGAACTGGCCCCACTCTTTATTTAGGACTTCTTCTTCTTCTTCTTCACTGAACTGAACTAGAGCTGAAGAAACGTTAGGACGGTGATGGCGGAGCGTGTGATTTTATGAACCTTCCGGTCGCCGCCGACGGAGTTCCGATGCTCGAAATCTTCATTCGAGCATAGATTTGAAAAGCTCTCGGCGAGATCTACGTCACCGTGGTAATTTTATTCCATTTCTTGAGATTTCTCGTTAGGGTTTTTTGACCCTAACTTCTATTTCGTCCACTCTTGTCCAGATTTCAGCTTCTCTCGTCTCCCTTAGTCCCGATCTGCGACGAGGTGTGATTTGGAGGCTTTCTTTGATAAAGCAAAGGCAACAGGCTCTTTTCCTCTCCTTTTCCTTAAGTTCTTATGGTAAGACTTTCATCTTATATTAATGTTCCTGGTTTGTTTAGAGTATGTTAGATCACTAGTTTGATTTGGGCTAGGTTCACCAAGTTAGGATCTTGTGACCCTTCTTGTATAGCCATGGTCATTGTTATGTCCTAGAGTCTAGGCCAAGTCCTTAGTTTCAACATCTCATGGACCAGCCATCATCAGACTTTCAGAGACTCAAGACTTAGAGAATTTCCAAAGACTCAGTAAAATGAGTTCGACGTTCGTCGAACTCAGGTCGACGATAGTCGTACTCAGCTCGACGATCTCAGAGATAATTCTCTGAGGTTAGCTCGACGAACATGGTACTCAGGTCGATGAATTTAGGACAATATACTTCAACATTCCAAGGTCAGGATTCTTCACACTAAACACCAGTCGACGAACTTAGTTCTCAGCTAAACCATCTCAGGGTATTCTAATTCAACACCACAAGACCAGAAACAACTAAATATTCTAAGTCCAGAATCAGACTTCAGTCGACGAATACATCTTCTTTGTTCGACAAACTTGGATCACAATCTAAGCAAGATTCATCAAGCAGCAGTTAGAAGTACTCAGGTCGACGAACCCAGTTCTTAGGTCGACGAACCTAGTTCTCAGGTCAACGATTTCTGGATACTCCACTTCAACACTTCATTCCAGAAGCATCTAAAATATTCTAAGTCCAGAAATACTTTGCTGAACTTCAGTCGACAAACTTGGATTTTCAGCTCGACGAACTTCATACACAAAATTGTCAAAGTTTCTAGAGAATGCAGTTCTGCTCTCTGCTCGATGATCTTGGAACTCAGCTCGACGAACAGATGCCATCTGGTCGACGAACACAGCTTCTCAGCTCGATGAACTGTGGACTCAGCTCGACGATTTCTGTTCTCTGTTCGACGAATCCAGACTTAGTTATTTCCTTCATTCCGTCCCCTTCCTATTGCAATAATTCCTAAGTAATCAATGATAAAATATTCTCTTAATATAACCGTTAGACAGAGCATTGATTATGGTCTTCTCCAGGATTATTGCTTGCTGTTTTTCCATGGGATAGTTGGGGAAATAAATCAATGTAGTTTATTCTCAAGGCTGTCAGCAATTAATGTAAAGGAATTCAAATTTTGAAAGAGAATTTTTTTGACAGAAAATATAAAAGAGATTTTCTCTCTTTTCCTGCACATATACAGAGAGATACATAGAGAGACACACAAAAATAGACAATTAGTAACACAAGTAGTCTGAATCAAGGGTTTCTCTGCTCCCTCTCAAGATTGAACTCTGATACAAAAAAGAAGCCCTAGACTAGAAGAACATCAACTATCTAAAGAAGAAGAACACCAAATCAAAATCAAGAGTCTTCTTTCTTCAACACGCCCGAACACTTCAAAGGACAACAACAAATCCATCTGTCAAGAAGTTCCTGAATACTTCCTGGTTAAGGCTGAAAAAGACTGAAGACCTATCACCCTAAAGCAAAGCTCCAGTTTTTCCTGAACCACTCTATATCTCAGGGGGAGCTCTTTGCTAAAATCAATATCCACTTGAGTCTTCTCAGTTGTAACTTGAGAAAGAGAAGACAAAATCATCTCCCATCCCCCCACTGTATAAAGGGTTATAACTCCCTTCAAAAGTTATTCCTGGTTGCAAGTCACCTGACAAAAAGACTTGAGGATTGGTTTTTGAGCACCTGATCAAAAGCTCATTGGTGTCAGGCACCTGATCAAAAATCTGAGTGGATTCCTACCAGGGTGGTAGAAGAGTGGATGTACCCACGTTGGGGAACCACTATAATTTCTTGTGTTGTCTGGTTGCCCTTTCTTTTTGTTCTTGCTGTGTTTGTGCCTTTTTAGGATTGTTGTGTTTATGCTTTATTAATTTTATTCTGCAGTTTTTATTTACAACAAATGTTGTAAAGGATTTAAGAATACTCTATTAACCCCCCCCCCCCCCCCCCCCCCCCGCCCCCCTATAGAGTATTTTAGATCTATCACCTCACTTTAAATTGGTATCAGAGCCTGAATTCCTTGGTTGTACAAGATAACCCTTGAACCAAAGATCCTGTGATAGATTAGATTTCTGCTCTTATTTTTTTATTTAAAATTATATACACTCCATGGCACAGAACAAGGATTATGCAAATACCAGACCTCCAGTTTGCAACCTAAATAGGTTTGCCATCTAGAAGGCAAGAATCAAATTATACATGAACTCTATTGATGAGGATATTTACAACTCTATTGTGACAGGTCCTCCTCAACCATCTACCTCCACCACTACTGCACCAACCAGCAAAAATGCAGTTCCACCACCTGAGTGGACTGAGGCCCAGAAAAAGGCTAAAATTGCAGATGCCAAGGCGATGAATATTCTGGCCCAAACAATGTCATATGATATTTTTCAAATGGTGCTTGAGTGCACATCAGCCAAATCCATCTTGGATTCCCTCAATCAAATGGTGGCTGGATCTGCAGATGAAAGGAAAGACAGGAGATCCAATCTCATATCCCAATATGAGAATTTCAAGAAGGAGGAAGCTGAATCAGTGGGTGACATGTACAATAGGTTAAGCTCAATCATCAATGAGATGAAACCCTTGGACAAGGACATCATTCTCACAGAGGTGAATGATAAAATCCTTATGTGCTTCCCAAGCTCATGGTATTCAAGGATCTGGCCCATCAAGGAGGACAGGAGCCTAAATGAGATTTCCACTGAATCTCTTTTAAGAAAGCTTAAGTCCTATGAATAGCTGATCAAATCCAGAGAGGCAGCTGAGCAGAGAACAACTCCTCAATCAAGAAAAGAGCACAACATTGCATTCAAGGCTGCTGAGGAGACAGACACTCCAACAACTAATGAAGAGCTAATGAGTCTCTTTGCCAAAAGATTCTATAAGATGGCAAGGAAAGACTTCAGGAGAAAGTCATCCAGGCAGGATGACAAGTCAAGGTATGACAAAACACCAACTAAAGAAGTGGTGTGTTTTGGTTGTAGTAAACCTGGACACTTCATCTCTGAGTGTCCAGAGAGTTAGAAGAAGGAGAAGAGAAGAGAGAAGGACACGAGAAGACAGCACAATAGCAGGCCTTCCTCTAGCAAATACAAGAAGAAGGAGAAAGGTTTTGTGGCTAAAACCTGGAGTGAAACTGAGAATGAATCAACATCTTCCAGCTCCAGTGAAGATAAAGAAGAGGCTAGGGCCAAAGAAGTATGTCGAATGGCCATTGATGCCTCCAGGAGCCATTCAGAAGAAGAAGTTTCTGACAATGAAGTAGTTTCAGATTCTGAAGCTGACAAGGTATTATCCTCTTTTCATTATAATTCCGAATCATTTAAATCTGAATTCAAAACCATGTGCATAGATCTAATTAACTCACAAAAGGAAATTAAGACACTTAGGAAAAAAATAGGAAAACTAGAGAATGTTAACTCTGAAAATAATAGGTTAAAGGATGAATTAATCTTAGTCAATGAACAAATTATCATGTTAAAGGCTGAGTTATGTGAGGCTAAACAACTTGAGAAAACTCTCAATGGGAGAAGCCTCAAGCTGATGGACATTACAAACACAGTTAATGCCAGATTGAATGGCAAGCTGGGCTTGGGTGATTCATCAAGTTTGCCCCCCCCCCATTCTCAAGAAGAACATTCTAACAACTCCTATCAAATTTGTTTCAGCTAAGGGGAAAGAAATAATGAACAATAAACAAACCTTAGAAGATGTTCCAAAGTCAATAGGTCAAAATAATAAAATTCAGAAAACCACAAGTAAAAACAAAGTTCAGCAGATTTCGTCGAACTCAGATCGGCGAAATGTGGCCAGTTCGTCGAACCCAACTCGACGAACGCTGAATGCAAACCTTAGCCAGAATCATTCATCTAAATGCGATCGATGAACTCTGTATGGTTCGTCGAGCCGAGGTCGATGAATGTGGGTCATAGAAAATGAACATGTTCATTCTCTCAGCAGAGATCGACGATCTCATCCCTATTCGTCGAACTCTGGTCGACGAACTCACAATAATTCGTCTAACCCCGAAAGACTTAATAAAGATTATAACTATAACAGCAACTTTAATAAATCTAGGAAACCATTTAATCCTATAGATGATTGGATAATACCACCTAGAAGATTTCACCCATTAGGATATAAGTCATAACTAGAATTTTCTGTAATTTCAAGTTTTTCTTATCAACCATATAAATGACACAAGGTAACCTTGGTCAAGAAAAATTAATTATTTTCTCTGTAGGTAATGGGCTGTCCAGTAAATAATCAAACATGGTATCGGGACAGTGGATGCTCCAAACACATGACTGACAGCAAGGACATCGTACAGAACTACAAGTCCAAGCTCGGACCAAAGGTTATCTTAGGTGATTCAAAATGTGGCCAGTCTGAAGGCTATGGAGAAGTAAGAATTCGAGCACTCACCTTCAAGAAAGTAACCTATATAAGTGGACTCAGGCATAACCTCATCTCAATAAGCCAATTATGTGATGAAGGTTATCAGGTACATTTCAACTCAACTTCTTGCATTATTTCTAATAAAGGAAACTAAAACGTTTTAATTGGAAATAGGCAAGGAAACATATACTTAGTTGATTTTCTTTCTGCCAATTCAGACATCTGTTTGCTGAATATTGTTTGCAATCAAAATGAGTTGTGGAACAAAAGGCTAGGACATGTTAACATGAAAAACATTCCTAGGCTACCTAAAGACAATCTTGTAAGAGGCTTACCTTCTGGTCCCTACAAGAAGGAAGGCCTTTGTAGGGCTTGTTAACTAGGCAAGCAAACTAAATATAGATTTAAGTCAGTAAATAAAAGTGATTCAGCTAGAATTTTGTATTTGCTACACATGGATCTCTTTGGACCCATTACAGTACAAAGCCTAGGAGGGAAATCCTACACTTTAGTTATTGTAGATGACTTCTCAAGGTTCACTTGGGTGTCCTTTCAGAGATCTAAGTCAGATACCTTTAAAGTTCTTACAGATTTTCTCAGGACCATACAGATTGAGTACTCTACTCATGTTGCATTGATCAGAAGTGATCATGGTACAGAGTTTGAGTCTCTTCTTATGCATGAGTTCTGTGAGAGGGAAGGTATCAGACACTGCTTCTCAGCTCCTAGAACTCCCCAATAAAATGGGGTAGCTGAATGGAAAAATAGGACCCTAATTGAAGCTGCAGGTACATTACTTGCAGATGCTTACATGACACTAACCTTTTGGGAAGAGGCTGTAAACACTACAAACTATGTCCTGAACAGGAGCTTGATATAATAAACTGAAGAATAGGACTCCCTATGAATTACTTAAAGGGAGGAAACCTAAAATCAACTATTTTAAAGTATTTTTATATGTATGTTATATACATAACAACAACAAGAAATACATTAGAAAGTTTGAAGCTAAGGCTGAAGAGGGAATTTTTCTAGGATATTCCCAAGTAAGCAAAGCTTATAGGGTATTCAATAAATCATCTTTAAAAATTGAAGAATCTATACATGTTACATTTGATGAGACTAACATGTCTTGCAAGGAGAAAGAAGTTTCTACCAGTAACCCTTTGCAGGTACCTCACTTGTGTGAGAATTTGGATGGACTAAGCCTTAACCAAGAGGTTCCAACTCATCCTTCTCCATAGGATGATGAAGATAGTGAAGAAGATTCTTTGGAAGAAGTTCAACCTCATCCAACAGCAAATATAATTCCACAAGAGGAATTAATCCCAAATGTTGTTGCTGAACCAACTCCACCAAATGATCTTGTCACACTAAGGGATCATCCTAGATCTCAAGTGATTGGAGACTTATTAGTTGGCGTATAGACAAGGCATCAACTCAACCAAGACTTGATGCATGTCTACTTTCTCTCTCAGGTTGAACCTCAATTTATAAAAGATACTGAGCAGGATCCCCACTGGATCATTGCAATGCAAGAGGAACTCAACCAGTTTGAGAGAGAAACCAAATGCACAAAGTATAATAGTGAGGAACAAGGCTAGGCTTGATGCTCAAGGATATAGGCAGGAAGAAGGCATAGATTATGATCAAACCTTTGTAACAGTTGCAAGGTTAGAGGCCATCAGAATTTTTCCGGCCTATGCTGCCTATAAGAAATTCAAGGTGTATCAGATGGATGTGAAGTGTGCAATTCTGAATGGAGTACTAAAAGAAGAGGTTTATGTTGAACAACCTCTAGGTTTTATTTCTCCAACTCACCCTTATCATGTATTTAAATTGCATAAAGCCCTCTATGGTATAAAGCAAGCTCCAAGAGCTTGGTATGAGACCTTAGCTAGCTTTTTGATAGAGCATAAGTTCATTAGAGGCATAGTAGATAAGAGACTTTTCACTAAACATCATAAGGACCAAACATTGTTAGTACAAATATATGTGGATGACATCATATTTAGCTCTACTGATTCCAAATTATGCAAGAGGTTCTCTAACCTCATGCATTCAAAATTTGAATTGAGTAGCATGGGTAAGCTCTCCAACTTCCTTGGTCTCCAAGTGAAGCAGCTACCTGATGACATCTTCATCTCCCAAGCTAACTATGCAAAAGAGCTTATCAAAAAGTTTGGGATGGCTGATGCCTTAGCAAAGATAACACCTATGGCTACAAATGCTGTAATAGACTCTCATCCACATGGGAAACCTGTTGACCAGAAATTATATAGGGGTATTGTTGGGTCCCTATTATATCTTACAGCTAGCAGACCTGATATCATGTTTGCCACATGCCTTTGTGCTAGGTTCCAAGTGAACCCTAAAGAATCTCATCTAATTTTCTTAAAAAAATTTTGAGATATATAAAGAGTTGTCCAAGTCTAGGCCTATGGTATCCTAATGAATCAGAATTTGAGTTAACTGGATACTCAGATGCTGATTTTGCTGGATGAAGGGTGGACAGGAAAAGTACTTCAGGAAACTACCAGCTCTTGGGTATAGGATTAGTGTCCTAGTTTTGTAAGAAACAGTCATTTATGTCTACCTCAACTGCTGAGGCAGAATACATTGCAGCTGGCAGCTGTTGTTCCCAGATACTGTGGATTCAAAATCAACTCCTAAACTATAGTCTCAACTTAAATAATTAAAATCTATTATGTGATAACACAAGTGCTATAACCATAGCACAAAATCCAGTCCATCACAGTAGGACTAAGCATATAGATATTAGACATCATTTCATAAGAGAGTGTGTAGACAAAAACAAAATTAAACTTGTCTATATCTACACTGATTTACAAAGAGCTGACATTTTCACCAAACCTCTGGATGAAAGAAACCACTTGTTCTTTATAAATCAGCTTGGAATGATCAATGGAGAAGACTTAGTTTAGTTTTTGTCTGCACTTGATGAATTTTCCAAAGTTTGTCGAACGGAGCTCGACGAACTAGGGACAGTTCGGGAGATATTCGTCGAACGGAGGTCGACGAACTCTCTGTGAGTGAAGTTGTTTTCTTTGAACGGAGATCGACAAATCCACTTCAGAAAACTTTCGTTAAACGAAGCTCAATGAAATGTATTCAAATCTTCAGGCAGAGCTCGAAGTATTTCTTAATATTCGTGGAACGGAGTTTGTCGATTCATGTTCTAAAAAACCTTATATCTAGATTTTCTTCGACCTCCGTCCCGCACTTTCTGTTCCTTTGCACTTGATTGTCGTGTTTCTCTTGCAGGCACTCTAATGGAGATTCCAGCACGAACTCTGGCGGCAATGAAATTGGATACTGGTTTCGATGTGGATTTCGACTCTTTTCAACATTCTGATCCCATCTTCCTGGAAATACTACAACTTCATGAAGACCAGCAACTAAAAACTCTGCTTTCAACAAGGATCAAAATATCTGGAAGTGAAATCAGAGAATGGGTATATACTTCCTCGACAACGGATGACAACACTTTGACTTGAGCGATAGTGGGTAATGCAATTTTTCTCACCCCCGCTACTTTAACTGAAATTTTTGGATTGAACAATGGTGAAGAAGAACTGGAAGTTGATTCTGAAGAATATGATAAAATGCCTAATATGATGGGTTACTTTGGACAAAACCCTAACAAATTACTGAAGAAACATCTTGCTGCTGAATTCAAATTTCTTGCAGACATTGTGGGAAAGGTCCTGTTGGGCAAGCACACTGCACACGACTATATCACCAGGCATCAATTTCTGGCTATATGTGTAGTGGTGAACAGGAAACATGTGAACTGGGCACAGATCATTTTTGATCTTATTAAGAAAAAGTGTAATAAAAAGGAAGTCTGCTTTGGAAGAATCCTAGGGATCTTCTTGAAAGAGAAAGCTGCTGAATCACTAGTCTCCCCGGCCATATTCATCAATGCCAGCAAAAGGCTCACTTGTGCCTTGTTTGACAAGTGGGAGAGGACAATCACAAGGCCTTTAAGGCTTCGTCCTCTGCCACCAAAGCTTCTGAAAGTACAAGGGCTGATACAGCCTGTAACAACCCCATCCATTTACATAGTATATACTAGAAGGTCCGGCCGGGGCCCCACAACATATACCACAAAATAGGCGGTGAAGGTACGGTATGATACCAGAGTAGCGCAGTGCACCCTAACACATTGCATTCTGGCGGAAGCCTAACACTAATCTTTGAACTCCACACCTGAATGTCCAATATATAAAAGCTCCACATTTTATATGTCATAGGAATGTCTTACAAATACAAACGGTTGGCCTTATGGACTTACAAGGCTTTTAGAATAGTGGCCTCAAACATTGGCGCGCAGGCTGACCACGTATAGATAAAACACAGCATTTATAAGTTTAGCCTTCGAGGGCTAGCAGCAGCAACAACAAATGTAGTAGGGACTTCAGCCCTTAAGCGTCTCGCTCGGCTCTCCAACACCTGCACAGGGACATTCCACCCAATGGTGGCAAATAGAGGCAATGGTCAGCATTCAACTGAACAAATTATAACGACCCTACCCCTTTCCCAGGGCAATGGTAATCTTCCCTACAAGAATAGCATTTCACAAGCATATATATCGCATATAATGTGCTTTCACGCACACATTCCATTACAACCGTCAGCCACCCGGCCCGACGATCCGTACACTCAGTGCACATTTTTGGTGTACCGGCGAAACAGTTGCCCAACACCGTATCAGGGTCACAACCCAACGACAAATCACTTGATCATTTTATCCATGGCGTGCAACCAGGGTTTTATAGTCTTAATGAACAGGGATTGGCCTGTAGCTCCCCATTGTATTACGGTGCGCAGTCTTAAGACTCTTGCTATGCGCTCCAACAGACCGCACTTTCAGGTCTCACGTCGGACGAACATAGCGCAGGTCGGATCATCCACCCCCCGTTGCTCAAATTGCCTCTCCATCACCGAGCACAACGTACTCGCGGCTAAAGAAAACGCGCGGGTTGGTTTCACCGATCCTGTTCTGGCATTCAAGCCTTGGTGTTTTCCTGGGCGCACCAGTACTCAACATTACACCCATTTTATATCACACCTCAGCGGGTATTTCCTGGGCACACCAGTACTTCCTGCTACTCTCTTCATAGGTATGACACCACAAATATCACAAATATCACGGGTATTTTCCTGACATGCCGTGCCAGTACTTCCTGCTACTCCTTTTCACAGGTACCACCCATGAACATCAAGCATTACAAAGTGCCTTTACCGGACTCCCAATCCAGTACTTCCTGCTAATCTCTTCACAAGTATGACCCAACAGCACAAGCAACACAAGCAGTATACGAGTATTTTCCTGGACTACCACTCCAGTACTTCCTGCTACTTCCTTTCACAGGTCCAACCCGTCGATTTCTAAACTACACGTGTAGCACAGAGTCTTCTCCGGTTCGTATATGCAACATCACCAATCCAGACCAACCGGTCTAGATGGTCTTCACACAGCATGCCTATTCCGTAATCAATTTACGGATCTATATTCCAACCAATTGGGGATTCCATGAATCATCCCAAAGACACCCATAACAAGCCACTCTCTGGTGGGGGAATCATATTCGCATGCCAAAAAGGAAGCCTTCACATGTCTAGGAAGAAAGGTCGTTACCCTTGAAGACTACTTCGGTGTCATGAGCTCATAGCTAGCTAGAAAGAACTGCAGCAGCTTTTAGTCCGTAACGCTGGCCTCGGATCTCTCGTTGGAATATCACAGCACCACCGGTGACCAGCCCCTCTTACTCCTCCTCCTTATTCCTCTCCCTCTCTCTCTCACTAGGAATGTAGAAAGAGAAGGTCAAATGCAAAATGAGATTTCCCTTCTCATCCACGGCCTTAAGTCCACAGGGATGAGTCTCAGTCGTTGGATCCCAGCTGAAGGAACGGATGGCCACGATTTCCCACCGAAATCATCATATTTGCCTAACACGGCCTATGACATGCCCGTGTCCCAGGCCGTGTGCCTCAAGTGGTGCTCAACTGACTTATCCAATCCAGTGACACACCCATGTGACATGCCCGTGTCATGGGCCGTGTCACCTGATATGCCGTCAGACACGCCCGTGTCTGTGGCCGTGTACAACAGGCTGCACAAAATCGAAATCAACCCGAGAATCGCATGGCCTGTGACACACCCGTGTCCCAGGCCGTGTGCCCATATACGGCACTAGACCCGCCCTAGCTCAAATTCATCGGGCTGAGTTCATCGACCGCCCTGACACGCCCTATGACACACCCGTGTCATAGGTCGTGTCCTATGCGCTCGACAATCATCGACCGAATTTTTGTCGACCACGCGTCGACTGCTTACCCAAAAAGGACACGCCCTGGGAAATGCCCGTGTCCCAGGCCGTGTCACCCAATTTTTTCCAATTTCTGGATTTTGGGTGTTACAACCCTCCCTACCTTACAAAAATTTCGTCCCCGAAATTTGCACGCAGTAAGGATCTCAAAACAAGTCATTTTAGTGCATAATCGTTGAATACAACTTGTCGTGCAACTTAACACACACAGCATAACCGTTACAAAAAGAGTTTGGGAAAATCATCTCGCATGGTCTGCTCTCGCTCTCATGTAAGCTCCTCATGGCCGCAATTGTCCCACCGGACTTTGACCATCCCGATCGTCTTGTTCTGCAACTGTTTCTCGGCATGATCTTCGATCCGAATGGGCCTAACCTTCGTCGTTAGCCCATACTCCAACGGCACTTGATCATCCCTAATCACCTGAGCTGTATCTTTAACGGCCTTTCGCAGTACCGAGATGTGAAACACACCATGCAATCCACCCAAGTCTGCCGAAAGAGCTAGCCGATACGCAGCATCTCCAACTCGCTCGACCACTTCAAACGGACCAAGGTAGTGTGGACTCAACTTTTCCAGACGTTGAATCCTGGATATGCCTTTGAAGGGTTTGATCTTCAAGTATGCCCAATCGCCTACCGCAAACTCCACGTTTAGGTGCTTGCCATTGTAGTACTTCGCTTGTCGATCTTGAGTGATCAATAGCCATTCCCGAATGGTGCGTATTGTCGAGTTTGCTTCGTCGACTTCATTGCACTTATACACTATGGCTTCGCCTGCATCTATCCAAGGCAAAGGAGTACGACACTTCCGTCCATACAGATCCTCATACGGTGCCATACCGATGCTCGCTTGGTAGCAGTTATTGTAGGCGAACTCCACCATGTCGAGATGATCTTCCCATCTATTTCCAAAGTCTAGGGCGCACAACCTGAGCATATCTTCCATCGTTTTATTGGTCCTTTCAGTTTACCCATCCGTTTGGGGATGAATGGTTGTACTGAATATCAACTTCATTCCTAACAGCTGGTGAACTAGCCTCTAGTCATTCGATGTGAACCGCCCGTCTCGATCGCTTATGATGCTCTGAGGAACACCGTGTAGCCACACAATCTAGTCAACATACAACTTTGCCAAAGTTTCCACTGAATCATCCCGCCTGTTCGGGAGGAAATGTGCCACTTTCATTAGCCGGTCGACAATCACCCAGATTGAGTCGTTACCTCGCTGAGATCTTGGCAATTCGTGTACGAATTCCATGGAAATATCATCAAACTTCCACTTTGGAATCGGCAATGACTTCAAGTAACCGCTTGGCTTCTGGCATTCCGCCTTCACCATAGCATAGCTTTGGCATTTGGCCACATAATGAGCAACATCTTTCTTTAGCCCTGGCCACCAGAAAAGCTTTTTCATATCTCTGAACATCTTCGTGCTCCCTGGGTGAATTGAGTATTTCGTATAATACGCTTCATACATCAGTTCTTCCCATAATTTACCCAACTTTGGGGCGCACAAACGGCCCTCTTTCCGCAAAAGACCGTCTTCCTAGGAGAACTTGCCCTCTGGCCCAGCTGTAGCATAGCGTAGGAGATCTTCATCCAGCTCTGTTGCTCGTCGAACCCGGTCCGCAAGGTCACATTGTACCTCCGTCCAGTTCAGACATGCATTGGCAGTGGAATTCTTGTAAACAAAAGAGATCTCTAACGCTTCTAACTCCTGGATGAGACGTTCATCATGCCTCTGCAACCAGCTCGCTCTTGTCGGAGCTCTCCTACTCAAGGCATCCGCGACCACATTCCCCTTCCCGGGAGTATAGTGAATTTCAAAGGTGTAGACCCCAACGAACTCCGAGCACCTTCGTTGTCGCATATTCAGATCCTTCTGCTTCAACAGGTACTTTAGGCTCTTGTGATCTGTATAGATTTCCACCTTCACACCATAAAGATAGTATCGCCATAGATTTAGTGCAAAGATCATCGCTGCCAACTCCAAGTCATAGATGGGATAATTTCGCTCATGCACCTTCAGCTGGCGTGAGTCATAAGCAATCACCTTTCCATTTTGCAGAAGAACGCAGCCTAAGCTGCTTCCCGAGGCATCACTATAGATCACAAATCCATCGGTACCACATGGCGATGACAATACAGGCGCCGTGGTCAACCGAACCTTCAGCTCTTCAAAAGCTCGCGGTCACTCTGGCGTCCAAATGAACTTCTGATCTTTTCTCGTCAGCGTGGTTAGCGGCAGAGCAATCCGCGAGAAGTTTTCAACAAATCTTCTATAGTAGCCTGCCAGTCCAAGGAAGCTCCTGACCTTGGCCACTGAAGACAATACTGGCCACTCTTGTATGGCCTTTGTCTTTGCCGGATCCACTGCAATGCCCACTCCACTCACCACATGGCCTAGAAAAGCCACCGACGATAGCCAAAACTCGCACTTCGAGAACTTGGCATAGAGCTGATTCTGCCTTAACGTCTGCAACATGAACCGCAAGTGCTTCTCATGATCGTCTTCCGATTTTGAGTACACCAGGATATCATCAATGAACACAATAACGAACAGATCCAGGCACTCTTGGAATATTCGGTGCATCAAGTCCATGAACACCGCGTGTGCATTGCACAACCCAAATGGCATTACCATATACTCATAATGCCTGTATCGTGTTCCAAATACGGTTTTGGGAATATCTTCTTCCCGTATCCTCAACTGGTAATAACCGGATTTCAAATCCAACTTCGAGTAGATGGTTGATCCAACCAGCTGATTGAACAACTCATCAATCCGTGGAATCAGATATTTATTCTTCTCGATCAGCTTATTCAGTTCGCGGTAATCAATACATAACCACAAGCCACTGTATTTATTCTTCACAAAAAGCACAGGCACGCTCCAAGGAGACATGCTTGGGCATATAAAACCCTGCTCCTGTAATTCTTGCAGTTGGATCTTCAACTCCGCAATTTCCTTAGGCGCGACGCAATATGGCGAGCGGGCCACGGGATTTGCACCTGACACCAACTCAATCATGAAGTCAATCTCTCGCTGGGGTGGTAGCCCAGGGAGATCCTTGGGAAACACATCTTTAAATTCTGATACAATCGGAACATCGCCCACACCGGCCTTGGGCTCAACAGCCTGAATCAACGCGAAGTAGCACTCCGCGCCCTTCCGAATAGCCTTAACGGCTTGGAGTGCAGACATCAACATCCCTCCCACCCCTCGCATCCCCCGTGAACTTAGTCTCCTGCTCGGTATTCTGGCCCAACGTGATCTCCTTGGCATTACAATCAATGACGGCATGCTGCTCCGTAAGCCAATCAATCCAAAAGATCACATCGAATTCCAATATCGGCAATACAGATGCAGTCAAACAGAAATCCCGACTTCCTATTTGCACAGCCACATCGCAAGCTTGATCCGCAAGCATCAAACAACCATTCGGCAACACCACTCTGACGCTATCTGTCTTCACATGACTAGGTATCCCAAGCCGCGCTATGAACTCTTGAGACAGAAAAGAATGCGACACACCCATATCGAACAGTGCCCACGCCAGCGTGTTCAGAATCATCACAAATCCTGTGATGACATCACTTTGCTTAATGGCCTCCTACAGGCCAAGATTGTAGACTCGGGGCTGTGCCTGCGAGGCAGAGGACTCCACCACTGCCTTCCATATCTCCGCATACGATGCTCCCACCTTGTTTTCACACTTTGGCGGCACTCGACAATCCCGGGCTATATGCCCCAACCGTCCACAATTGAAGCACGTACGAGTCTCCGGCTTTGAAATGGTCCCCGACGTTGCTCCCGATGCAACCGAAGACGGAGCTTGTCCCGCCGTCTTGGGCCTCTTACCCCATTTCTTCCTATGAAATGACATCGTCGGTGGGGGCACCTTAAACTCTGGCTGTGTCACAGCCAAGGCCTGCTTCCCCTACACACTCTTCACAGCCGGTACAGGTTCTGGCCTCGTCGCCGCCTGTTCTGGCCGCCATGCCGGCTGCGCCTGCCCTTGCGCCTGCCCAAGCGGCTATGCTTGCACCATGGCAAACAAGGCCTCAGTAACTAATCACGCAGTTTCCGCAGATGGCGGAGGTGTTGGCACCTCGGCTGGTGCCGTACTTTCATCAGACCATTGGGGCTCCGATTGCCCCGCACCACTCCGCGTCACCTAAAGGTGGACAAGACACACACATTAGTGACCGTACACAAGCAATCACGACAAAATTAGAATGCGCAGGTTCCTCAACACATGAATTTGCATTCCTACCATGGACATTCAGGAGTTCAATCGTGTTAACTTGGTCCGCACAGACATGTGCTCGCCACCCCACAAAAGAAGTCGACCACGACGTCGAAAGGGAAAGACCAAGACAGCTGATACCAAAAATGTAACAACCCCATCCATTTACATAGTATATACTAGAAGGCCCGGCCGGGGCCCCACAGCATATACCACAAAACGGGTAGTGAAGGTACGGTATGATACCAGAGTAGTACAGCGCACCCTAACACAATGCATTCTAGCAGAAGCCTAACACTAATCTTTGAACTCCACACCTGAATGTCCAACATATAAAAGCTCCACATTTTATATGTCATAGGAATGTCTTACAAATACAAACGGTTGGCCTTATGCCCTTACAGGGCTTTCAGAACAGTGGACTCAAACATTGGCGCGCATGCCGGCCACATATAAATAAAACACAGCATTTATAAGTTTAGCCTTCGAGGGCTAGCAGTAGCAGCAACAATTGCAGCAGGGACTTCAGCCCTTAAGCGTCCCGCTCGGCGCTGATGACTAGTTTTAGTCATCCTTTTTGGGGGTAATTTAGTATTCAAAATGCCTAATTTTATTTATATTTTATGATTGTTATTTCATGTTTTAATGTCTCTTTACAATATTTTAATTCCTAGTGTTATTAGAGTTTTGTTATAAAAATCTATATAGTCTTATTATATGTATTATGTTATTATATGTTATGTCATGTTATGTATAATAATTATAGTTAATGATATGTCTTAATGTTTTAATTTTAATGTTGTAATGTTTTTATTATTATTATGTTTTAAAATCTTGTTTTAACTTTGTTATTTTATGTAGACTAATCCATGATTGTATTGTCTTTTTTTTGTAGGTTCTAGCCCGAGTTTTCAACAAGGAGCAGCCCACTCTACATCCTACCCGAGCTCAACATGCAGCCCTTGAATTATTTCACTCATGCCCACATCAAGAGCAGCCCGAGTTTTCAATTTGGTGCAGCCCTCAAGCTCAAGTCCAACCCATTTCATGCTTGGCCGGCCCCTCTCTTCCCTCCCCCCTCTTTATTCCTCATTCATCCCTTTTTTCCCTCTCTCTCTTTCTCATTTAAACTCATACATTCCCCTTTTCTTTTTATTATTATTTTCCTTTTTATTTTCCCAAAAGAAAGTGCATGTATTTAGCTTTTTTCTCTCTCCCTCATTAAATAAAATGCATGCACTTCTCTCCTTACATGGCCGGCCACCCCCCTTGGCCTCCTCCCCTTCATTTCATTCTAGATCCTTCTCCATCTCCTACAAAAGCCACCCCATCCCTCAAGCCAAAGGGAGAAAAATTTTGAGAAGAAAAGTTTCAAGTTGAATGTGAGTTGGAGAGTGGAGAGTGGAGAGTACTTGTGAGTTGTTTTTAGTTTCACTATTGTATTAGTTTTCCTTTCCATTTTTGCAAGTTTTTCTTCCTAACATAGTCTTGTCTTTTTAATATTTTATGTACTCTCTTTGTTTGCAAGTAATGAAAATGTTTCTCCCTTATTTTGTTTTGTCTTCCCTTTCAATTATGCGTATCTAATTTCCTATAGCATTCGATCGTGAGGATCCATGAAGTGAGATGAGAGTTTATTTTCTTTCTTAGTTTTATTTTTGTTATTTCATGCTCGATCCTTCTTTGATTTATTTTTTTTTGTCGACTCCGTATTTCCGGTATACGGTAGTAGGCTTCAGATCTCATATTTGAGTAGCCGAGAGGCTCGTGAATGTGAAAGATCACTCAAAGAAGGAAGGAGTTGAACGCAATCCTAAAGATAGGACGATGTAAATCCTCCGGATTGGAGTCAAATCCAATAGTGCGGATCACCTCGATAATGCAACTTTAGGCTTCTTTGGTTTGTAAAGAGATTTCGATCGAAGAGTCTATAAGTTAGGAGACCTAATGCTCTAGCGAGATTTTGTCTTATTTTCGGATCCGTCACGGTCGAGTATGATTTGCAAAATTAAAACTATCTTTATTTTTATCTCTCTCATCTAATTTCATGGTGAATCATTGATCGAATGCTAGCTTTTTATTATAAGTTTTTCGTCTCGCAAGTTGTCTTTTGTTTTATTCTAAAAAATTCTCAAATCCCATTAGTTTTCCGGTAGGATAATAGTTAGAGCGTGAGTAGAAGTAATTGACAGCCCCGTGTTTAAATACGACCTTGGTACTACGATTCGACAGGTACGCTTTCCTGTTCGGGTTTTGGCCCACCAAGTTTTTGGCGCCATTGCCGGGGACTTTTCTTCGTCAATATTTTGAAAACGCTTGCGCTATTACTTCTACAAAAATCAAAAAAAAAAATTTAATTTATATATTTAAATATTTATAATCAACCCACTTCACCTTATTTCTACCCCACCTAAAATCTCTCGAAAAGGGTAAGGGGCTTTAAGCGCCACCATTTTACTTAGTACCGGGAGAACCCTTCACCGGGTAGTCCTCGGGAAGTTCGAGAGCCAAGCCGTCTAAAAAAAAAAAATCCTTTTTTCAACAAAAAAAAATTCCTTTCTTTTCCTCTTTTTCTTTCTTTTCCAAGCTTTCATTTTTATCTTCCCTCGTTTTCTTTTCTAGTGCATGACCCGAGCGAATCCGTCGCTACTTGTTGATTTGGACCCGGAAATCGAACGCTCCTTTCGGAGACAATTACGATTCGGGGCTTCCACTTCTCAAACAGCGGTTGAGGATTCCTTCGGGGATTGTAATTATTCTGAAATGGGAGATCCCAACCCAGGAATGGCTCAGCAAAGGACCATGTCCGATTATGCTCGACCCAACCTGGAGGGGACCGAAACGAGTATTGTTCGACCTACAATTGCGAACAATAACTTCGAGCTTAAGCCTAACATCATACAAATGGTGCAGCAATATGTACAGTTCGACGGATTACAAGATGAAGATCCGAACTTGCATATTGCCAATTTTCTTGAAATCTGTGACACCTTTAAAATAAATGGTGTCTCAGACGATGCTATAAGGCTAAGACTCTTCCCCTTCTCCTTAAGAACTAAAGCCAAACAGTGGTTGAGTTCTCTTCCAAGAGGCTCAATCACTACTTGGAACATTTTAACTGAAAAATTTCTTGCCAGATATTTCCCTCCCGCTAAAACTGCTAAGTTAAGAAATGGTATAACTTATTATTCTCAAATTGCTTCTGAGACTCTCTATGACACTTGGGAGAGGTTCAAAGAACTTTTGAGAAGATGCCCTCATCATGCTCTGCCTGTATGGTTACAGGTCCAGACATTTTACAATGGGCAAAATCAAGAAACTAAGCAAATGATAGATGCCGCTTCAGCTGGTTCCTTGGACCGCAAAACTCCGGAAGCCGCTCTTGATCTTATCGAGGACATGGCGATGAACACTTATCAGTGGAATTCGTTTAGGACTCACCCATCTAAACCTGCAGGTATCTATGAAGTGGACTCGGTTTCGCAACTGGCGCTCCAAGTGGAAATGCTGAACAAGAAGATTTCGGAGATGACTGCTTCCTCCGCCGCTAAGGTATATGAAAATGCGAATGCTGCTGCTGCCGAGCAGGTGGATTATCTGGGGAACATACCCAGGCCTGCTCAAAATAATTTTTCCAATAATTTTTCTGCTTTTTCTAATTTTTCTGCACCTCCTGGTTTTAATTCTTCTTCGAACTCTTATCACCCCGGATGGCGTAACCATCCAAATTTCTCGTGGAGTAATAAGGCTAACTCCATACGCCCACCGCACGATTTTACACCACCACCACCACCGCAATAAAATTTTCAAAAACCTTCCCCTTTGGAAGAGATCCTCGCAAAATATATAAGCTCGAACGATGCCACTATTAGAAATTTAACAGGATCAATGAAAAACTTAGAAAATCAAGTCGGCCAACTCGCCAAGGCCTTTTCCGAGAGACCACCTGGAACTCTTCCCTTGAACACTGAGCCTAACCCAAGGGAACACGCAAATGTGATTTCCCTTCGGAGCGGTAAAGTTGTTAACGAGCCCACCACAAGGGAAGAGCCAAGGGTGATTGTCCCTCCTATTTGTACCCCCAAGGAGAATAATAACATAGATCTTGAAAAAGAAAAATCTATTTTTGAAAAAGAAAAGGATAGCTCCATTATTTCTAATTCTGCAAAAGAAAAAAATGGTTTTCAAAATGATGCTCCGATTGTTCTAAAAGAATTTCCGCCACCTCCTTATCCGGCTAGACTTAGGAAAGACAAACTAGATGATCAGTACCAACGCTTTCTTGAAATGTTCAAATAAATCCACATTAATTTGCCATTTCATGAAGCGATTAGTCAAATCCCGAAGTACGCAAAATATCTTAAGGACTTATTAACGAACAAGACGAAATTGGAGAACTTATCACATGTAACATTGAATGAAGAATGCTCGGCAGTCATTAAAAATTCTAATCTGCCTAAAAAGTTAAACGATCCGGGTAGTTTTTCCATTCCTTGCGTCTTTGGTGATTTATTTGTTAAAAATGCATTAGCAGATCTAGGAGCGAGCATCAACTTGATGCCTTTTTCACTATTTAAGAAGTTAGGATTGGGCACTCTGAGCCCTACAAGAATGAGTATCCAATTAGCTGATAGGTCTATCAAGTATCCACTAGGTATCGTTGAGGACGTGCTAGTAAAGGTCGACAAATTCATCTTCCCGGTGGATTTTGTCATTCTTGATATTGAAGAGGATGTCGAGGTTCCTCTTATCCTTGGACGACCATTTCTAGCCACCTCTCGAGCGGTTATAGACGTTAGTAACAGAAAGTTGTTTTTGCGTGTGGGAGATGATGAGGTCATATTTTCTATCAATCAATCAATGAAAAATTCTTTACAAAATGATGACTCATGCTTCTTTATTGATGTTTTAAATGAAGATTCTTCCCTTTCCCTTTCCAACATTTCTTCCAATGAATTTTCCTCTTCTTTTTCTGAAATTTCTTCACATGATTTTGAAAACACGGTTATGTCGATCCAAGAAAATTTTGAAAATAATTTTGTATGTAGTAGAAAAAAGTATGAAAATCTTGTTTTCGAAAAAGAGAAAAATTTAAAAAATTCTTATGACGAACCACCTCAGCTTGATCTAAAACCACTGCCTGACCACCTCAAATATGCCTTTCTTGCAAAAGATTCAAAATTGCCCGTTATAATCTCGGCTTTTCTTTCCCAATCCGAAAACGATCAATTGATCGAACTACTACAAAAGCATCGCCGAGGTATAGCGTGGCAAATTTGTGATATTCCTGGCATAAGCCCCTCTTTCTGCACACACAAAATATTTTTTGAAAATAATCCTAAGGGTGTAGTTCAACCACAACGTCGTCTTAATCCAAATATGAAAGAGGTTTTGAAGGGAGAGGTGCTTAAGTTATTAGATGCGGGGATAATTTATCCTATTTTCGATAGTTAGTGGGTAAGTCCAGTGCAGGTTGTTCCTAAGAAGGGTGGGATCACGGTAGTCACAAACGAAAATAATGACTTAATTCCAACTAGGACGATAACGGGATGGAGGATGTGCATCGATTACCGTAAACTAAACGATGCCACTTGAAAAGATCACTTCCCCATCCCCTTTATCGATCAAATTTTAGAACGTTTGTCCGGGCACAATTTTTATTGCTTCCTCGACGGTCTCTCGGGATACTTTCAAATCCCTATCGCACCCGAGGACCAAGAGAAGACAACATTCACTTGCCCCTTCGGAACTTTTGCTTATCGGAGAATGCCTTTCGGATTATGCAACGCACCCGCCACCTTTCAGCGGTGTATGCTTGCTATCTTTGATAAATACGTCGAGAATATTATGGACATATTTATGGACGATTTTTCTGTTTTTGGCGACTCCTTTAATTTATGTTTAGAAAATTTGGAAAAAGTTTTACAACGCTGCGAAGAAACGAATCTATTGTTAAATTGGGAGAAGTGCCACTTTATGGTACGTGAAGGCTTAGTCCTTGGCCACAACATTTCCGCTAGGGGAATTGAAGTGGACAAGGCAAAAAATTGAAGTAATTGAAAAGTTACCGCCGCCTACAAATATTAAAGCGATTAGAAGTTTATTAGGGCATGCGGGTTTTTATCGACGATTCATTAAAAACTTTTCAAAAATTACTAAGCCTCTCACCCACCTTCTCGAAAAAGACACTCCTTTTGTTTTTGATGAATGATGTCTCGCGGCATTTGAATTAATTAAATCAAAACTTATAAATGCTCCTATTTTGATCGCCCCAGTTTGGGATTTACCTTTCGAAATCATGTGTGATGAGAGCAATCATGCGGTAGGTGCGGTTTTAGGTCAACGAATCGCTAAGAACTTTCATCCGATTTTCTACGCTAGTAAAACTCTCACTTCTGCGCAAGAAAATTACACCACGACGGAGAAAGAGCTCTTAGCGGTTATTTTTGCTTTTGATAAATTCCGACCGTATGTTACTCTTTCTATGGTTATTGTTTTCACGGATCATTCCGCTTTGAAGTACCTCCTTTCTAAACCGGATGCCAAGCCGCGTCTTATCCGTTGGATCCTCTTACTTCAAGAATTCGACTTGGAGATTCGGGATAAGAAAGGAGCGGAAAACTTAGCAGCTGATCATCTCTCTCGTCTTGAAAATCCCAATCTAGATATTTTAAATGAAACTTTAATTAATGACTCTTTTCCGGATGAGCGTCTTTTTAATATTTCCTCATATCCTACCCCCTGGTTTGCCGATCTGGCCAATTATCTTGTAGCCCGGGTCCTTCCAAAAGAATACTCCACTCACCAAAAGAAGAAATTCTTTTCGGAGTTGAAGTATTATTTTTGGGAAGACCCATTTCTATTTCGCATTTGTGCGGACAAGGTGGTAAGGAGGTGTGTTTCGCGGGAAGAGGGTCACCAAATTTTAAAACATGTTCATGAAGGTCCGACTGGCGGGCACTATCAAGCTAACCGCACCGCACACAAATTACTTAGTGCTGGCTTCTATTGGCCAGGCATATTTAAAGATGCACAAATCTTTGTGGGCGGGTGCGATCGATGCCAGCGGACTGGAAATCTCTCAAATAAAAATGAAATGGAACAAAACTACTTTCTCGAATGCGAAGTTTTTGATCTATGGGGAATATACTTTGTCGGCCCATTTCCCTCCAGCTTAGGAAATAAATATATTCTAGTCGCAGTCGATTATGTTTCTAGGTGGGCAGAGGCCCAAGCTCTACCAAATAATGATGCTCGCGTTGTTGTCAATTTTCTAAAAAAATTATTTTCTCGCTTTGGTTTTCCTCGAGCGATCGTTAGTGATAGGGGAAGTCATTTTTGCAACGCTCAACTCACTAAGGCTTTAGCCAAATATGGCGTTAAGCAAAAATTATCCACTGCTTATCACCCCAAAACTAACGGTCAGGTCGAGGTAGTCAATCGCGAACTTAAACGAATTTTGGAAAAAAACGTTTCTACTTCTCGTAAGGATTGGTCTTTAAAATTGGACGATGCTCTGTGGGCCTATCAGACAGCGTACAAGACCGCCATCGGTTGTACTCCTTTCCGATTAGTCTATGGAAAATCGTGTCATCTTCTGGTAGAAGTAGAACACCGTGCGTACTGGGCGTTAAAGTTTTTTAATTTCGATCCGCACTCGGTCGGCGAGCATAGAAAAAACCAACTAAATGAGCTTGACGAGTGGCGAGCGTACGCATATGAATATAATAAAATTTATAAAGAACGCACGAAATTGTATCACGATAAGAACCTGCGCCACCCGAAAACTTTTAAACCAGGCGATCAGGTTCTTCTTTTTAATTCACGTTTACGTCTCTTCCCGGGAAAGCTTAAATCTAGATGGTCCGGACCATTCGCGGTCAAGGATGTTTTTCCTTACGGCACTGTGCTACTTTCACACCCCGATAAGGGGGACTTTAAAGTTAATGGCCATCGACTTAAACTCTATTTCTCTAATGATTCTGTGACTCCTGCAAAGGAGAATCTTCTTTTTGATTCTTAGTTTTTTATTTTCTGATGGACATTTTTATTTTTGGACTACTATTTTATGAAACTCTTTTATTTAGACTGTTGTAATAAAAAAACATTATCGGGCATCTGCCCCTGGACTCTATCTATTTTTCTTTTATTTTGCTCTTTCTACCGGAGGCCAATTAAGTCCATGATCGTGGTCGCCGATCCGCCGCTGCTGATATCAGATGGATCAAGTCATACCTGCTGACGATCAAGTACTCTAAAAAGCAAGCATGGGGGAGCGACATCCGCCTTCATCTCACGAACCTGGGGAAGTCCTGTTCTTTTTTTATTTATTTTTCCTGCATTTTTCTTTTTCTCTTCTTCTCAGTCCCCTTCTCTTTTTCTTTATGTTTTCTTCATTGAGGGCAATGAAGAATTTAAGCATGGGGGGATCTAGTTTCTTTTGGTCTTTTCTTTCTGTTTTTCTTCTCTCAAAAGAAAAAAAACTAATATTATGTTTTATATTAGTATAGTATTTTATGTTATGTCATCAAACTCCAAAAAAATTCTAAAATATAAAACCCCAAAAAATTAGAAAAACAAAAATTAATTAAAAAAAAATTGTTCTTAAATCGATTTGAAAAACAAAATCTAAAATTATTTCTATCTTTATTTTCATGTTTCTTCTAGTGAAGTGTAGGCCCGTGCGGTTTTTGTAGTTCTATTTAGATTTCTTTGAATTGGTTTTCTAAATTTATCAGTTTAACATAGCTTAGTTTTACTAGTTTCTTTTTCTTAAATATAGGCATCCAATTTTTACGTTTTAAGTTAGCAATTTGTAGTTATGTCTTTTTATTCGGTTAGTTGCTTACGAATGGTTGCTAGGTAATGTTATCTCTTTTTCATTTGCGAGGTTGTCTTTCTTGGTGTCTAGAACTTGTACCAAGCTACTCTCGAAGCATTTGCGCCGTTTTTACGTTTTTTAGAAATGATTTAGGCCACCACTTGAATAGTTTGAGCTTTTCTTGCCCACCAAAAACAAAACCCTTGCAAAACAATTTTGGGCCTTTTCCTTTTTTTTCCTTGTTTTAGCTCCACCTCTCATTTCATTATATTCACCAAAGCCAAAAATCTTTCCTATTTTTTGCACTATAAATTTGAGCTTAAAAATTATTTTTTGTGGGAAGGGTATTATTTTTGAAATGAATAGGAAATTCTCAAGCTTATTTTTGGAGCTTTTTTATCAAATGCTATTCAAAAGGAAAAAAAAATTGAGAAAGAAAAAAAATATATCATTACAAAATCAAAAAAAAAATGAATGCAAAAAGTTTATGTTTGGCCAAGTTTATAAAAGAAAACTTTTCATGGCCTTGTTTTTGTAGTTTCATATTGGAGAAATGACATACTCGTTATTTCTCATTTTTTATGCTATGTTTATTTTTGAGCTCACCTTGGTTTAGTGCCTAAAACCTTCATGTTTATCTTTGATTCCACTTCCTAATCATTTACCTAAGCCCAGTTTTAATGCCTACTAGAAGTCCTATTGATCTTAGAACGTAAATTTGCGTAGTGGAGAAAGTGTGAACGTACAAGCCTATGACCACCATCATTGATGGATTTCTTTGGAGGTTATCTTGGAGTGTTTTAGGGTTAATGTTTATCTAGCAACCGAGTAGTTTGTTAATGCGCCGTTTATTTAGAACCTCTACTTTTGTTTTCCTTATTTTCATTTATTTTGGATGCCTTGTTTTAAGATTTAGAAATTAGTAGACTTTTCTTATGTTTTAATGAGATTTTTAGGATTCCATTTTCAAATTTTCTATTGTGCACTTCTCACCCCACTAGTTGATAATATGAATATTAGGATAGTTTAATTTTTCATGTTTTGTTTTTCTTAACTATGGAACTTAAAAATATATATATCTTTTGTTTTCTTTTTGCTCCTCCCTAGTTTTTATTTTTATTTGCTTGAGGGCAAGCAAATGTCTAAGCATGGGGGAATTTGATGACTAGTTTTAGTCATCCTTTTTGGGGGTAATTTAGTATTCAAAATGCCTAATTTTATTTATATTTTATGATTGTTATTTCATGTTTTAATGTCTCTTTACAATATTTTAATTCCTAGTGTTATTAGAGTTTTGTTATAAAAATCTATATAGTCTTATTATATGTATTATGTTATTATATGTTATGTCATGTTATGTATAATAATTATAGTTAATGATATGTCTTAATGTTTTAATTTTAATGTTGTAATGTTTTTATTATTAATATGTTTTAAAATCTTGTTTTAACTTTGTTATTTTATGTAGACTAATCCATGATTGTATTGTCTTTTTTTTTGTAGGTTCTAGCCCGAGTTTTCAACAAGGAGCAGCCCACTCTATATCCTACCCGAGCTCAACATGCAGCCCTTGAATTATTTCACTCAAGCCCACATCAAGAGCAGCCCGAGTTTTCAATTTGGTGCAGCCCTCAAGCTCAAGTCCAACCCATTTCATGCTTGGCCGGCCCCTCTCTTCCCCCCCCCTCTTTATTCCTCATTCATCCCTTTTTTCCCTCTCTCTCTTTCTCATTTAAACTCATACATTCCCCTTTTCTTTTTATTATTATTTTCCTTTTTATTTTCCCAAAAGAAAGTGCATGTATTTAGCTTTTTTCTCTCTCCCTCATTAAATAAAATGCATGCACTTCTCTCCTTACATGGACGGCCACCCCCTTTGGCCTCCTCCCCTTCATTTCATTCTAGATCCTTCTCCATCTCCTATAAAAGCCACCCCATCCCTCAAGCCAAAGGGAGAAAAATTTTGAGAAGAAAAGTTTCAAGTTGAATGTGAGTTGGAGAGTGGAGAGTGGAGAGTACTTGTGAGTTGTTTTTAGTTTCACTATTGTATTAGTTTTCCTTTCCATTTTTGCAAGTTTTTCTTCCTAACATAGTCTTGTCTTTTTAATATTTTGTGTACTCTCTTTGTTTGCAAGTAATGAAAATGTTTCTCTCTTATTTTGTTTTGTCTTCCCTTTCAATTATGCGTAGCTAATTTCCTATAGCATTCGATGAAGTGAGATGAGAGTTTATTTTCTTTCTTAGTTTTATTTTTGTTATTTCATGCTCGATCCTTCTTTGATTTTTTTTTTTTTCGACTCCGTATTTCCGGTATACGGTAGTAGGCTTCGGATCTCATATTTGAGTAGCCGAGAGGCTCGTGAATGTGAAAGACCACTCAAAGAAGGAAGGAGTTGAACGCAATCCTAGAGATAGGACGACGTAAATCCTCCGGATTGGAGTCAAATCCAATAGTGCGGATCACCTCGATAATGCAACTTTAGGCTTCTTTGGTTTGTAAAGAGATTTTGATCGAAGAGTCTATAAGTTAGGAGACCTAATGCTCTAGCGAGATTTTGTCTTATTTTCGGATCCGTCACGGTCGAGTATGATTTGCAAAGTTAAAACTATCTTTATTTTTATCTCTCTCATCTAATTTCATGGTGAATCATTGATCGAATGCTAGCTTTTTATTATAAGTTTTTTGTCTCGCAAGTTGTCTTTTGTTTTATTCTAAAAAATTCTCAAATCCCATTAGTTTTCCGGTAGGATAATAGTTAGAGCGTGACTAGAAGTAATTGACAGCCCCGTGTTTAAATACGACCTTGGTACTACGATTCGACAGGTACGCTTGCCTGTTCGGGTTTTGGCCCACCAGGCTCTCCAACACCTGCATAGGGACATTCCACCCAATGGTGGCAAACAGAGGCAACGGTCAGCATTCAGCTGATCAAATTATAACGACCGTACCACTTTCCCGGGGCAGTGGTAATCTTCCCTGCAGGCATAACATTTCACAAGCATATATATATCGCATATAATGTGCTTTCACGCACACATTCCATGTAACACCCCCATCCGTCGCATGGCATATAATAGAAGGTCCAGCTGGAACACGACGCCATATACCACAGACAGTCGGAAGGGTTACCAAATGCATATTCAAACCATCCAATTATGACTACTCGTCCTACACAGAGCATTCTAGCGGAAGTTTTTAAAGTTGAAAGAACCCAAACTTAAATCCATCAATATGAATGTCCACAGCTACAACAACAGGAATGAAACCCCAAATACACAGAAACGGGTACATGGCCTTATGGCCTTACAAATGTTCACTTAATAAAGAGTGTTTTACATACATTGGCTTGCAGGCCGGCCACACATGATAAATGTAAAAACAACTATCCTACGACCTTCTAGGGCCAGCACAACAACATGGGGTCAAGCCCGCTATTTGGCGCTCGGCTCCGCAGCACCTGCAAGCACATACCACCACACGGTGGCAAACAAAGCAACGGTCAGCTAAAAGCCGACCAAATTATAACGACCCCGCCCCTTTATCGGGACGGCGGTGCTCTTTCCTTGCATAGCATTAGTCCAATAAAATAATATATCGCAATTATATTTCGCCACAGGTGTAGGCTCGCACGGCCAAACACCCCGTGCACGCAGGGCACATTCATGGTGAACCCTGACCCATCAGTGCATTCACCACCACCCCCAGGATGGCAACAACATGTGAGCATTTAGCCTTTATGACCACCGTCTAAGGCTCCGACTATGCCAACGGCCAGTCCCCATCTTCGGGTCTCTCGCACCGAACCACATAGCCTACGTCCAATTCCACTTGCTCGTTGCTCACGCCGCATATACAATTTAAGTCCTATGCGCGGGCCAAGCTTCTCTCGGATCCCAAATTTTCCAAAACAATCTCATAACCCAGTTATGATCTAGGCCGGTTCCCAGACCGCCAAGTTAGTAGAACACGTTTCCGCTCAGTTTTCCGGGTGCGCCTTGAAGCTAACCTCCAAGGATCCCTGCTGCAATCTACCGCGTAGAAACCCGAAAAACCCAAAACACGGAGTCTTCTCCAGCAAAACCACATCAAATGCAACATCACCGATGCAGACGGTACACGTCCGGGTAGGCTTCACACACAATGCCTATGCCCGTACTTACGATTCCGGACTCTATATGCAACACAAGGGGGACTACTCACATCAACCCCAAGGAACACCACGCACTCACCGCACACTCGCGAGAGCGGGATTCCTTATGCAGAAAGAAAGAACTTCAAATGCTCAAGTTGAGAATCGTTACCCTTGTAGTTCGTTTTGGCGTCATGGAAAAACTACGCGGACAGAACTCTTCGCAATGACCTTCCCTCCACGGATCCGCTCTCCGATTTCGAAATGGTGCTTTGATGCTCCGCCGGCGGCCGGAAACCTCCTTCTTCTTCCTCTTCTCTCTAACACCTTGGAAGGAGAAGCTTTGGAGAGAAAATGAGGGATTACCCCTATTCCCGGCCTTAATAGAGTAGGGTCTCATCTGGGCCGTCAGATCTTTATTAAAGAAAACGAACGGCTCGGATCTGCACAAAATTCTACAGACCTGAGCCGAACACGGCTTGGCACACGGCCGTGTCGCAGGCTGTGTGCCTCGATCCAGGAACGATCGTCGAACTGAGAAACGCACACGGGCCAAGACACGCCCGTGTCTCACCTGACACACCCGTGTCGGGTTCGTCGACACGCCCGTGTTCGTGGGCGTATCACGCAAAACCTCCACGGCAACGGACATGACCCAACTGGACACGGGTATGGACACGGGTAGGCACACGCCCGTGTCATCCGGCCGTGTTCCTGGTCGTGTCCTTCTCGGGATGAAAATGACCAGAAAATCACCAGCCAGACACGGCCTTGGACACGCCCGTGTCCTAGGCCGTGTACCCCTATAAAGCACCAAAAACCCCTTTTTCACGACCGACTCGCACACAATTTTCGGGGAGTTACAAATCTCCCCCACTTAAGGAATTTTGTCCCAAAATTAAGCAAAGGTACACAAAAGCTAAATGATTCCAGAGTGGAATAACTCGGGGTATTCCTCCAACATAGGTTTCTCTCGCTCCCAAGAAAGCTCCTCATGTCCGCAATTATCCTAACGGACTTTAACCATTCGGACCTCCTTGTTGCGGAGTCGTTTGACTGCAACGTCTTCAATTCGTATTGGCTTTAACTCATAATCAACCGGTACCTGATTGTCCGCGATGATCTGCGAAGGCTCTTGCACCGCCTTACACAACACCGATACGTGGAACACGTCATGCATCCCACTCAACTCTGTCGACAGCTTCAATCTATACGCCGCCTCGCCAACACGCTCCAGAATTTCAAATGGTCCAAGGTATCTCGGACTCAGCTTCTTCAAGCGTCGAACCCGTGATACACCCTTGAACAGCTTGATTTTTAGATATACCATGTCGCCAATGTTGAACTCCACTTTTTTATGTTTGGCGTTGTAATACTTTGACTGTCTATCCTGAGCAATCTTCAACCTTTCCTGAATTGTCCGTATCATTGAAGTGGCATCTTCCACCGCTTGACGTTTATACAACTTCGATTCGCCTGCCTCCAACCAAGACAACGGCGTACGACACTTCCTCCCGTACAAGGCTTCGAAAGGCGCCATTCGAATACTTGCCTGAAAGCTATTGTTGTACGCAAACTCCACCATGTACAGGTGATCCTCCCAATGGTTCCTGAAATCTAGGACGCACATGCGAAGCATGTCCTCCATAGTCCTTTTGACTCTCTCGGTTTGGCCATCTGTCTGCGGGTGAAAGGCTGTGCTGAACTTTAGCTTAGTACCCAATAGACCATGCACCAACCTCCAGTCATTCAACGTGAAGTGTCCATGACGATCACTAACAATACTGCGAGGCACATAATGCAATCGTACAATATTATCCACGTAGAATTTGGCTAACTTTTCCACTGGATCTTCCTTTCTGACTGGGATAAAGTGCGACACCTTTGTCAATCTATATACGACCACCCAAATGGCGTCATTTCCCTTCTGCGACTTCGGCAAACCGTGCAAAAAATCCATAGATATGTCGTCAAACTTCCATTCTGGGATAGGAAGGGATTTCAAGAAACCTCTGGGCTTCTGGCATTCCGCCTTCACCAATGCACAAGTACGGCACTTGACCACATAAAGTGCCACATCCTTCTTCAAACCCGACCACCAGAATAATTTCTTCATGTCTCTATACATTTTCGTGCTTCTCGGGTGGATTGAGTACTTGGTATGATGAGCCTCATACATCAACTCCTCCCGAATATTATCCATACTAGGAACGCATAGACGACCATCCTTCCTTAGTAACCCATCTTCAACCACAAACTGGGAATTTGACCAATCCAAAGATTCTTCCAATATCCGCTTCATGCTGCTATCCTTATCCAAAGCCCGCCGAACTCTGTCCGCTAGGTCACACTGCACCTCTATCCAAAACAGTTTCGCCTCGGCACTAGACTGCTTATCGACACAAGATATCTCCAATGCCTCCAACTCTTGGACCAATCTCTCATCATGTACCGATAACTAGTTGGCTTGTGCGGGAATCTTACGACTCAACGCATCCGCCACTGCATTTCCCTTCCCAGGCACATAATGTATCTTGAAGGTGTAGTCCCCTAAGAACTCCATCCACCTCCGCTGCCTCATGTTCAGGTCCTTTTGATCCAATAGGTACTTCAAAATCTTATGATCGGTGTAAATATCGACCTTCACACCGTACAGATAGTGCCTCCAAAGATTTAGAGCAAATAGCATGGCCGCTAACTCTAAGTCTTGGACAGGATAATTCCTCTCGTGAACCTTCAGTTGTCGTGAACCATAAGCTATCACTCTCCCATGCTATAGAAGAACACAGCCCAAACCACTGCCCGAAGCATTACTATAAATCTCGAACCCTTCGGTTCCACTTGGCGAACATAAAATAGGCACCGTGGTCAACCGCCTCTTCAACTCTTCAAAAGGTTGTTCGCACTCCGGAGACCACACAAATTTCTGATCCTTTCTTGTCAACGTCATGAGTGGTAGTGCTATCCGCGAGAAGTTCTCTACGAAGCGCCTGTAGTAGCCAGCAATCCCCAGAAAACTCCGGACTTCTGCCACCGTAGTGAAAGTAGGCCACTCCCGTATCGCCACTATCTTCGCCGGATCTACAGCTATTCCGTCTCCACTGACAACATGACCAAGGAACTCTATCGAGGATAACCAGAATTCACACTTGGAGAACTTTGCATATAACTGACTTTTCCTCAATGTCTCCAAAACCATGTGTAAATGCTTGTAGTGATCCTCCTCGCACCGCGAATACACCAGAATATCATCGATGAATACTATCACAAAATGATCCAGGTATTCTTTGAACGTCCTGTTCATTAGATCCATAAACACGGATGGCGCATTCGTCAACCAAAATGGCATGACCGTGAACTCGTAATGCCCAAACCGCGTACTGAATGCTATCTTTGGGATGTCGCTCTCCCTTATCCTCAACTGATAGTATCCGGACTTCAAATCTAACTACGAATATACTGTTGACCCAACCAACTGATCAAACAGATCGTCAATCCTGGGAATAGGATACTTATTTTTCTTCGTAAGCTTGTTCAATTCCCGGTAGTCGATAGAAAGCCGCAAGCTCCCATCTTTCTTCTTAACAAAGAGAACTGGTGCGTTCCAAGGCGACGAACTTGGATGCACATAACCTTGCTCTAGCAACTCTTGCAGTTGCACCTTCAACTCTACCATTTCTCTTGGGCCTATCCGATAGGGGGAGCGTGACACCGGTTTGGCACCCGGTACCAGCTCTATAGTAAAGTCTATCTCCCGCTGAGGAGGGGCTCCTGGGAGATCATCTGGAAACACGTTAGGATACTCGGACACAACTGGGATGCTGTCCAAACTAGGCTTAGGCGTTGAAGTCTGCACTAGAGTGACATACAGTTCTGCCCCAGATCGAACTGCCTTGAACACCTGAAGTGCTGACATCAGAACTTTCCCTGACCCCTTCATGGCCGCAAAAGTAGTCTCCCGATCAGTGTCCATACCCAACTTGACTTCATTACGGTTGCAATCTATGCATGCACTCTGCTCCAAGAGCCAATCCATACCGAAGATTACGTCGAACTCCACTAATGGTAGAACCAATGCCCGCAAATCCAACTCCCGGTCTCCAATCCGAATCTTCACAACACAAATCCTATCCGCACGCATTGAGCACCCATTAGGCAACAACACATCCAACTTGCTTTCTGCCATCGAGAACGGAACTCCGATGCGCGACATGAATTTTTCGGACAAGAAGGAATGTGATGCTCTCATATCAAAACGGGCTCTTGCCGGAAACCCAAAGATTAACACAAAGCCTAGCACTAACAAACGTAAGCTAACAAATACGAAGGTAACAATTATAAAAGTTAAACTACTGTAATTTAACTCATACCTGCCACCACATCTGCTTGCTTTATGGCCTCCTACAGACCAAGGTTGTAGACTCTAGGCTGGGCTGGAGCATGATGGGATGCGGTTGACTCCACCGCCTTCCCTTTCTCCTCATAAGTCACTCCAAGTCTCCTCTCGGACTTTGAACGTCCGCTCCAACACTCCCGAGCAAAATGCCCCGTCTTCCCGCAGTTGTAGCAAGCTCCGGGGACTCGACTTGTAGTTTCCCCCGACGCATCAGCCGAAGGGGCTGAGTTCGAAGTCCTTCGCTTCTTGTTCCATCTGCGGAAACCTGACGTGTTATTTGGCACCTTGAACTCGGTCTTCCTTTCTCCTGGGTCCTTCTTCTCTTGAACTTTCTTCGCAACCTTTTCCAACGATCGGGCCGAATTGACTAAGGCTAGGAAGCCCTGCGCCTTAGGCCCAGCAAGGAGTAACTGTAAATCGCCGCGAAGACCCACATAGAATCGGTTGGTCTTCCTCTCTTCTTCTGTAAACATAGCACCAGCATAACGATCCAACCGTGTGAACTCATGCAGATATTCATCCATGCTTCTGGATCCCTGAGTCAACCCAAGAAATTGATTCTCCATCTCCAACTTCTGAGCAGAGGGTACAAATCTGGCTAGGAACAATCTTGAAAATTCCTCCATAGGCACATCCGCAAGTTGCCTTCCCACCAGAAGATAAAACTCCAACTCTTCCCACCACAGCCTCGCTTCACCTTCCAAAAGAAAAGTTGCTATGGTGGTCTTCTGCCACTCCTCAGTTACTGTGGCCGTCAAGACCCTCTTTATGGAAGAGAGCCAGTCCTCAGCTTGAGTTAGCGTTCCAAACTCATTAAACATCGGAGGATTAAAGCCCATCACATGCTTTAGCTGCCTCTCCGTAGTTCTCCTCGGCTCTACTAACTCAACTGCTGCGCACTCCACCACTCTCGGCTCTGCCGCCCTAACCGGTTCTTGGTCATTCGCAGGAGGTGCGCGATGCATTTGCCCTGCAGGTTGGGCATTTATCGTTGCGAACACGGCCTCAGCCACCATCCTGATGGTTTCCGCTGAAGGAGTTGTAGCAGGCACGTCCCTTGGTGCACTACTTTCCGCTGATTGCGGATGCTCTGACTGACCAGCACCGCTCCTAGCTGCCTATATTAGCAAAGACACACGATTAGACGATAAACAAATTGCTAAAAGCAATCATTGGAAAATTCAAATTCCACAAAACAAGTGTATTTTCCATTCCTAAGAGGACATTCATGGGTTCTTTTGATGTTATAACGATGACGCACACATGTGCTCACCACCCCTTAAAAGAATTCGCCCATGAATTCATTTAAGCCTGACCGTAACCAGAAGTCTGATACCAAATTTGTAACACCCCCATCCGTCGCATGGCATATAATAGAAGGTCCAGCTGGAACCCGACGCCATATACCACAGACAGTCGGAAGGGTTACCAAATGCATATTCAAACCATCCAATTATGACTACACGTCCTACAGAGAGCATTCTAGCAGAAGTTTTTAAAGTTGAAAGAACCCAAACTTAAATCCATCAATATGAATGTCCACAGCTACAACAACAGGAATGAAACCCCAAATACACAGAAACGGGTACATGGCCTTATGGCCTTACAATTGTTCACTTAATAAAGAGTGTTTTACATACATAGGCTCGCAGGCCGGCCACACATGATAAATGTAAAAACAACTATCCTACGGCCTTCTAGGGCCAGCACAGCAACATGGGCTCCAGCCCGCTATTTGGCGCTCGGCTCCGCAGAACCTGCAAGCACATACCACCGCACGGTGGCAAACAAAGCAATGGTCCGCTAAAAGCCGACCAAATTATAACGACCCCGCCCCTTTCTCGGGACGGCGGTGCTCTTTCCCTGCATAGCATTAGTACAATAAAATAATATATCGCAATTATATTTCGCCACAGGTGTAGGCTCGCACGGCCAAACACGCCGTTCACTCAGGGCACATTCATGGTGAACCCTGACCCATCAGTGCATTCACCACCACCCCCAGGATGGCAACAACATGTGAGCATTTAGCCTTTCTGACCACCGTCTAAGGCTCCGACTATGCCAACGGCCAGTCCCCGTCTTCGGGTCTCTCGCACCGAACCACATAGCTAGGTCCAATTCCACTTGCCCGTTGCTCACACCGCATATATAATTTAAGTCCTATGCGCGGGCCAAGCTTCTCTCGGATCACAAATTTTCCAAAACAATCTCATAACCCAGTTATGATCGAGGCCGGTTCCCAGACTGCCAATTTAGCAGAACACGTTTCCGCTCAGTTTTCCGGGTGCGCCTTGAAGCTAACCTCCAAGGATCCCTGCTACAATCTACCGCGTAGAAACCCGAAAACCCCAAAGCACGGAGTCTTCTCAGGCAAAACCACATCAAATGCAACATCACCGATCCAGACGGTACACACCCGTGTAGGCTTCACACACAATGCCTATGCCCGTACTTACGATTCTGGACTCTATATGCAACACAAGGGGGACTATTCACATCAACCCCAAGGAACACCACGCACTCACCGCACACTCGCGGGAGCAGAATTCCCTATGCAGAAATAAAGAGCTTCAAACGCTGAAGTTGAGAATCGTTACCCTTGTAGTTCGTTTTGGCGCCATGGAAAAACTACGCGGACAGAACTCTTCGCAACGACCTTCCCTCCACGGATCCGCTCTCTGATTTAGAAATGGTGCTCCGATGCTCCGTCGGCGGCCGGAAACCTCCATCTTCTTCCTCTTCTCTCTAACACGTTGGAAGGAGAAGCTTTGGAGAGAAAATGAGGGATTAACCCCCTATTCCCGGCATTAGTAGAAGAGGGTCTCATCTGGGCCGTCGGATCTTTATTAAAGAAAACGAACGGCTCGGATCTGCATAAAATTCTACAGACCTGGGCCGAACACGGCTTGTCACACGGCCGTGTCCCAGGCCATGTGCCTCGATCCAGGCACGATCGTCGAACTGAGAAATGCACACGGGCCAAGACACGCCCGTGTCTCACCTGACACGCCCGTGTCGGGTTCCTCGACACGCCCGTGTTCGTGGGCGTGTCACGCATAACCGCCACGGCAACAGACATGACCCAACTGGACACGGGTATGGAAACGGGTAGGCACACGCCCGTGTCGGATGACACGCCCGTGTCATCCGGCCGTGTTCCTGGCCGTGTCCTTCTCAGGATGAAAATGACCAAAAAATCACCAGCCAGACACGGCCTTGGACACGCCCGTGTCCTTGGCAGTGTACCCCTATAAAGCACCCAAAACCCCTTTTTCGCGACCGACTCGCACACAATTTTCGGGGCATTACATTCCATCACAACCATCAGCCACCCAGCCCGACAATCCGTGCACTCAGGGCATATTCTTGGTGTAGAGGCGAACCAGTTGCCCACCACCGTATCAGGGTCGCAACCCAACGGCAAATCACTTGAGCATTTTCTCCATGGCGTGCAGCCGGAGTTTTATAGTCTTAGAGAACCGGGATTGTCCCGTAGCTCCCTACTGTATCACGGCGCGCAGGCCTAATACTCTTGCTCTGCGCTCCAACAGACCACACTTTCAAGTCTAACGTCGGACGGACATAGCGCAGGACAGATCATCCACCCCCCATTGCTCAAATCGCCTTGACATCACCGAGCACAGCGTACTCGCGGCTAAAGAAAAGGCGCGGGTCGGTTTCACCGATCCTGTTCTGGCATTCAAGCCTGGGTGTTTTCCTGGGTGCACCAGTACTTACCATTACACCCATTTTATATCACACCTCAGCGGTTCTTTCCTGGCCACACCAGTACTTCCTGCTACTCTCTTCATAGGTATGACACCGCAAATATCACAAATGTCACGGGTATTTTCCTGGCTTGCCGTGCCAGTACTTCCTGCTACTCCTCTTCATAGGTACCACCCATGAACATCAAGCATTACAAAGGGCCTTTCTCGGACTCCCAATCCAGTACTTCCTGCTACTCTCTTCACAGGTATGACCCAACAGCACAAGTAGCACAAGCAGTATACGGGTATTTTCCTGGACTACCACTCCAGTACTTCATGCTACTTCCTTTCACAGGTCCAACCCATCGATTTCTAAACTACACGTGTAGTACGGAGTCTTCTCTGGTTCATATATGCAACATCACCAATCCAGACCAACATATCCAGATGGGCTTCACACAGCATGCCTATTCCGTACTCAATTTTCGGATCTATATGCCAACCAATTGGGGATTCCATGAATCAACCCAAAGACTCCCATAACAAACCACCCTCTGGTGGGGGAATCATATGCACATGCCAAAAAGGAAGCCTTCACATGGCTAGGAAGAAAGGTCGTTACCCTTGAAGACTGCTTCGGTGCCATGAGCTCTTAGCTGGCTAGAAAGAACCGCAGCACCTTTTCCTCCACAACGATGGCCTAGGATCTCTCGTCGGAATATCGCCGCACCACCGGTGACCAGCCCCTCTTCCTCCTCCTCCTTCTTCCTCTCCCTCTCTCTCACTAGGAATGTAGAAAGAGAAGGCCAAATGCAAAATGAGATTTTCCTTCTCATCCACGGCCTTAAGTCCACAGGGAGGAGTCTCAGCCGTTGGATCCCAGCTGAAGGAACAGACGGCAACGATTTCCCACCAAAATCATCATATTTACATGACACGGCCTGTGACACGCCCGTGTCCCAGGCCATGTGCCTCAAGCGGTGCTCAACCGACTTATCCAATCCAGTGACATGCCCATATGACACGCCGGTATCATGGGCCGTGTCACCTGACACGCCCTTAGACACTCCCGTGTCTGTGGTCGTGTACAGCAGGCTGCATAAAATCGAAATCAACCCGAGAGTCACACGGCCGTTCACATGCCCGTGTCCCAGTCCGTGTGCCCATACACGGCACTAGACACGCCCCAGCTCAAATTTGTCGTGTTGAGTTCATCGACCGCGCTGACACACCCTGTGACATGCCCGTGTCACAGGCCGTGTCCTATACGCTCGACAATCGTCGACCGAATTTTTGTCGACCATGCATCGACTGCTTACCCAAGAAGGACACGCCCATGTCCCAGGCCGTGTCACCCAATTTTTTCCAATTTCTGGATTTAGGGGTGTTACATAGCCACTCCCCACCCTTCTGAAGAGATCACTTCTTCATCCCCATCTCATCCAGCACTCCAAACCCAACTACCCTCTACACCACCCATAATAGTCCTCCCACCTCAACATCAGACTCACCAACAACCCTCCTCCACCATATCCACTACTCCACAACCACAACAACCACTCCAACAACCACCATAACCACAACCACAATAATCTATTCATATTACTACACCAGCTACATCTCCTGCCACCTCTCCAATAATAGATCTCACAGACATCCCCTCTTCCCCTATTCAGGAATATCATCAACCCTCCCCTTCTCCAACACCACCTTCTTCTCCTCTTCCACCACACTTGTCCTCCATACCATCTTTCAATCTATTGTCATCTCCTCCCAATACTCCTCCTCTAAATGAATCCATATAGGATGCCCACATGCAAGATGCCCAAATGCAAGATGCTCCTCCTCCAACCCCACCAACTACCATCCCTTCACCTTCTGAACCACCATCTGCAACTCCACCATTGCACCCCTCCACCATCTCCTCTCTCATTGACCTCATCACTCCCCTTCAAAAAACCATCATAGCAGAGGCCATTTCCACTCTTGCTACTTCTATCTCATCTCTTGCTGCCCAAATCTCTTCCCTTTCTGCTGCCCCCTCTTCAGTTAGGGGCCTGGCTCCAGTTTATACTGAAACCAGGAAGGGGGAGATATTTGATGAAGATGCTGCAGCAGAACCAGTAGCAGATGCAACAGTAAACACAGTAGTAGCAGATGCAGCAGTAGCAGCAGCAGTAGTTCCAACAGAAGTACCAGCAGAGGCAGATGCTGAGTTAGATTTAATTGATTTTATTCATTTTATTGAAACTGACATGGACATAGATAAGTCAGTAACAGAAGGAATAAATACTGCCGGTGATTTTATTATTAATCCCACAGTTGATTTGTTTAATCTTTTGAGAATGTTTGACATAGCTTATTTCAACATACTTCTAGAAGACAGTACTAAGCCATCCTTGGCTATTATTCCTTATCCCTCTCTAATAAGTCCTAAGGTTGCCAAGCAACTCAAAGACATTTTTGCTGCTCCAGAGACCCCAGTCATTCCATCTCCACCTAAAGCTGACACAGTCAGTGTTGCATCCCCTCCAGAAACCATTTCTGCTCCAAGTTTTGTAATGGTTGATTCTCCTATGCCTGATCTTGATGCCTTGATCATGGCTGATATTGAGGAAGCAAATAAGGCAGCTGCTGAAAGCACTGTTGAGTATAGTTCTCTAGCTCCAGCTCCAATCCTTATTCCTCCTCCAGTTACTACTCAGGCTGAAAAGCCAATTAATAAGTCAGTACAAAGGCCATTGATGCCTTATATGATGCCCCTCCAGAATCTGATGATGATGATGATGAGGAGGAGGAGGAGGAGGATTCAGATGAGGATCCAAAGAAGAAGAAAGTATCTAAGAAGAGGAAAGCACCTCCTCCTCCTGCTCCAAAGCTCAATCTAGCAAATGATACTCCTCACTACATCCTCTAGAAGATTACTCCTTATACGGGAATGCATGCTTGGATGTGGTTATCCAAGAATGAACAGAAAGAGAGAAAGAGAAGCAGAAGATATTCCCATCCACCAACTCACAGATATAGAAAGGACCCTCCTCCACCTCCTCCTCCAACTGCTGGTGCCTCAGACACAACTTCTCAAAGGCCTACTCAGTTTCAAACATATCAAAGGAATCAGAGTAGGTCCTCATTCTCAGGAAGTAGCCAGCAAAGACAGTATCCATCTGGCAACCAGCACCAACCTCAACAACAGCAGCAACATCAACAAAAAAAAGAGCAACAATTCCCTGAACATCAACAAGCTGAAAGCTCCAACAGACCTCCCTCTACTCATGTACCTTTTGAGGATCCAGAAACAGCAACAACTGCTAGGATGGCCATGTTCCAAAAACTTGTTGTCCTTTCTATGATCAACAGAGCCAGAGCTGAAGGAACGGATCTCTCAGAATATACTACCATGTCTAAATACAGGAAGGAAGAGCTCAAAAGGTTTCAAAAATCTAACAAAATTTTCAATATTGATGATTACATGAAATTGCACCTAGAAGCAGTAGTGCCTAGGGCCACATCTTTAAAAATCATAGGGGCTGCTGATATGACAATGACTAAGGCGCAAGCTGCTAATCCCGACAGGGAAATTGTTTTTACCAAGCCTGGAGATAAAGGTAAAGAGGAGAAGACCAAGGAAAAGAAGCAGAAGAAATGATCTCTGAACTATTTAGTTTCTGTAATGTTTTATAACTGCTTTCTATTTCTGATACAAAGCTTATGTATATATATATCTGCTGCATGTGTTAATTCTCTCTGCTAGATATATGCTTTCTTTCTTTACTTAATTTTAGATTTGTCTGAGTCTGTAATTAGTGACCTCGCCCAAATAGGGAGAGATTGTTGGATCCCTAGTTTGATTTGGGCTAGGTTCACTAAGTTAGGATCTTGTGACCCATCTTGTATAACAAGGGTCATAGTTGTGTCCTAAAGTCTAGGCCAAGTCCTTAGTTTCAACATCTCATGGACCAGCCATCATCAGACTGCCAGAGACTCAAGACTTAGACAATTTCCAAAGACTAAGTAAAATGAGTTCGAAGTTCGTCGAACTCAGTTCGACGATAGTCATACTGAGCTTGACAATCTCAGAGAAAATTCTCTGAGCTGAGCTCGATGAACTTGGTACTCAGGTCGACGAATTTTGGACACTATACTTTAACATTCCAAGGCCAGGATTCTTCATACTGAACTCCAGTCGATGAACTTAGTTCTCAGCTAGACGATCTCAGGGTATTCTACTTCAACACCACAAGACCAGAAACAGCTAAAAATTCAAAGTCCAGAATCAGACTTCAGTCGATGAATACATCTTCTTTCTTCGATGAACTTGGATCAAAGTCTAGGCAAGATTCATCAAGCAGTAGTTAGAAGTACTCAGGTCGACAAACCAAGTTCTCAGGTCGACGAACCCAGTTCTCAGGTCGACGTTTTCTAGATACTCCACTTCAACACTTCATTCCAGAAGCATCTAAAATATTCTAAGTCCAGAAATACTTTGCTGAACTTCAGTCGACGAACTTGGATTATCAACTCAACGAACTTCATACATAGGATTGTCAAAGTTTCTAGAAAAGGCATTTCTGCTCTCTGCTCGACGATCTTGGAACTCAGCTCGATGAACAGAAGCCATCTGGTCGACGAACACAGCTTCTCAGCTCGACGAACTGTGGACTCAGCTCGACAATTTCTATTCTCTGTTCGACGAATCCAGACTTAGTTATTTCCTTCATTCTATCACCTTCCTATTGCAATAATTCCTGATTAATCAATGCTAAAATATTCTCTGAATATAACCATTAGACAAAGCATTGATTATGGTCTTCTCTAGGATTATTGCTTGACGTTTTTCCATGGGATAGTTGGGGAAATAAATCAATGCATTTTATTCTCAAGGCCGTCAACAATTAATGCAGAGGAATTCAAATTTCGAAAGAGAATTTTTTTGACAGAAAATTTAAAAGAGATTTTCTCTCTTTTCCTGCACACATACAGAGAGATACATAGAGAGACACACAAAGACAGACAGTTAGTAACACAAGTAGTCTGAATCAAGGATTTCTTTGCTCCCTCTCAAGATAGAACTTTGATACAGAAAAGAAGCCCTAGACTAGAGGAACATCAGCTATCTGAAGAAGAAGAACACCAAATCAAAATCAAGAGTCTTCTTTCTTCAACACTCCAGGACACTTCGAAGGACAACAACAAATCCATCTGTCAAGAAGTTCCTGAATACTTCCTGGTCAAGGCTGAAAAAGACTGAAGACCTATCACCCTGAAGCAAAGCTCCAGTTTTTCCTGAACCATTCTATATCTCAGGGGGAGCTCTTTGCTAAAATCAATATCCACTTGAGTCTTCTCGGTCGTAACTTGAGAAAGAGAAGACAAAATCATCTCTCATCCCCCCCCCCACTGTATAAAGGGTTATAACTCCCTTCAAATGTTATTCCTAGTTGCAAGTCACCTGACCAAAAGACTTGAGGATTGGTTTTTGAGCAACTGATCAAAAGCTCATTGGTGTCAGGAACCTGATCAAAAATCTGAGTGGATTCCTACCAGGGTGGTATAAGAGTGGATGTACCCAGGTTGGGGAACCACTATAATTTCTTGTGTTGTCTGGTTGCCCTTTCATTTTGTTCTTGCTGTGTTTGTGCCTTTTTAGGATTGATGTGTTTATGCTTTATTAATTTTATTCTGCAGTTTTTATTTACAACAAATGCTATAAAGGATTTAAGAATACTCTATTCACCCCTCCCCCCCTCTAGAGTATTTCAGATCTATTACCTCACTTTCAGAGTATAAGATGTTTAAATTTTTTTAGGCTTACTCTTAGGGTAAATCTTTCGATGCCATTGAGCGTAGGATGCGTAGTGCTTAGTATAGGTCGATTGTGTAAATTTTGTTCGACGCCGTTGAGCGTAGGATGCATTGCGCTTTGTATAGGTCTATTGTAAGTCGTGGTCTTCGATTTAGTGTTGTAATACTTAGGTGTTGTCCCAATTTTGAGATGGTGATGTTGGGGGTATGAGTGTTGGTTGTAGTTAGCATACCACCCAACCGGGTGGCCCCATCTTTCTATGGATCATCACAGTAGGGGTATGCTTAGTTTCTCCTTTCCTATACTGTTGGGTTTTGGTTGGCCTGGTTTGGCCATGTTTGTGGACCACAGTACCAATTGTGAGACAGTTGAGGATCCGGAGTTGGGCTTAGGGCGCTTGAGGTCGTCGCCCTCTCCGGCCTGCAACGCAGTCATACCACGTGTTGATGATCCACCCTCTTTCGAGTCGTATTGTGATCAGTTGTTTTCTTGTGGTTTATGCCACAGTTTTGCTAAATTTTGCTGGTTATGCCCAGACTTGTTCACCTTCGCACTTGGTGCATTCTTTTTAAATTTAGAGGTTATTATAATGGCTAACCTTCCTCTATATATTCTATTTGGCTAATTGTTGTTGTTTTCTTTTGCATTCTTCCTCCTTTGGTTGGGTTTGGTACACCACCCTTTGTTTGCCTTAGTCACTTACTTACCTATTCTTTTGCCACTTATTTTTTTTGCTTGCTGAGATGTTCTTCTCTTGAATGCCTCAGGTTCAGGGCTGTAGCCGGTGGTGCGGCTGAGTAGTTTTGTTGCTGGGATTGCTGAGGGTGCCTCGAGGTCACGTGGTAACTTTTGTTCTTTTGTAGTATGCTCAGACTTGTGAACTTTTAGTGGGTTCGTGTTAGGTGTTTGACGCCCACTGATTTTTTATTATCATTCTTGGATATTTTGCTAGTTGCTAGTGTCTACATTTGTGTTAGTAGTTCTTGCTCTCTGGGAAAGATTTATGCTAGGATGCCTATAGTTATTTTCAACTATAAAACCAACTGATATTACTATATCATGCACATCATATTTTAAAACTCTAAATCACTATATTTAAATACCGTATAAACTATTTTGATATTATAAATTTAGGGTAATGCATGCCATGAGTTTTTTTTAGGGATGCTAGACTCATATAGGATGTCTAACCTATTTACTATAGTATTTTTTTGCTACGTATAATTACTTTACTTCTGGTGGACTCGTGAGCCACTAAGCCAAGTGATACGACTAATTGCCTAACTTAAAATAAACTCCTTCAATAAAACATTTAAATCATATTTTTTTTGTATTGAGTCGGAGTGTTGCATGAGCGTCTGTAGTTATTCCCTGCTGACGTGGCATCATGACGCGCATTTTCCTTTACTCTGATATTTCGTAGTTGTGGTGAAAATGCGGGTTGTGACAGTTAGGGGACTTTGACCTTTTTGGGGCTAGGGTTGACTTGGGTAAACTTATCCTCTTTGGTTGACCCCAATGGGTCCTTACTGACCCATTGGCCTTCCTTATGGCTTTGGAAGGTCTAGGTGGGTCCCTATGTCCAAAGGGAGGTCAGTTGACCCTGTATAAGCTTAGTTTGGCATGATTAGGTCTTGGGTTGACTTTGGAGAACTTGACCATTTTATTTGACCCTAGTGGGTCCCTATGGCTCTAATCAATCCTCTAATAGGTTAGTGATGTTGTGGTGGGGTCATGGTGTCATGGTGAAGCCCTATGTTCATCCCTAAGATAGCATTTAGAATTCTACTCTTTGTAGACCAAGGTGGTTCGCACACTAACTCCCGAGTTCACCCCATTCTTTTGATACTTATCAGGGTTTTGTCATGACTCAGTCATTAAAAAATCATCCTAGGGGTCTAGAAGTTTGAGGGATGTTACAAATCCCAATAAATAAAAATAAAAATTTCGTCCTCAAAATTGAAGTTAGGCCTACGGGGTTTCAAGTATGAGAAGTAAAATGTAATATCCTGAGAGGTTATAGGGAATACCTGATGTGAAAAGCTCTGGGTACCTTTACTGTATCAAGTTCTATGGCTCCCACGTGTGCTCCTCTTGTTGATGATTCCACCACAAGACATTGAACAGAGAAACCTTCTTGCATCGCAAGTCCCGTATCCCAGTATCGTCTATCTGAATCAGCTCCAGGTTCACCAATCGATTAGAATCTATAGGCCCATCTGTCGTCATAATCTGCTGCTCCTGCCTAAGTAGAGCTATCCCGATGGAGGAGACATGGAAGACATCGTGCAAAGCCGCTAGCTTTGGTGGCAGCTCCAGCCTGTATACCAAGGGACCGATTCGCTCCAGGATCCTGTAAGGCCCCATGTATCTCTGACTGAGCTTCTTCCGACCACGCACCCGCGAGACTCCATGCATCGGTCAAATCTTCAAAAACACCCGGTCTCCTACCCAGAACTCTACCTGATGAAGTCGAGCATCGTAATACATAGCCTGCCTACTCTGGGCCTCCAAAATCCTGTCTCGTATCAACCGCACCTGAGCATCTGTATCCTTGATGTACTCCGAGCCAAGTGCCTTCGGATCCTCATCCTAGATCCAAGACAAAGGAGTCCTGCATCTCCTCCCATATAAAGCCTCATAAGGGGCCATGTCAATGCTGGACTGGTGGCTATTATTGTATGTGAATTCGATCAATGGTAGTTGCCTCTCCCATGGCTCTCTGCGGTCCAGTATGCAAAGACGCAACAAATCCTCCAATGTCCGATTGGTGCGCTCTATTTGTCCATCCATCTAAGGGTGGAAGGCGGTACCAAATGTCAACCCGGTCCCCAAGTAAGCCTAGACCTACCTCCATTCCTTAGACGTGAATCATCCATCGTGATCGGTCACTATCGTCCTCGGCACTCCATGGCATCGGATGAACTGCTCAACAAACCTTCGCACCAATTCACCCACTAAAGCGTCCTTCCTGATCGATAAAAATCTAGCCACCTTCGTTAGTCGGTCGACGATCACCCATATCAAGTCGTTCTCCGTATGTGACCGATAAAGAGCATGTATGAAATCCATGGCGATATCGTCGAACTTCCACTCCGGCACCGAAAGTGGCTGCAACAACACAGCTAGACTCTTACACTCGGCCTTTACTAACTAGCAGGACTTGCAATGGGTCACGAAGTATGTGATATCCATCTTCATACCCGGCCAGTACATCATCCTCTTCAGGTCGGCCGTCATCTTGGTGATGCCCGGGTGCACTGAATAACTACTGCAGTGAGCCTCGGTCATAATGTCCGCCCGAATCCTGCACCCAGCCGATATGAACACCCGTCCTATAAAACAAATCAACCTATCTCTCTCTGTATACTCCTCGTTCATTCCTTCCTCCAAGGCCCTGAATAATGGCTCCAACTTGTCATTCCTTCTCTGCTCAACTCTGATGCGATCTTGAATGTCATCGGTAGTGCTCATTGCTGCCAGATACTCCTCATATAGCTCTGAGTCATCCGAGGACACCAAGGTAATCTGCATATCCTTCATCATCCGTACTAGCTCCATAGCCATCAACTGGGACTCTGCTCCTGAAGTGGTAGCCCTCCGGCTCAGTGCGTCCGCCACCACATCTGCCTTCCCCGGGTGATAATGTATCATGTACTCGTAATCAGATAGAAATTCCACCCATTGCCTCTGACGGACATTCAACTCCTATGTATCCACATATTTCAGATTCTTGTAATCCAAAAATATGTCATAGTGCACCCATAGAGGTAATGCCGCCAAATCTTTAGAGCGAACAACACTTCCCCCATCTCCAAGTCATGGACAGGGTAGTTCTGCTGGTGCTTCTTCAGCTGACGGGATGCGTGTGCAATCACATGTCCATGCTGCATCAGTACAACACCCATCCCCCAAATTTACACTTCAGTATACACTTGGAAGCCCTCCTTCCCAGATGGAAGAGCGAGAATAGGAGCTGACGTAAGCCTACCTTTCAACTCCTAGAAGGCCGCCTCACACTGTGGCGTCCAAACAAATAGAGTGTCCTTCGTCAAAGAAGTAAGTGGAAGGGCTATCTGAGAGAATCCCCGCACAAACTTCTGATAGTACCTGGCCAATCCTAGAAAACTTCGGACATCTGTGGCCGTCTTCAACTGAGGCCAGCCTCGCAATGCTTGAATCTTTGCGGGATCCACCGCCAATCCTGCTCCACTGATATTGTGGCCTAAAAAGGCCACCTCCAACAGCCAAAACTGACATTTGCTAAACTTAGCATATAACTGGTGCTCCCTGAACTTCTCCAAAGTCAAGACCAGATGTTGTGCATGCTCTTCCTTCATCCTCGAATAAATGAGGATGTCATCAATGAACAAAATGACAAACCTGTCGAGGTATGGCTCGAACACCCGATTCATCAAGCTCATGAAAGCTGATGGTGTGTTCATGAGCCTAAAGGGCATCACGATAAACTCGTACAAGCCATATCTGCTGCTAAACACTGTCTTCGGGATGACTTCTTCCTGGATCCGCAACTGATAGTATCCCGACCTCAAATCCAGCTTCGAGAACCAATGCGCACCCACTAGCTGATCAAATAATCCGTCGATCCTTGTCACTGGATAGGTGTTCCGGATTGTCAATCGGTTAAGTTCTTGATAATCGATGCACAACCTGAGGGTCCCATCCTTCTTCTTCATAAACAAGACAGGAGCTCACCAAGACGAGGAACTCGGCCTAATGAACCCAGCCTCCACCAGCTCCTTCAACTGACTCCTGAACTCCACTAGCTTCTTTGGAGCCATCCGCTAGGGAGCCCTAGACACCAGCTTAGCTCTAGGAACCAACTGAATCTGAAAGTCCTTCTCCCGATGCGGCGCCAATCCTGGTAGCTTCTCTGAAAACACTTCCGCAAAGTCTCGCACCACTGATATATCAACAACCGTCGTCTTCTCCTCACCATCTCGAAGAATACCTGATATACCTCATCTCCCCGCCTATGGGCTTTGATGGCCTGAATAGAAGATAACATACTACGAGATACGAGATTAATACCTTCGAAGGTCACAAATGTGCCATCATAACTCAGTACAACCCTCTTCGTAGGGAAATCTATGAGGGTATGGTTCCAAGTGAGCCAAGTCATGCCCAGAACCAGGTCGAAGTCCGACATCCTTCAAACTGTAGCTGGGGGCTCGAGTGTCAATCCATCAATTGTCACCTTCAGGAGGCACTTAGCAGTAGCTAAGACCTCCGTCCCATTGCGGAGACGCACCCTCCTGGCGACTCCCAAATTATTCCTGACTCCCTCCAGTCCTTTTACGAACTCCTTGGAGTCGAAATTGTGCGACACCCACGTATCCACCAAGGTGTGGGCAGGTTTGCCGCACACCATAGCTATTCCTGTTTAATTATATATGGTAAGGTAACTGAACCTAGGGTTTTCTTTCCTAGTATGCTACTATTGTTTGTTATTTCAAAAGTTCCAAAAGTAAATAACAATAGAAAATTACAAGCATACCTGCAATCACCCTTCCCGGGTCCCGAGGTGGAGCCAAGTCCTGAGCATACACCTGCTCTTCCTCCTGCCTCTGATCTCTGCCCTGGAAATCATGTCCTATTACACGGCCTCGACATGCAAACTGCTGAGCGGGTGGGGCAGTATATGGTACCGATAAAGGTGCTCCTCTCATAGTACAATTCCTCTGAATGTTCCCTACCTGACGACAGTTGTAGCACATGGGCGGTGGAAGTGCCACACCTCCAGGCCTCTTCATCTCCCGCATCTGAAGAGGTTGAGGAGCCAATACCACCGGCTCCCTCGGCTCCTGTCTCACCTCCCGGCAGGGTTGGTCCTCCGCCCTTCTCTCATTAGCAAAGCGGCCCCTCCGCTGATCATTCCTGCTTCCCCGACCCTGATCCTCAGTTGGCCTCTTCCAGCCTCGAGTCGAGTGTCAATCAGCCTCCATCCTCTTTGTCATCTCCAGAATTCGAGGTATAGGCCAGTTAGATACGAACAAAAGTGCCTGTCTCAGATCCTCTCGAAGGCCCTTATAGAACCTCTTGGTATACCCCGGTTCGTCCAACTGATAGGAGTCTGCAAATCGTGATAAGTGATTGAACTCCTGGTGGTACTTTACCACCATCCTGTTGCCCTACCTCAGCTGCAGGAACCTGTCTTCCAACTCATCTCTTACTGAATGTGGGATGAAGTTCTCCAACATTGCGGCCCTGAATGCCTCCCAAGTGATGTCAGCAACCTACCGATCTACAAATGTCGTATCCAGAAGAGTCTTCCACCACCTCTTGTCATGAGACACCAAGTAGGACACCACTAGAGGTACCCTATCCTCCCATGGCACTGTATCCCCGTCAGCATCTCAAACATGATATCAAGCCACCCTTCTGTCCATACTTCAGACTCCGTCCGCATGTAGGATGGGGAGAGAGTCCTCGGATGATGCTCAACCAATTGGCCCCCGGGTTCAGCTGCGGAGCTGGAGCCTGCTTTGCTCTGAAAGCCTCCAGTATTGTCGTCAAGCCTTCCCCATCTACAATTGTAAAAATGGAGTGGGAGTCAGGGGAGGTGGTGCAACATTCAGAGTTTGCTGCGCTCCGCCCTACAGTGTAGGATGTGTCAGGGGCAGTGTAACAAAGGCGAATTGTAAAAATTTGACCTAACCTAGTCAAAAGTGGACAATTACATGTGATCCCCCAGATGGGCACACCAAAGCTTCCGCTGCTTAGTTTATCCCCAAACTAAACTCGAGTGGGGGTGACCCAGGGTTAGTGGACTTCTACTTTTACGATCGAGGTTCCCTCTGATACCAGATTTTAAGACCCCTTTTTTTCCTTTTAAACTACCGGGGTCTTATGCCCAGAACTGCCGTTTTGTGGTGACACCAACACACCCGGGATGGTCGTCACTACAAAACGCTGACCCTATCGGCCATACCGATCGTAGAAGAGTAGAAGTATAAATAGTACATGAGTAGAGTAGAATTCAATACTAGTCCACCAGGATCATATATATATAAATTAAATCTCCATGAAGGGAGAGTCCACAAAAAATAATAAGCAAAGTACTAAAAACGGCTCCTGCCAGATACATCAAGATACTCACTACCAGACATTCAACGCGGAAGCAAATCTATAATATCTACTAATGATCGGGACTCACAGTCCCTGTTGGCTGAACTCCAGTGCTAGACTACCCCGTCTCCATGAGCACCGACCTTTGGGGTTGTGTCTCCTGGTGCGGCTCCTCGATCCCTAAAATGATTTGGTCAATGACCGTTAGTCTAAAAAGACTAAGTCCTATCATCCCCCACCCCTCCCCCAATGGATCCTAGGCACCGAGTGGGGAGGAGGAAAGGGAAGGTAATGAAGGTGGAGAATAACAAAGTAAGCAGGTGACGGCGGAACTAGTCTATCATGAATATAGAATCACAACAAGTATTAGTAAGTAGTAATAGGATGCAATATAAATATACACAAGAACAAGTAAGCAAGTATAGTATGAAAAGGTAAACTAAGTAAGAAACCCTTACCTATAGGAATTCCCATACAAACCTATAGACCAAGGGGTCGTTTTGCAAGGCCTATTGTATAAAGCGTCCCATACCACTTTAGACAATAGGTGTCAGGGGTTATATGCAATGATGATGTTATGATATGCAAGTATGATGTAACATCCCATTTCCAACTATACTCCTAAGAGTGGTTTTGTCCATGACTAGGTCATGACAAAACCCTAGGAAGCTAAAAATGGCAAAGTGATAGAAGGCCAAGGTGAGAATCACCTTGGTCTGCCTATGGCACAACTTCATCACCAAACCTAGGGTTTGGCCTTTGTGCTTCACCATGACTCCATGACCCCACCATAACATCACTAACCCATTAGAGGGTCCACTAGAGCCTTAAGGGTCCATAGGAGTCAACCCAAAGTGGCCAATTTGACCTAGGACCACCATAGGCCTAAATTGGGCAAGGTGCCCTAACAAAGGGGAGTTGGCCTCTAATGTGCCCAACCAACCTCGCCCAGGTCTTCCTAGACCTAAAGTGAGGTCAATGGGTCACTAAGGACAGATTGGGTGCAGTCCTAGAGACCAAGTTGACCCAAGTCAACTCAAGCCCCAAAGTGGTCAAAGTGCCCTTACCAAGGGTCATGTGACCTCCGAGGTGCCAAGTCAACCCTACGCAACCCTACATAGACCTTAGGGGAGGCCAATGGGTCACCAGTGACCCATTGGGGTCAACCCAAATGGTCATGTTGACCAAGGTCAACTCTACCTTAAGGTTAAGTCAAATTAGCACAAATAGGCTAACCCAAGCTCAAGCCCATTTCCCCCCATTTGGGCTAGCCTTGATATCATGGAAATGATGAATGAGTGGGCTGCAAATAGGCTAGAGTGATGAACAAATTCGGCCATGAGGGGCAGGAGAGAGAAATCTCCAATTTCCCTTTAACGGAGGAGAGAGAAAATGGAGTAAAGGCCATTCATACCATGGGGAAGCCAAGGGCCATTGTTCTTTGCTTGGTTCACCTCCCCTAACAGCCCTGAGAAGATTAGGAGGCTTTCCAGGCTCTTCCACTGGATGGATGCACTGAACCACCAAGGACGAGAGGTAGCTTTCAAGGCCATTAATGTCCATTGATGATCCAGCCTCTCCTCTCCCCATCTGAGGCTTTAAACACCTTCAGTGGGCCGAGAGGAGGATTTACCAATCATTACCTGGAGAAATCGAGCCACCCCACTGTGTATTTGTAGAAACCGAGCGACGCCTCCTTCAAGGATGGTTTCCCTACGATCTTCTTGACTTCAGGCTGTCGGCAAGGTCCTCCTCCTCTCCTTATCTCATGGTTAGATCGTAGCAACGTCTAGGTTCAAGGTTCGGGCTCAATTGAGCCCGAACCAATTTCATATTTCCATGGTTTCGGGCCACAAATTAACTTGGTAGAACCTCCGGAATATGCCTCTCCGGTGGCTGTGCCTCCGCCTGGCGACAGCCACCACCTCAACGGAGGTGATGGTGGCGGTGGTCGGCCGGGGCAGGGGTTGGATCGCCGGCGGCAGCGCTTGGAAAGAGCTCTAGGCGCGATGAATCCAGGTCGTCTGTTGGAGCTAGGCAATGATGGGATACCGTCCAACGCGCGCCAAGATTCGTGCCATATCAAACCTTAAACTATAGGATATACATACATGTTATTTCATTTCTATCACAGATTTTGCTATTAATGTTTCTATTTATTAAAAATACTTAGATACTAGATCAGAAAAAAAACTGGTCAACATAGAAAATGTATCCCTTGATGTCTAGTGTAATTTAAAATTGATTTCACTCAATTTGGAGTCTTGGTTAGACCACATCACTCATTTTGGTGAGGTCTATCCCTAGGGTTATCCAGAGCATAAATTGGATGCCCACTCCAAAACAAACATCCAAATGATCTGAAATTTTGGGAATGGGCTACTCTTAACTAAATCTAGGACTCGTCCAAAAATCAGAATTTTTGGAAAACATTTTCTACAGTTTTTAGAAAAATTTAATAATCCATGAATAAACTAATTAGGAGTCATAAACACCTGAAAATCCCCCCAAATTTGGGTGGGTGGTCTTAGAGAGCATTTTCGGGCTCTGGTAAAATTTTCATCTCATTTGGAGATGTTTTGGTTAGGTATTGATCCAACCCTAGGTTGACCCTTTTAGGGTTAACTAGGTCAAGCACCCCATTTGAGTTTTGAGTTGTCAAATCACCTCAACAGAGGCTGATATTTTGGCCACTGACTCTCTATAGTATGACACCCTCCAATGGAATTTGGGGTGGTTAAGAGTAGGGTATCCCTAGAGCCCTAGGGTAGGTCCCTTAAAGGGGATTTTTAGGGTTTGAAGGTCATGGGGTCAAATGACCTTGGAATGACTTGAAAATTTGTGGAGAGGACGATAGGGTTAGTATGGTCCTCTGGTTAACGTTTTAGGGAATTTGGAAGCATTAAACCCCCTCAAAACCCTAATCCTAGCTTAGGACACAAATCTTTTAGTGAAGGAAAATGTCACTAAAACTCATTGAAAAGTGATGAGATTTGGGTTGAGTAGTTTTTAAAGTTAGTACAAGCTCTGGACATTTTATTATGAATTTATGATTATTATTTTGGATACTTCGTTAACAATTTGGTAGTTTGTATTATTTACTTAGAAATTTATTATGAAGTAACTACTTGCTGGAAATTGATGAATTTTAGTCAGAGGACTTTTTATTATGTTTTAAAGCTATATGAATATTTATGGAATTTTTGGAAGATCAATTCTAAGGGTTGCTTCATTAAGTATTGTTTCCCATGAAAACTTAATTAAATTTATTTTGGAGTCTAGCAAGCTTGTAAAATTATGATTTTTACACAATGACCCTCTCTGTAGCATATTAAGATTCTGTAATTTTTATATAATTTTCTGATGAAACTTTTTGGTACTTCCTTCTTTACATATGATTAAGGGAATTATTTTCGATAAATTAATTAGAGGTCAAATAGTCTCTGAAAAATTATGGAAATTAGTATCTCGTAATATATCTCTGTTATTTAGTGATCAAAATTTTTAGGTGGTCATTACTTGAGCAGATCATATAGTTCATGTTCAAAATTACCCATAGCCAAACATTTGGGTAAATTTTATAGGAGATTTGGAAGACAATCCGGAGTACCCCCTTTATACATCTCATATAGTATAGGGTGGTCTACATATAGTAAGTGCGAAAATTGAACTATAGCGTGTAATGAATTTGAAGAGTGGAATCCTTAGTAGGTTGGTAGTTTGGGTAAATAAAGGAGTTCATCATTGGAAGACAGGATTAGTAGAGTGTGAGGTTGACTAGTGTTAGGTGGTGCTCGGGCTCTGCGAAAGATCGTCCTTCCCGTAGGGAGGAAGTGTTTAATGCACTAGGGCTATATTCAGTAAAATTAATTAAGGGTTGGGAAATCGGGTAGCAACCAATAATAGTAAGTGCATTACGAAAGGGAGCTTTGGGCGTAATCCCATCGTAGTTCTTAGTGCCTTCGAGAACCCTTAACAGGGTATACCTTGGGCAGTCCTGGGCTAACGTAAACTGTAGGAGTGATAAATCTTAAAGAGCAACTAGAATAATTAGGGGTTCACTTTCACACACCCCGGTGTCTCGGGAAGTTGGTTTGACTAAGATGTTCGGGTGATAGGCTCGGTGGTTGTCGAAAGGGGAAGGATGGCCCGATGAGCTTTGACTCGGTTGATATTTGTGAGGGCAGGATGGCCCGACGAGCTTTGACTCGGTTGATATTTGTGAGGGCAGGATGGTCCGGCGAGCTTTGGCTCGGTTGATGTTTGTGACGGACGGGATGGTCCGGGGAGCTTTGGCTCGGTGCTGATATATATGGTTGCATGTGCATAAAGTAAAGGTGGTGGGTCTTCGATATTGGAGTGTCGATGCGCTGACGCCAATACGTTGACTCGGCAAGTGTGGCTAGCACTTCGCCAACAGAAGTCTGGTGCACCAGCCGGCAAGAGTACGCAGGATTCCTCTTAGTGCACCACGTTGAGCCGTATGATAGGTCTGACCGGTAGTGCTTTACTGATTTAGAGGTGGGCGAGGAACAACCCACCGCTTCCATCTGCCACTACGGAGGTATCCTGGGAGGTGAGGCTCCAGAAAGGGGGAACTAAAGGTCTGTGTGCACAGAGTCGGGTGGGTGAGTTGCACTTGCATGATCACATCATAACCCACTTGCATGTCATAGCATAATCATAGCATAAAACACCTGTCACCTATTGTATAAGTGGTATGGGACGCTTATACAATAGGCCCTGCAAAACAACCCCTTGGTCTATAAGCTTATGTGGGCAAGTTTATAAATTAAGGTTAAATTCTTTATATATATTATTGTTAATAACTAACACTCCAACGTATAAATTGGTATGGGACTCTTTATACGATGGGAGCACTGTAGAAGATACCTTGCTTATATGTTTTTGTATAAGTTACGGTTACTTTTCATACTTTACTGTCACATGTACTATAAAATTGTTATTATAGGTCCGCTGCCATCTGTTTCTTGATTACTCTCCACCTTCAAGTCCTCCCCTTTCTTCCTCTCCTCTCGGTGCCTAGGGGCCATGGGGGAAGGGGTGGGGGATGATAGGACTTAGTCTTATAGACTAATGATTTTCGGACCAGATCATTTAGGGGATCGTGGAGCCCAGCATGGAGGAGCAGCCCCGGAGGTCGGCCCGTTTGGAGATAGGGCAGTCTAGCTCTAGAGTTCAGACAGCTGGGGCTGTGTGCCCCTGGCCTTAGTAGTGTTTTACTTTGCTTTCGCTTGAGTGACTATATAGTGAGGATTTGATGTAACGGGCTTGAGCCCTTATTTTCAGTACATTTATATTTTGTGGACTCTCCCTTCGTGGAGATATTATTACTCTGATATGATTTTATTGTGGACTTTTGGTTAGAGTTTTTCCCTCACTTGTGTTTACTCTACTTGTGTTGATTTTCTGTGATCGAATCGGCCGGCAGAATCGTCGTTTCGCGGTGATGACCCTTCAGGTCGTGAAGGTGTCACCGCAAAGAGGCGGTTCTGGGCCTAAGACCCCGGTGTTTTAAAAAAGAAAACAAAATGGGGTCTTACAAGTGGTATCAGAGCAAACCTCGATCGAAAAGTAACAGTACACAACCCCTGGGACACCCCCGCACGAGTTTAGTTTGGGGAAAGGGGGATCACATGTAAATTGTCCACTTTTTGTTATGTATTGAGTCGATTACCTACTAATGTAGTTTGTTTCGCAGCCCCCAGCTCAGCCCACGCCATAAGCCGGAGCCCACTAGACTCCGGACATTGCACCACCTCCCCCGGTCTCCAATCCATTCCTACAGTCAGAGATGGGACAGACTCTGACAGCCATCTTGGAAGCTTTTAGGGCTCAACAGGTTCCGGCTTCACAGCCACACCCGGGGGCCAACTAGCTGAGCAATTTCCGATGACTTGCTCCCCCATCCTACTTGGGGACTGTGTCGGCCGTTCGGACGGAGGAGTGGCTGGACATTATGTATGAGATGCTGGCTGGGATCCGATGCCCGTGGGAGGAGAGGGTGCCCTTGGTTGTCTCTTGCTTGGAGTCCCATGCCAATAGATGATGGAAGAATTTGCTGGATACTACGTTTGCGGATAGGGAGGTTGCGGATATTGCTTGGGATGATTTCAGGGGCGTGTTGTTGGAACACTTTGTTCCGCAGTCGGCTAGGGATGAGCTGGAGAATAGAGTTTTACAGTTGAGATAGGGGAACAAGACGGTGGTGGAGTACCACCGCGAGTTCAACCATCTAGACCGGTTTACGGACTCTTATCAGTTAGATGAGGCAGGATATACCAAAAGGTTCTACAAGGGCCTGCGAGAGGAGCTGAGAGAGACTCTACTGTTTGTATCCGATGGGCCCATTTCCCGGATACTAGAGATGGCAAAAAGGATAGAGGCTGATTGGCAAGCTACGCGAGGCCGAAAACGGCCAGCGGATGATCAGGGTCGAGGAGCAAGGAACAATTAGAGACGAGCCCGTATCACGGACGGGAGGAGGGTCGAGGAACAGCCTCATCAGGAGGCAAAACAGGAGACAAGGGAGCCAGTGGTGATGGCTCCACCACCTCTTCAGACACGGTAGGGACAGAGACCCGGGGGGATGGTATATCCCCTGCCGGAATGCTTCAAGTGTCATCAGGTGGGGCACATCAGGAGGAACTGCCCCATAAGGGGGGCACCCCTACAAGCACCACTGGCTGCACAGCCAGCACAATATCTTGGAGGCCAAGGTCGTGGTCGAGGACGTACATACCAGGGTGGTGATCATAGGCAGGAAAGGGAGCAGGTGTATGCTTTGGACCTGACACAGCCTTGGAACCCAGAGCAGGTCATAGCAGGTACGCCAAGATGTTTAATTGTTTAAATAGAATTCCCTTTCTCAGTTGTCAAATTTGTAGAACTGCACTAGATAGAATAAATAGGAAAGAAAACTCATTATAGAATCCTAAGACATTTAATCTCCCCAGGTATAGTCTTCATCAGCGGCAAGCTCGCCTATACACTGTTCGACACGGGTGCTTCGGACTCGTTCGTGTCGGAAGCCTTCGTAGAAGGGCTGGAAGGTGTGGAGCGGTTCACAGGCCTGATGAGGAGGGTGCGTCTACCCGACGGATCGTAGCTATTCACCTCTGCCCACTGCAACATGGAGGCAGAGAATGACGGAAAGTCATTCGAAGTACCGGCAACGATCCTAAGGATGCCAGTCTTCGAGCTGATCCTGGGCATGACATGGTTTCACTGGAACCATGCCCAGATTGATTTCCAAGTAAAGAGGATCACCGTGAGGCACGGGGACTCTATCATTGTCATTGAAGGTATAAGACCTGCCTCTTGTATACTCTTATCTTTAGTACAGGCCATTAAGGCCCATCTGCATGGAGAGGAGCTTTATCAGATTCTATTTGAGATGGCGGAGGCCAAGGAGTCTGTGACAGACATCCCAGTGGTGCGCGATTTTACTGACATCTTTCTTGAGAAACTGCCAGGACTACCTCCGCACCGAGAGCAGGACTTCCAGATACAGCTTGTGCCGGGGTCCAAGCCGGCATCTAGGGCCCCTTACCGGATGGTCCCGAAAGAGTTGACAGAGTTTCAAAGTCAGCTGTAGGAACTAGTAGAGGCGGGGTTTGTCCGGCCAAGCTCTACACCGTGGGGAGCCCCGGTACTATTCGTCAAGAAGAAGGACGGACGTCTCCGCTTGTGTATTGATTATCGAGCGCTGAACAGACTAATGGTCCGGAATACATACCCGCTGCCATGGATTGACAAGTTGTTTGACCAACTGGAAGGAGCGTAATTCTTCTCAAAACTTGACTTGAGGTCAGGTTATTACCAACTACGGATTCGAGAGGAGGACATTCCGAAGACCGCCTTTAGTAGTAGGCACGGACTGTTTGAGTTTACAGTAATGCCATTCGGGCTCACAAATGCGCCGTCAGTATTTACAAGCCTCATGAACAGGGTATTCGACTGAGTATTTGGATGTATTTATCTTCATATTTATTGACGACATCCTCATCTACTCAAGGATGGAGGAGGAGCATACACGACACCTGACTTTGACTCTAGAGAGGCTACGGGAACACCAGCTGTATGCAAAGTTCAGCAAATGCCAGTTTTGGCTAAAATAGGTGGCCTTCTTAGGTCATATCATCAGCGGTGCTCGGTTGGCAGTAGACCCGGCCAAGATTCGGGCAGTTCAGGATTGGCCACCGTTGAAGCAGCCACGGATGTACGAAGCTTCCTGGCACTTGCCGGATACTACCGGAAGATCGTCAAAGGATTCTCCCGGATTGCACTCCCTCTTACATCCCTGACAAAGTAGGAATCCCCTTTCGTTTGGAAGCCACAGTGCGAGGCGGCCTTTATAGAGTTGAAAGGTCGGCTTACCTCAGCTCCCATTCTCGCTCTTCCGTCAGGAAGGGAGGGATTCCAGGTGTACATAGACGCCTCCTACCAGGGGATGGGTACCGTTCTGATGCAGAACAGGCACGTAATAGCCTACGCCTCCCGACAGCTAAAGATACATGAGAAGAATTATCCGGTGCATGATCTGGAGATGGGTGCAGTGATCTTTGCTATGAAATTTTGGCGACACTACCTCTACGAGGTTCCCTGTGACATCTTCTCAGATCACAAGAATTTGAAATGTGTGGTCACACAGAAGGAACTCAACATCAGACAAAGACGTTGGGTGGAGTTCCTGTCGGATTACCAGTACACCATGCACTACCATCCCGGGAAGGCGAACGTGGTGGTAGATGCTCTGAGCCGGAGAGGAGATACCTCATGGAAGGGTCCACAACTGATGTCCATGGAGCTAGTCCGGTCTTTTAGAGATATGCAGATATCCCTAGTGTCCGAGAATGATCCAGAGCTGTACATGGAGTACCGAGCATCGATGGTTGTCATAGATGATATTCGGGACCGCATTCGGGACAGATAGAAGACAGATGCATGGGCAGAGCCGATATTCCAAGCCTTGGAGGAGGGTTCGATGGGAGATTATTCACTAAGAGATGGATTGCTATATTTCAAAGGTAGGGTCTATATACCCGCAGGAGGTCAGATTCGGGAGGACATCATGGCGGAAGCATATTGTAGCAGATATTCTATACACCCGGGGATCACCAAGATAACAGCAGACTTGAAGAAGACGATGTTCTGGCCGGGGATGAAGAAGGACATTACATACTTCGTGACTCACTGCGAGGCATGCCAGCTGGTGAAGGCGGAGTGCAGACACCCCGCAGGATTGCTACAGCCACTTCCGGTGCCGGAGTGGAAATTCGAGGACATTGTGATGGATTTCATTCATGGCCTCCCCCGATCACGGACGGGAAATGATTCGATTTGGGTCATCGTCGATCGTCTGACGAAGTTGGCCAGGTTCATTCCGATCAGAAACGATGACTCGGTTGGGGTACTAGTGCAGAGATTCGTAGAGCAGATCATTCGTTACCACGGGGTGCCCAGGACGATCATGTCAGATCGGGATGGTCGGTTCACATCCATGGAGTGGATATCCGTGCAGACTTACTTAGGCGCGCGGCTGACGTTCAGTAAAACATTTCATCCCCAGATGGATGGGCAGATGGAACGCACCAACCGGACATTGGAGTACCTCCTAAGGCTATGCATTCTGGATCGAAATGAACCTTGGGAGAATCTTTCACCACAGGTCGAGTTCTCCTATAACAACAGCTACCAGTCCAGCATAGGGAGGGCTACTTATGAAGCCTTGTACGGAAGGAGATGTAGGACTCCACTTTCATGGATTCAGGACGAGGATCCGAAGGCGTTGGGATCAGATTTTGTTGAAGACACTGAGGCTCAGGTGATACTGATACGGGACAGAATGCTGGAAGCGTAGAGCCGACAGACTATGTATTACGATGCCCGACACAGTCAGGTAGAGTTTCAGGTGGGAGACCAGGTTTTCTTGAAGATCCGGCCCATGCACAGAGTTTCACGGGTGCGCGGTCGGAAGAAGAAGCTCAGCCCTAGGTATATGGGCCCTTATAGGATCCAGGAGCGGATCGGACCCCTAGCTTACAGGTTGGAGTTGCCACCAGAACTGGCAGGCTTACACGACGCGTTCCATATATCTTCGCTTAGGAGGGCTCTACTACGCCCGGAGCAGCAGATTTCGACCATAGATGGACCTGTAGCTTCAGACCGGTCAGATCACTTAGAGCCAGTTCGGATCGATGACAGAGGAGTACGGATCTTGCGTCGTAAGAATGCTCCGTTAGTCAAAGTTTTGTGGAGAAACCACAGCCAGGAGGAGCATACCTGGGAACTGCAGAACCTGATGTGACAAAAGTATCCAGAGCTGTTCAGTCAGGTATACCTCACAACCTCTCAGGATGTTAAGTTTACTTTCCTGTTTTAAACTAGTAGGACTGCCCTAGGAAGAGTAGATGCTAATCTTTTGTTTATTGGGGTCTTGGCTTTGCCAATTGGGCGAATTGGTCATAGATTTAGGTTTCCCTTTAAACCCCACTTAGAAAACATGGCGTAGAGATGTAATCTTTCACTTCTTATGGGATGTTACAAGTTTCCTTTTCTTCGATAGAAATTCCTATAGGCTTAACCTTGATTTCGGGGACAAAATCCTTGTTTTGTTTATTGGGATTTGTAACATCCCATTTCCAACTAGATCCCTAGGAGTGGTTTTGGCCATGACTAGGGCATGACAAAACCCTAGGAAGCTAAAAAGGGCCAAGTTATAGAAGGCCAAGGTGAGAATCACCTTGGTCTGCCTATGACACAACCTTATCACCAAACATAGGGTTTAGCCTTAGGGCTTCACCATGACTCCATGACCACACCACAACATCACTAACCCATTAGAGGGTCCACTAGAGCCTTAAGGGTTCATTGGAGTCAACCCAAAGTGGCCAATTTGACCTAAGACCACCATAGGACTAAATTGGGCAAGGTGCCCTAACAAAGGGGAGTTGGCCTCTAATGTACCAAACCAACCTTGCCCAGGTCTTCCTAGACCTAAAGTGAGGTCAATGGATCACTAAGGACACATTGGGTGCAGTCCTAGAGACCAAGTTTACACAAGTCAACTCAAGCCGCAAAGTGGTCAAAGTGTCCTCACCGAGGGTCAAGTGAACACCAAGGTGCCAATTCAACCCTACCCAACCCTACATAGACCTTAGGGGAGGCCAATGGGTCACCAGAGACCCATTTGGGTCAACCCAAATGGTCATGTTGACCAAGGTCAACTATACCTTAAGGTTAAGTCAAAATAGCCCAAATAGGCTAACCCAAGCTCAAGCCCATTTCCCCCCATTTGGGCTAGCTTTAATATCATGGAAATGATGAATGAGTGGGCTGCAAATAGGCTAGAGTGATGAACAAATTCGGCTATGAGGGGCAGGAGAGAGAAAGCTCTAATTTCCCTTTAATGGAGGAGAGAGAAAATGGAGTAAAGGCCATTCATGTCATGGGGAAGCCAAGAGCCATTCTTCTTTGCTTGGTTCACCTCCCCTAATAGCCCTGAGAAGATCAGGAGGCTTTCCAGGCTCTTCCACTAGCTTGATGCACTGAACCACCAAGGCCGAGAGGTTGCTTTCAAGGCCATTAATGGCCATTGATGATCCAGCCTCTCATCTGCCCATTTGAGGCTTTAAACACCTTCAGTGGGCTGAGAGGAGGATTTCCCAATCCTTACCTGAAGAAATCGAGCCACCCCACTGTGTAGTTGCAGAAACCGAGCGGCGCCGCCTTCAAGGATGGTTTCCCGACGATCTTCTTGACTTCAGGCTGCCGGCAAGGTCCTCCTCCTCCCCTTATCTTATGGTTAGATCCTAGCAACGTCTGGGTTCAAGGTTAGGGCTCAATTGAGCCCGAACCAATTTCGAATTTCCATAGTTTTGGGCCGAAAATTAACTTGGTAGAACCGCCGGAATATGCCTCTCCGGCGGCTGTGCCGCCGCCAGGAGACAGCCACCACCTCAATGGAGGTGATGGTGGCGGTGGCCGGCCGGGGCAGGAGTTGGATCGCCGGCGGCAGCTCATGGAAAGAGCTCCAGGCGGGATGAATCCAGGCTATCGTGTGGAGCTAGACGATGATGGGATACCGTCCAAGGCGCACCAAGATTCGTGCCATATCAAACATTAAACTATAGGATATACTTTCATGTTATTTCATTTCTGTCACAGATTTTGCTATTAATGTTTCTATTTATTAAAACTACTTAGGGCTAGATCATAAAACGTGGTCAATATAGAAAATGTAGCCCTTGATGTCTAATTTAATTTAAAATTGATTTCACTCAATTTGGAGTCTTAATTAGACCACAGTACTCATTTTGGTGAGATCTATCCCTAGGGCTGTTTAGAGCATAAATTGGATGCCCAATCCAAACCAGACATCCAAATGATCTGAAATTTGGGGACTGGGCTACTCTTAACTAAATCTAGGACACATCCAAAAATCAGAATTTTTGGAAAAAAGTTTTCTATAAGTTTTAGAAAAATTTAATAATCCATGAATAAAAAAATTAGGAGTCATAAACACCTCAAAATCCCCTCAAATTTGGGTGGGTCGTCTAAGAGAGCATGTTAGGGCTCTGGTAAAATTTTCATCTCATTTGGAAATGTTTTGGTTAGGTATTGATCCAACCCTAGGTTGACCCTTTTAGGGTTAACTAGGTCAAGCACCACATTTGGGATTTGAGTGGTCAAATCACCTCAACAGAGGCTGATATTTTGGCCACTGACTCTCTATAGTATGACTCACCCTCCAATGGAATTTGGGTGGTTAAGATGGTGTATGGGAGACCGTGATACATGCTTGACTACACTAATGGAAACTATCGTCACAAAGCATAAAAGCAATATAGGAGGGCTCCGACCAAAAGCGAGCGAAAAGGGGTCGGGTTGGCTCCCAAATCCGAATGATAAAATGAAAATAGAAGATTCCAGCCGGACTCGATACAACGTCCTTAAGACCTACCACTCCAACAAGCACACAACTCACCACACCTACACAAGCATCTATTGTACCAACTTGAGCTGTTTCAAACGCAGCAATAATTTATTTCGGAGCAGCGACAAACTTCAAAAGGCAGTCGAATTCCAGTTGAGATTAATTCCCTTATTAACACAAAAGTGTTCCAATCTTGGAGAGCAAGTCAAGGCTAGGCCAAGTCTCGTTCCCACAATGGATCTTCCCAATCCTTAATACAAGAGATTCAATAACAATGAAGCCGGATCAGATTTTGCAAGCGACATATTTTAAAATCACAGAAAAGATGGTTCGCAAAAGCCTCCACAAACTCAAAGCAAGAATCACTAAAGATGAAGAGAATACCCAACCAAGAACATCAATCACACAAGATACGTGGGAGATTCACTCTCTCCACGGAACCACCGGCGTCACACCGAATGGGGTTGCAATCATTCTTCCTCAAAGTGCACCGAAGGAAGCCACGTCGGCGTCACACCAAAGAGGGGAGGAAGGAAGCAAGGGGGGCGGCTTCACACCACAAGGCCGGAGGCTTGGAGTCTCTCCTTGGCTGAATTTCTCCTAGGGAGTTTCTTTGGATTCAAATTCTTCTTCTTCTCGATTAATTCTCATAAAGAGGTCTCCTTATATAGGAGTTACAAACACATAGGAGTTACAAACACATACGAGTTACAATAAGCAGTTAACCATCCATGATGGAGACGTAATCTCATCCATCCGTATGGTTAAGTACACACCACAAACTATGAAATGTCCAAAAATAAAAATTACATAACATTTATGAATATAACATTATCATCCAAACATGGAATAATTTTATATTCATCAATATAAAATAAAAGTGCATGAAATAACGTAATTAATTCTTCACGGCGGATTTGGCACGCCGCGGGAGGAGGTTGTAACGCGGTCTTCCTTCAGCATCATCATGGCACCTAAGATCTTTGTGTCGCTGTGCCTCAGCAACCGGGTCATCCTCAAGTAGTGGCGGAGGGGCCGCGGCATCAATCCTCCCCCACTCAAAATCACGTATCTCTGATGCGTGGGCCGAGAGATAGCGGCGTAGAAGCTCGGCATCCAAACGTTGAAGCTCTGTCGTGAGTACCCATGAGTCGTCTGAAGGGGGACGGTCATGCTAACGGATGAGGAAGCGGTAGGTAGCACCATCAGGAGTAGTAAGTGGCTCAGCAGCAAGTATCATATATGGAGTGAGAAATGTCTTGGGAAACCTGGGAAATATGTCAGCAGTAGGAAAAAAAAGAAGGCAACGTACCATCCGATGTTATACCTGCGGGGACCGAAAGAGAGAGATCATCCGAACTACCACTCCCCAACCCATTAGAAATTTTAGTGGAGGGAGAAGACGACAAAGAATTCAACTCAGGTGGAGGAGAAACAAACGGCGTCAAATCCGAGACATTAAAAATAGGGGAGATACCCCAATCAGCTGGAAAATCCAACATTAAAGCGTTGTCACCTAGCTTCTTTATAATCTGAAAAGGGCCGACACGCTTTGGTGCTAACTTTTTAATGGTGCCACATGGCAAGCGTTCGGGAACTAACCAGACTAGGATTAAATCGCCGACTTTGAAGTGCGACACTCTCCTATGTAGATTAGCGTGCGTCTGATAAGACTCATATTGAGCAGTCAAGGTAGCTCGTATACGTGCATGTAAGCCATGAATATGTTGGGTGAAGGATTGTGAAAACTGACTTGTCTTGTATGTTGGGGGCAACGGAACCAAGTCAAGAGGCACATGGGCCTTGTATCCGTGAATAATCTCGTTTGGAGACAGACCAGTGGAACGATTTTTGGAATTATTATAGGCCAACTGGCCGTGGGGAAGAAGAAGATCCCATGTACCTTTGTGATCGCTCACTAGGCATCTAAGAAGGCTTCCCAAGCTCCGATTGACCACCTCCGTTTGCGCATCGGTCTGAGGGTGATAGGCAGAGGAAAATAATAACTTCGTACCCATTAAGACCCAAAGTGTTTTCCAGAAAAAGCTCGTATACTTAACATCTATATCCGAGACTATTGTCTTTGGCACTCCCCGGTGACTAACTAGTTCTTTAAAATACAATTTTGCAATGTAAGATGCGTCGTTGGTTCTAGTGCACGGAATAAAGTATGCCATTTTAGAGAACCTATCCACAACGACAAGAATGGAGTCGTGATGACGCAAAGTAGTTGGTGGGCCTAAGACAAAGTCCATGCTCACGTCTTCCCATGGTGTAGAAGGTATAGGCAAGGGTGTATATAATCCTACATTAGTTTTGGTGCCCTTGGATACCTGACAGGTACGACAACTACTAACTACCATTCCCACCATTGCCTTAAGTTTTGGCCAATAGAATTTCTCCTCAACTAGCATAATGGTCTTGTCCCTACTGAAATGACCACTCAACCCTCCGCTATGCAATTCCCAGATGATATGGAGGCATAACGATGACTGCAGAATACACAACTTCCCATGTCTAAATAGATAGAAATCCTTAATGACGAATGCAGATATAACCGTGGGGGAGCTATCTTGGGCAGACAGATATGCGTCATGAAAATCCGGGCATGTGGCGTACTCATCCTTAATTCGCTCAAATCCTACTACATTAACCTCCATTGTGGTGAGTAACAGGGTTAGGCGACTAAGAGCATCCGCGACTCGATTGTCAACTCCCTTAAGGTGTTTGAGACTAAAAGTGTAACCCTGTAGGAAAGATACCCACTTAGCATGACGCAGGCTGATTTTATGCTGGCCATTGATGAACCGCAATGCTTCGTGATCGGAGAGGATCACAAACTCTTTAGAGAGGAGATAGTGTCTCCAATGGTGTAAACATCTAATGACGGCATAAAACTCCCTATCGTAATTTGAGTAATTCAATTTATTGCCCACTAACTTCTCACTAAAATAACTCACAGGGTATCCTTCCTGACTCAAGACACCTCCTATTCCCACGCCAGAAGCATCACACGTAAGCTCAAAGACCTTTGTGAAGTCAGTTAGACGTAAGACAGGTGCCTCAGTCATAAGCTCCTTAATGCGTTCGAAAGCGATAGTGGCGGACTTCGTCCAAGTAAACTTACCTTTCTTCATGCAATCACTAATGGGGGCCATAATGCTACTAAAGTCTCGAATGAAATGGCGGTAGAAAGTAGCTAACCCATGGAAACTCCGTACCTCTCATAACGTGGCCGGTTCGGGCCAATCCTTAATGACTTTAACCTTGTTAGGGTCAACTCTAATGCCTTCCGAACCGACTATGTAGCCTAAGAACTCCACTTCAGTGACATAGAATGTGCACTTCTTGAGATTAAGGAATAAGGTTTCCTTCCGCACGGTGGAAAGAACCGACCTCATGTGGGAGACATGCTCAGCAGTGGTGGTACTAAAGACTAAGATGTCATCGAAATAGACGACCACAAACTTCCCCATGTAAGGCTGAAAGACAAGTGTCATCATCCAGGAGAAAGTACTGGGGGCATTGGATAGCCCAAAGGGCATCACAAGCCACTCGTATAACCCATCCTTTGACTTGAACGCAGTCTTCCATTCGTCCCCCTCACGGATCCTGATCTGGTCATAGCCACTCCGCAAATCTAACTTTGAAAAAATGGTAGCGCCAGATAAGACATCTAGGAGGTCATCTAATCGCAGAATAGGAAATCTATATTTGATGGTAATCTTGTTGATAGCACGACTATCAACACACATTCCCCACGTATCATCCTTCTTGGGAGCAAGAAGGGTAGGTACCGCACATGAACTCATACTAGTCCTAATGAACCCCTTTTTCATCAAATCCTCGATCTGGGTCTGTAACTCTTTATGGGCGGCAGGATGAAGCCTATAGTGGGGTTGGTTCGGTAAAGAGGAACCAAAGATAAGGTCTATCGCATGTTGTATATTCCTCAGCGGTGGTAAAACCGAAGGCAGCTCATCCGGGTACACGTCCTTATATTCGTCCAACAATACCCGTAACTCTTTAGGCAAATCATCCAATGCTCTCAAATCCCCTTTCTCACTCATAAGAACTAGTGCGTACATCATCCCGTCAAGAAAGGGATCCTTCACAAATTCTATTCTACCCACTAGAATCAATGTCTTCCTCTCGACCGGAACAGTGGTGTCCTTAGCTAAAGCTACCGGCTCCTTTGGGATGGTCGGCCTCAACGTAATGACCTTACCATTAAATTTAAATCTGTACGTGTTGGACCTCCCAAAGTGTGTCACGTCGCGGTCATAAGGCCAAGGGCGGCCCAACAACATGTAACGCCCCCACCCGTCACATGACATATAATAGTGGGTCCGGCTGGGGCCCCATGCCATATATCACAGACAAATGAAGGAATTACTTGTGGAAATCAAACTCTAGTCATATCCTTAACTCATTCATTCTAGCGCATCATTTTTAAGTTATCATGAACTCAAATCAGAATGTCCACCAATACATAAATGCCATATTTATATATATAACAACACCAGGAATGTAGACAACACACACACACTGGCCTTATGGCCTTACAGGTTCCTCTTTTACATATCAATAGTTTTGTACATCGGCACGCAGGCCGGCCACACATAAAATCCAAACACACTTCTTCGCATGGCCTTCAAGGGCCGATAACAGCAAGCTAGCAATTCCACCTGTTCACTCCACCTACAGTTTGACATCCAAGCCAACACAGAAAACAAAGTAACGTTCAGCATTTGGCTGACCCATTATAACGACCCTACCCCCTACCCGGGGTAGTGGTTCCTTCCCTATATATAGTGCCATTACCTATCATCAAGTATCATCAAGCAGCATATGTATCACTTTCATTATCCTGCTAGCAAACACATCACATCAGAAATGCTGGAATTCACCAGATGCTCCGTGCACTCAGGGCACCTTCTTGGCGTACAGGAATCCACCAGTCATACACCGCCGATTAGAGGTTTTAAATTGTTGGCTGACTGGACCTAGTCCACCAGTCTCGCAAGCTGGCGACATCCCGCCCATACCACTCAGAGGTACAACCTCACAGCATCCAAAAACAACCAGAGTAGATCGACCCACACCATGTGGTGTAGCAAGCCGAGTTTATCCAAGCTCCCCAGGCATTACCACCCATCGACCCCCCTCCTATTCCGATCGACCCACCCATGTGGTGCAGCAAGTCGGGTTTAACTCGGCTCCCCAAGCATTGCCACCAATCGATCCCTACCTAACTATATCAACCCACCCTAGTGGTGTAACAGGCCGGGTTTATCTCAAGCTCCCCAGGCGTGCTACCAATTGATCGTATCATAATTAGGAGCTTCACCAAAGCCTCCTCACATTCATCATCACATCCATACATTCATCGCAATAGAAATCCATTTGCACATCATCAAATCCACGGAGTCTTCTCCGGTTTACTCATGAACATCACCAATCCAGACTACCAGTCCAGATGGGCTTCACACAGTATGCCTATGTCGTATACCAAATTTCCAGCTCTAGATGCAGACTCAACAAAGGAATCACTTCCGCAAATCCACCTCTTGGTGGAGGATTCCAATAACATGCATAAAGAAAGGACTTCGATGTCCAAGAAGGAGATCGTTACCCTTGAAGATCGCTTCGGTGCCATGAAGTAGCCGGATGGAAATCACCACCTCGGCTCTGTCTTCACGAATCCACTCTCAGATCTTCGATCCGCACTCCGCAGCTCCTTCAGCAGCTGGTAGACTCCTCCCTTCTCTCTTTCCCTTAGGCCTTTCTTCCTCTCTCTTGGAATAAGATGAAGAAGAAGAAGAAGAAGAAAAAGAAAAGAAAGGGTTATATCCCCTTTTTCTCGGCCTTCTCAACACCTGGACAGATTCCAACCACTGGGTCTAGGAAAAGGGAAACAAATGGCTCAGATTTGGCCAGAAAAGCATGAACACGGCCTGACACGCCCTGTGACACGCCCGTGTCATAGGTCGTGTCCCCTAAAACGGCAGTCAACCGACTGAATCCAGCCAATACACGGCCATGTGACACGCCCGTGTCATAGGTCGTGTGCCCTGACATGCCCTCAGACACGCCCGTGTCTGAGGTCGTGTTCCTCAGGCTGCACCACCTCCAAATAACCCGAGACTCACACGGCCCTGCGACACGTCCGTGTTCCAGGCCGTGTGCACCTGGACAAACCCGTGTCCCGCAAATACGCACTGGCTCAAAATGTCGAGCTGAGTTCGTCGTCACATTGACACACCCTGTGACACGCCCGTGTCACAGGCCGTGTCCTCATTAGACACTCGACACTCGACGATCGTCGAACCAAATTCATTGACCGCACGACTCGACACAACCCAGACATGATACGCCGTGGGACATGCCCGTGTCCCAGGCCATGTCACCCATGCCTGAACCCAAAATGACCCAAATCAACCCAATTGACCTCGGGGTGTTACACAACACATGGCAGGCGTCCATAGGAAGGACATCACACCACACCTCATCAGTGTACGATTTGATCGAGAGGGGTACAAGGCATCGCTTGGTGACCGAGACGGTAACCTTATTAATCCAAGCTACTTGGTAGGGAGTCGGGTGGGGCTGCATAGTCAAGTGCATACATGTAACGGCATTCTCAGAGATGACGTTCACACAACTGCCACCATCAATAACCAACTTGCACAATTTCTCATCACTCTTAAAGATCAGGGAAAATATACTCGTCCTCTTCCAGTCATCTAACGGACGGGGAGTGGTCAAGATACAGCGCATTACCATAAGGGGGTGATCGTCCTCTAAATCACTTGGGACCCCTTCTGGGGAACTCTCATCAGCAGCCTCATATACATAATCAGCAAGGTCGGTAGTCGACTCTAATAGGTCTATGGCTTTGGTCTTCGTTGGGCATTCAAAGGCGTAGTGGTCTTGAATGCCGCAGGAGTAACATGTAGCGCTAGACTTGCTAACTTACCCGATGGGGATACGCTCACTTGCAGGGTTCTTAGCGTTCCTAGCAGTGATCACGACAGATTTGGACTCGGTGGACCGAAACTTCCCTTTGTCCGGATATGTGGAGGAAGATGCTCCAGCTGTGGACTTTCCCTTCGTATGGGAATAACGGGAGTGGGCCTTAGAGGCTAAGTGCTTTTTGATGTCGAGGGCGGCATTGAACGTTGTGTTCAGATCCGTATGACCGTATCGTAAGAGCTTCCGCTGAATATCGGGATGAAGCCCCTTACGAAATCTGGATAGGGTGACCTCGGGGATCTCCCTCATATCACAACGCACCATACGGCCTTTCAGTTCTCCCATATACTCAGCTACCAAGTTTGAGCCTTGCCGCAGAGTGGCAAGCTCGTTGAACATCTTTGTCCGATGTTACGCGGGAACGTACTGATCGGACAACAGGTTCTTCATCACGGCCCATCCAATAAGTGGGAACCCGTTCCCGGTTCCTAGCCAACGTTCTTCATTCAGCCAATAAGTTTTGGCGTGTCCCGTTAGCTTCATCCTGGCAAATTGAACCTTTTGATGGTCCATAAGGGTGTGTCAATCGAAGTAGCACTCCATATCCACCACCCAAGTAAGGAAGATCTGGGGATCTCCCATGCCATCATAAGTGGGGGCGTCGATCTTAATGGCCTAAGTAGTATCGAAAGCATGATCGTGGTGGTGTTCTCGAGGGGGCACTCTGGGAGAGTCCTCATCGGAATCCGAATCGGGAGTTTGTTGGCGCCGGTTGGGCTGCTCAACATTAATGGGTGGCGGGGGTGGCCTTGCTTGATTTTGTAGGATCTGTGCTAACATGTTCCTAAGCTCCGTCATTTCGTTACGTATCCCTGTTATGGCCTCGGTGTTTGGATCCCCACGCTCACTCACAACCATCCTAGACGTAGACGGTGTCGTGTATTCCGATCCTAGCCTAGTGCGCATTCAGGTTTAGAATAATCTTAGGAAGATGATTTTTCCTAGGGCTGAAGCTATATTGGAAATATGAAACTTTTATAGATTCCCGATGTGAGGAATACGTGGATCGTTAATATTTGTTTTTTTGAAATTTCACTGAAAAATAAAGATTTTAGCCTGCTATTGGCAGACCACCGAAAATAATTTTTTTTGTTTTTCTAAAGATTAGATTGACCAACAAGGAATGCAGCGAGGATGTTTGCAAAGTGGGAGTTGAAACAACAGCCTCTGATACCAAATTGGTGTAGGGGAGACCGTGATACGTGCTCGACTACACTAACGAAAACTATCGTCACAAAGCATAAAAGCGAGATAGGAGGGCTCCGACCAAAAGCGAGCGAAAAGGGGTCGGGTTGGCTCCCAAATCCGAATGATAAAATCAATATAGAAGATTCTAGCCGGACTCGATACAACGTCCTTAAGACGTACCTCTCCAACAAGCACACAACTCACCGCACCTATACAAGCATCTATTGTACCAACTTAAGTCGTTTCAAACGCAGCAATAATTTATTTCGGAGCAGCGGCAAACTTCAAATGGCGGTCGAGTTCCAGTTGAGATTAATTCCCTTATTAACACAAAAGTGTTCTGATCTTGGAGAGCAAGTCAAGGCTAGGCCAATTCTCGTTCCCACAACGGATCTTCCCAATCCGAAATACAAGGGATTCAATAACAACAAAGCCGGATCAGATTCTGCAAGCGATGTATTTTAAATCACGGAAAAGACGGTTCGCAAAAGCCTCAAAAAACTCAAAGCAAGAATCACTAAAGATGAAAAGATTACCCAACGAAGAACATCAATCACACAAGATAGGTGGGAGATTCACTCTCTCCACGGAACCACCGGCGTCACACCAAATGGGGTTGCAATCCTTCTTCGTCGGAGTCGCACCGAAGGAAGCCACGCCGGTGTCGCACCGAAGAGGGGAGGAAGGAAGCAAGGGGGCGACTTCACACCACAAGGCCGGCGGCTTGGAGTCTCTCCTTGGCCGAATTTCTCCTAGGGAGTTTCTTTGGATTCAAATTCTTCTTCTTCTCTATTAATTCTCATAAAGAGGTCTCCTTATATAGGAGTTACAAACACATAGGAGTTACAAACACATAGGAGTTACAACAAGCCCTTAACCATCCATGTTGAGAATGTAATCTCATCCATCCGTATGGTTAAGTACACACCACAAACTATGAAATATCCAAAAATAAAAATTACATAACATTTATGAATCTAAAATTATCATCCAAACATGGAATAATTTTATATTCATCAATATAAAATAAAAGTGCATGAAATAACGTAATTAATTCTTCACGTCGGATTTGGTATGCCGCGGGCGGAGGTTGTAACACTGTCTTCCTTCAGCATCATCACGACACCTAAGATCTTTGTGTCGTTGTGCCTCGGCAACCGGGTCATCCTCAAGTAGTGGCAGAGGGGCCGCGACATCATAAGAGTAGGGTAGGCCTAGAGCCCTAGGGTAGGTCCCTTAATGGGGATTTTTAGGGTTTGAAGTTCATGGGGTCAAATGACCTTAGAATGACTTGAAAATTTGTGGAGAGGACCATCGGGTTAGTATGGTCCTCTGGTCAAAATTTTAGGGAATTTGGAAGCTTTAAACCCCCTCAAAACCTTAACCCTAGCTTAGGGCACAAACCTTGTAGTGAAGGAAAATGTCATTAAAACTCATTGAAAAGTGATGAGATTTGGGTTGAGTAGTTTTTAAAGTTAGCACAAGCTCTGGAGATTTTGTTATGAATTTAGGATTATTATTTTTGATACTTCATTAACAATTTGGTAGTTTGTATTATTTACTTAGAAACTTATTATGAAGTAACTACTTGCTGAAAATTGATGAATTTTAGTCAGAGGACTTTTTATTATGTTTTAAAGCACTGTGAATTTTTATGGAATTTGTGGAAGATTAATTCTAAGGGTTGCTTCATTAAGTATTGTTTCCCATGAAAATTTAATTAAATTTATTTTGGAGCCTAGCAAGACTATAAAATTATGATTTTTAAACAATGACCCTATCTGTACCATATTAAGATTTTGTAATTTTTATAAAATGTTCTGATGAATAATTTTGGTACTTCCTTCTTTACATATGATTAAGGGAATTATGTTGGATAAATTAATTAGAGGTCAAATAATTTCTGAAAAATTATGGAAATTAGTATCTCGTAATATATCTCTGTTATTTAGTGATCAAAAATTTTGGGTGGCCATTACTTGAGTAGATCATATAGTTCATGTTCAAAATTGCCCATGGCCAAACATTTGGGAAAATTCAATAAATATCAAATTAATTAGAAAAATTATGATTCTCTGATTTTAGACTAAACTTATTATGGTGGACCTCTGGTAAATTTTATAGGAGATTTGGAAGACAATCCGGAGTACCCCCTTTATACATCTCATATAGTATAGGGTGGTCTGCATATAGTAACTGCGTAATTTGAACTAGAGTGCGTAATGAATTTGAAGAGTGGAATCCTTGATAGGTTGCTGGTTTGGGTAAATAAAGGAGTTCATCATTGGAAGACAGGATTAGTAGAGTGTGAGGTTGACTAGTGTTAGGTGGTGCTCGGGATCGGCGAAAGATCGTCCTTCTCGTAGGGAGGAAGTGTTTAATGCACTAGGGCAATATTTAGTAAAATTAATTAATGGTTGGCAAATCGGGTAGCAACCAATAATAGTAAGTGTCTTGCGAAAGAGAGCTTTGGGCGTAATCCCATCGTAGTTCCTAGTGCCTTCGAGAGTCCTTCACGGGGTATACCTTGGTAAGTCCTGGGCTAACGTAAACTATAAGAGTGATAAATCTTAAAGAGCAACTAGAATAATTAGGGGTTCACTTTCACACACCCCGGTGTCTCGGGAAGTTGGTTTGACTAGGATGTTCGGGCGGTAGGCTCAGTGGTTGTGGAAAGGGGCAGGATGGCCCGACGAGCTTTGACTCGATTGATATTTTTGAGGGTCAGGATGGCCCGCCGAGCTTTGGCTCGGTTGATGTTTGTGACGGACGGGATGGTCCGTGGAGCTTTGGCTCGGTGCTGATACATAAGGTTGCATGTGCATAAAGTAAAGGTGGTTGTTCTTCGGTATTGGAGTGTCGATGCACCGACGCCAATACGTTGACTCGGCAGGTGTGGCTAGCACTTCGCCAACAGAAGTCCGGTGCGCCAGCTGGCAAGAGTACGCAGGAGTCCGTTTAGTGCACCAGCGTTGAGGCGTACGATAGGTCTGACCGGTAGTGCTTTACTGGTTTAGAGGTGGGCGAGGCCGAACCCACCGCTTCTGTTTGCCACTACGGAGGTATCCTGGGAGGTGAGGTTCCAGAAAGGGGAAACTAAAGGTCTGTGTGCATAGAGTCGGGTGGGTGAGTTGCACTTGCATGATCGCATCATAACCCACTAGCATGTCATAGCATAGTCATAGCATAAAACCCCTGTCACCTATTATATAAGTGGTATGGGACGCTTATAAAATAGGCCCTACAAAACGACCCCTTGGTCTATAAGCTTGTGTGAGCAAGTTTATAAATTAAGGTTATATTATTTATATATATATTATTGTTAATAACCGACACCCCAACGTATAAATTGGTACGGGACACTTTATACGATGGGAGCCCTATAGAAGATCCCTTACTTATATTTTTCCATATAAGTTAAGGTTACTTTTCATACTTTACTTTACTGCCACATGTACTATAAAATTGCTATTATAGGTCCGCTGCCATCTGTTTCTTGATTACTCTCCACCTTCAAGTCCTCCCTTTTCTTCCTCTCCGCTCGGTGCCTAGGGTCCATGGGGGAAGGGGTGGGGGATGATAGGACTTAGTCTTATAGACTAAATGTTTTCGGACCACATAATTTAGGGGATCGTGGAGCCCAGCATGGAGGAACAGCCCCAGAGGTCGGCCCGTTTGGAGATAGGGCAGTCTAGCTCCGGAGTTCATACAGCTGGGACTGTGATCCCCTGGCCTTAGTAGTGTTTTACTTTGCTTCCGCTTGAGTGACTATGTAGTGAGGATTTGATGTAATGGGATTGAGCCCTTATTTTCAGTACATTTATATTTTGTGGACTCTCCCTTCGTGGAGATATTATTACTTTGGTGTGATTTTATTGTGGACTTTTGGTTAGAGTTTTTACCTCACTTGTGTTTACTCTACTTTTGTAGCTTTTCTGTGATCGAATCGGCCGGCAGAATCGGCGTTTCGCGGTGATGACCCTTCAGGGAGTGAAGGTGTCACCGCAAAGCGGCGGTTTTGGGCCTAAGACCCCAGTGATTTAAAAAAGAGAAAAAAAATGGTGTTTTACATATGCCATGATGTGAATCATGTAACTGCAACACACCCACTCGACTCTGTGAACACAGACCTTTAGTTCCCCCTTTCTGGAGCCTAACCTCCCAAGATACCTACGTAGTGACAAACGGAAGCGGTGGGTTGGGCCTCGACCACTTCTAAACCGGTATCACACTAGCAGTCAGCACTAAGCTAAGTTCCTACGTACTCTTATCGGATGTGCACCAGACTTTATTTGGCCAAGTGCAAAACCATACCTATCGAGCCATCGTATTAGTGTAGGTATGACGACTCTCCAATACCGATGACCCACCACCCTATATCTTATGCACATGTAACATTAATGTATTTCCCACCGAGCCAAAGCTCCCGGGATAATCCTGTCTATCACAAATATCTACCGAGCCAAAGCTCCACGGACTAACCCGTCCGTCTCAAAACCATCCGAGCAATCGACTCGCAAGCATCGTTTTGAGGGTAAAAATGGTGTCGTATTGAAAATGTTAATATGAAATTTGTTCGTCTCGGCGAGATCTATAACTTTTATGTTGAGCACTTTTTGATTTGAAGCCATCCTAAACCTTTATTTTCATTTTCCGCGCACCCGCTCAGAAATAACCTTTTTTCCTATTTAGACAAAACTTTTCATATATATATATATATATATATATATATATATATATATATATATTGATACTTAATATAATTAGAAAGAAAACTTCATCTTCTTCCTCAAGTTTTGACCGGACCATAGAGTGAGAGTGACAGCGAGGGTTCTAAATTCGTGAAGCTTCAGATCGCCTCCGTCGGAGCTACGGTGCTCGGAATCGCAAACAGACCATAGATCCAGAAAGCTCTCACCGAGATCTTCATGTTTGTGGTAAGTATTTCTCGTTTTGTGGAAGTTTTTCGTTAGTGTTTTCTGACCTAACCTCTCTCTTGGCCTTGATATTGTAGATTTCGCTTCCCCGCGTCTTCTTTTGGCTAGATTTGTGACCTGGAGTAATTTGGGAGACCGATTGGAGTAGAAAATGAGGCAAGTGGTGTTCTTGCCCTCTCTCTTGCTCCCTTCCTCTTTATTTTGCCAGGTTTCGTTGAGTTGTCATGTTTATATTGTAATGCCCTGAAACTCAAAGGAGCAAAGGGGGATGTTTTGGGCCAGTTTGAGTTCTGGCTGCAGGCACACGGCCTGGGACACGGGCGTGTCCTAGGGCGTGTCAAGCCTGTGTCGACACTAAGGCGGGAAGTCGACACTTTGATCTCGACATTGTGTCGAGACTGGGCACACGGCCTGCGACACGGGCGTGTCGTAGGGCGTGTCGACCCGTGTCGACACTTAGCCGCGAAGTGTAGAGACCGTGTACACATCTTGGAGCCCAGGCGTGTCAAGGTGACATGGGCAAGGACACGGGCGTGTCCTAGAACCCGTGCAGTGCTCGGGTTGAAAAAGGGGAAAAATCATGGGGTACACGGCCGGCTACACGGCCGTGTTAGGTGGAACACGGGCGTGTCAGCTCGAACACGGGCGTATTCGATACCCGTGTGAGGTTCCAGGTGATTCGATTTTGACGGCGAATGAGGCACACGGCCCTGGACACGGGAGTGTGCCAGGCCGTGTTCGGTCCAGATTGGGCATTTCAGCCCCGAATCAAAGCCGTTCGTTTCCTTGTTTTGAGATCCAACGGCTGGGGGATGTTCCTGAAGGGATATACCCGGGTTTTGACTTAGAAAACCGTTACTTTTCTTCACTTGTTCTCTTTCTAAATCCTTAGTGAAAGAGGAGAGCCAAGAGTGGAAGAGGAGCTAGATCCGCCATTGGAGGAGCTTCGGAGCTCCGAATCGCAAGCCGACTCCGGATCCACGGAGGCAACGCTAGTGTAGTGATTTTCATCCGATTACTTTGCAATGGCACCAAAGAGGAACGCAAGGGTAACGATCCTCAGCTTGAGCATGAGTCGCTCTCTTTCTTTGCATAGGAAGCCCGCTCTCGCGAGTTGGCGGGGAGTTGGAGGCGTTCCTTCGGGTAGATATGTGAAGTCCCCGTTGTTTAGAGTCCGTATGCGAGAACGGACATAGGCATGATGTGTGAAGCCTACCCGGACATGTTGGTCTGGATCGGTGATGTTGCATTGCATAAGGCCGGAGAAGACTTCGTGCTATTGGTTGTTTTTCGGGTTTTCTACGTGGTAGATTGCAGCAGGGAGCCTTGGGGATTAACCCAAAGGTGCACCCGGAAAACTGGGCGGATTCGAGATCTTGCCAACTTGGTGGCTTGAGAGCCAACTTGAACATAACGGGGTTATGTGACTTGTGATGGAAATGGGACTCGGTGGAAGTTTGACCCGCGCAAATGGCTTAAATTGCCGTTGCGACGTGAGCACGGGTTAGATGGAATCGTACCTGTTCTATGTCGTTCGGTTAAAGAGACCTAAAGGCACGTGGCACTTACCGTTGGCATAGATTAGGGTCTTCGGCGGTCTATGGCTTAAATTGTCGTGACCCAGGCCAGGAAGACAAATTGCTCATAGGTTTGGCCGTCTAAGTGGCGGTGGTGAGTCCGGAATGTTAATGGCTTAAATTGACGTGACATCGACCGGTTCACCGAGAATGTGCCCTGAGTGCACAGGGCGTGTCGCCGTGCGAGCCAACGTCTGTGATGAAATGGCTATGGTTATATACATTGCTCGCTTATGCTAATGAAATGCAGGGAAGGAGCATCGCCGCCCCGAGTTGGGGGCGGGATCGTTATAATTTGGTCAGCATTGCTGACCGTTGCCTTGTTTTGCCACCGTGCGGTGGCTTGTTGCTTGCAGGTGCAGCTGGACCAAGCGGTCAATAGCGGGCTAAAGCCCTTTTTGCGAAGCTGGCACTCGAAGGCCCAAGTAGTAGTGTTTACTGCTTTATTCATGTATGATCGGCCTGCGTGCCGTGGTTTGTAAAACATGTATTATTCAAGTGAAACATTTTGTAAGGTCTTGAGGCCGGTTTTGGGTATTTTTGTATAACATTCCTTTTGGTTTTAGTGGACATTCATGCTCCTATGCTGGGTTCTTGTTTACAACTCTTATATACTGCTTCCGCTAGAATGCTCTGTGTAGGACGTTGAGATTGGTTGGATGGTTTCCATACGTAACCACCCGGTCTGTCTGTGGTATATGGCGTCGGGCCCCGGCCGGACCTACTGCTTTATACTATGCGACGGATAGGGGGTGTTACAATTTGGTATCAGACTACTGGTTTTGGTCGGGCTTAAAGTTAATTCGTGGGGGAATTCTTTTTAAGGGGTGGTGAGCACATTGTGTGCGTCATCGTTATAACGGTAAAAGAACCCATGAATGTCCACTTAGGAATGAAAATACTGGTGTTTGAGGAACCTGCGTGTTCCTATAATTGCTGTTTGTAATTTATTTGGTCACTTAACGGTGTTTTGTACCACTATAGGTGACCCGAAGTGGTGTTGGGCCATCAGAACGCCGAGTTTCTGAGGCTAGTAGTGCACCGGAAGTTGCTCCTGCAACACCTCTGTCGGCTGAGAATATACGATTGGTGGCTGAAGCGGTGTTGGCCATGATAAATGCGCAGCCTGGAAGGCAAGCACAGCAGCCCGCTCCTGTGTTGGAGCAAGTACCTCTTCAAGAGGCTGAGCCGAGGAGAGTGGAGCAGGTGGTTGTGTAACCGGTGGTGCCAAGGAGGGCAACTGAGAGGCAGCTAAAGCATGTAATGAGCTTTAACCCTCCGTTATTCTCGGGGTTGGGAACCCCATCTCAGGCTGAAGACTGGCTCTCCAGAGTGAAGAGAGTCATGACAGCGACGAAGACGGAGGAGTGGCAAATGACCACCATCGCTACGTTCCTTTTGCACGGCGAAGCAAGGATGTGGTGGGAAGGATTGGAGTTGCACTTACTGAGAGGTAGGCAACTTGGTGATGTCTCGATGGAGGAGTTCTCGAGATTATTTTTTGCTAGATACCTCCCTTTGACGCAGAAGATAGCGTTGGAGAATGAGTTCCTGAAGTTGGTACAGGGTGAGAGGAGCGTGGATGAATATCTCCACGAGTTTACTCGTCTGAGTCGTTATGCTAGCTCCACCATCATGGATGAGGAGCGCAAGACTAATCGCTTCTATGAAGGCTTGAGGGATGAGTTGAGACTACTACTATCGGGGCCGATGATGCAGTGTTTCTTAACCTTGGTCAATACTGCCCGGTCCTTGGAGAAGGACATGAAGAATGTGCAAGCGAAGAAAAGCTTGGGTGAAAAGAAATCTGAGTTCAGAGTGCCGACTACTTCAAAGGCCGGCTATCGGAGGTGTTTCAAGAAGCATAGGACTTCGGGTCCAGCTCCTTCTGGTGCTTCTGGGGAGACTGCGAGTCGGACCCCGGGCGCGTGCTTTACGTGTGCAAAGACGGGGCATTTCGCCCGTGATTGTTGGAGCGGACGTCCTAAGTCCGAGAGGAAGCCGGGAGCTACTTATGAAGAGAAGGGAAAGGCGATGGAGTCGACCGCATCCCATTATGCTCCGGCCCAACCAAGGGTCTACAATCTTGGCCAACAGGAGGCCATTAAACAAGCTGATGTGGTGACAGGTATGATTTAATTTATAGCAAGTCAATTTCTGTATATGCTTGTTATGCACATGTTACCTTACCACTACTTGTTTAGGTTTTGTAATGATTTGTGACAATCCGGCTCGAGCACTCTTCGATACGGGAGCTTCACACTCCTTCTTGTCCGAAGGATTTATATCACGCATCAGAGTCCCTTCTTCGATGGCGAAGGATAAGTTGGATGTGTTGTTGCCCAATGGGTGTTCGATGCGAGCGGATAGGATTTGCGATGTTAAGGTTCGTATTGGGGAGCAGGAGTTTGACCTGCGGGCGTCCTTACTTCCGTTGGTGGAGTTCGACGTCATATTTGGCATGGACTGGCTCTCGGAGCAGCAGGCCCATATAGATTGCGGTAGCAAGGAAGTCAAGCTGGGAGCATGTCGTGAGACGACTTTTACGGGCTTAAAGGGGTCGAGCAAGACGTTGATGTCTGCTACTCAGGTGGTGAAGGCGGTTCGTGCCGGAGCAGAACTGTTCTTTACACTAGTGGAGGTTGCAAAGCCGAAGCCCGCGTTGGATTGTATTTCAGTGGTATCGGAATACCCTAATGTGTTCCCCGCAGATCTTCCTGGAGCCCCGCCTCAGCGGGAGATAGATTTTACGATCGAGCTAGTGCCAGGTGCAAAGCCTGTGTCACGATCTCCGTATCGGCTAGTGCCTAAGGAAATGGCGGAGCTGAAAGTTCAACTGTAAGAGTTGTTGGAGCAAGGGTATGTGCGCCCGAGTTCTTCGCCTTGGAGCGCACTGGTCCTCTTTGTTAAGAAGAAGGACGGAAGCTTGATGCTATGTATTGATTATTGAGAGCTAAACAAGCTGACGGAGAAGAACAAGTACCCGATCCCCCGGATTGATGATCTCTTTGATCAGTTAGTCGGGTCGACGGTGTACTCGAAGTTGGATCTCAAGGCTGGGTACTATCAGCTGCGAATAAGGGAGAGTGATATCCCGAAGACAGTGTTTAGTACGAGATACGGGCATTATGAGTTTACGGTCATGCCGTTTGGGCTGAGTAATGCGCCGTCAGTGTTCATGGATTTGATGAACAGGACGTTCAGGGAGTACTTGGACCATTTCGTGATCGTCTTCATCGACGATATTTTGGTGTACTCGCAAAGTGAGGAAGATCACTTCAAGCATCTTCATTTGGTGTTGGAGACGCTAAGGAGAAATCAGTTGTATGCCAAGTTCTCGAAGTGCGAGTTTTGGCTATCCTCAGTAGCGTTCCTCGGTCATATAGTGAGTGGAGAGGGTATTGCTGTGGATCCGGCGAAGATTGTTGCGATACGGGAGTGGCCTGAGCTTGCTACAGTAGCAGAAGTCCGGAGCTTTTTGGGGCTTGCCGGCTATTATAGGCACTTCGTAGAGAAGTTCTCGCGGATAGCGTTACCTCTCACTACTTTGACAAGGAAGGAGCATAAGTTCGTTTGGACGCCGGAGTGCGCGCGAGCTTTTGAGGAATTGAAGTGTCGGTTGACCACGACGCCTGTGCTGAGTTCGCCATGTGGAACCGAAGGCTATGAGATATATAGCGATGCTTCGGGCAGCGGTTTGGGTTGCGTGCTACTGCATCATGGAAGCGTGATAGCTTATGGCTCGAGAAAGCTAAAAGTGCACGAGAGGAATTATCCGGTCCATGACTTGGAGTTGGCGGCCGTGATTTTTGCCTTGAAGCTATGGAGACACTATTTGTACGGTGTGAAGATTGATATCTACGCCGACCACAAGAGCCTGAAGTATCTGATTGATCAGAAGGATCTGAATATGCGGCAGCGTAGATGGATGGAGTTCCTGGGGGACTATACATTCAAAATCCACTACGTGCCTGACAAAGGGAATGCGGTTGCGGACGCATTGAGTCGCTGAGCCCCAGCTCAAGCCAATTGGCTATCGGTGCATGATGAGCGGTTGGTGCGGGAGTTGGAGGCGTTGGAGATTGTTTGTGTGGATAGACAATCAAGTGCTGAAGCAGTCCTGAATTGGACTGAAGTCCAATATGACCTGGTTGATCGGATTCGGCAGGCTTTGGATATCGATGCTCATATGAAGCAGTTCATGATAGAGGCTCTGGATGGGTCAAATTCCCAATTCGTCGTGGAGGACGGATTTCTTTGGAGAGACGGTGGTTTGTGCGTCCCAAGTGTGGGCAATTTACGGGTGTACGAGCCGCATCATACCAAGTACTCGATTCACCCGGGGAGCACAAAGATGTACCGTGACGTGAAGAAACTATTTTGGTGGCCGGGTCTAAAGAAAGATGTGGCGCTATACGTAGCGAAGTGCCAAACTTGCGCCTTGGTAAAGGCGGAGTGCCAAAAGCCAGGAGGATTTCTTAAGTCCTTGCCTATTCCGGAATGGAAATTCGATGACATCTCTATGGACTTTGTGCACGGTTTGCCAAGGTCGCAAAAGGGGAACGACGCCATTTGGGTGGTTGTTGATCGATTAACGAAGGTGTCGCATTTTATTCCGCATAGGAAGGATGATCCGGTGGAGAAGTTGGCAAAGCTTTATGTGGATAACATAGTGCGGCTTCATGGTGTGCCCCGCAGCATCGTGAGTGACCGAGATGGGCGGTTCACCTCCAATGATTGGAGGCTTGTGCAGCAAATGTTGGGAACAAAGCTGAAATTCAACACAGCCTTCCATCCACAAACGGATGGGCAGACCGAGAGGGTTAATAGAACCATGGAAGACATGATTCGCATGTGTGTCTTGGATTTTGGAAAGCAATGGGAAGACCACCATTATTTGGTGGAGTTCGCATACAACAACAGCTACCAAGCGAGTATTCAGATGGCGCCCTTCGAGGCCCTATATGGTAGAAGATGTCGCACGCCGTTGTCTTGGTTAGAAACGGGTGAGTCAAAGTTATATAAGCGATCGGAAGTGGAGGATGCTACTTCTTTGGTGAGAACAATTCGGGAGAGGTTGCTTATCGCTCAGGACCGGCAAGCAAAGTACTATAATGTCAAGCATAGGAACGTGGTGTTCGTCGTGGGCGATTATGTATACTTAAAGATCAAGCAGTTCAAGGGTGTCTCGCGGGTGCGACGATTGAAAAAGCTAAGCCCAAGATACCTTGGACCGTTTGAGGTTCTGGAGCGAGTTGGTGAAGCGGCCTATCGGTTGAAGCTTTCAGTAGAGCTAAGTGGTTTACATGATGTATTCCATATTTCGGTGCTTCGGAAGGCGGTGCAAGAGCCTACGCAAGTGATCGCGGTCGATCAGGTGTCGGTGGATAGTGGGCTAACGACAAAGGTCAAGCCCGTGCGGATTGAGGACTCAGAGGTCAAGCGACTACGCAATAAAGAGATCAGGATGGTCAAGGTCCGGTGGGACAATTGCGGTCGTGAGGAGCTCTCTTGGGAGCGAGAGCAGACTATGCTTGACGAGTATCCGGAGTTGTTCCGCTCAGGTACAAATTTTGTTTTTGTATGTCTTTCCTTTATGTAATTTCGTGGACGAAATTCTTTTAAGAGGGGTAGAGTTGTAATGCCCTGAAACTCAAAGGAGCAAAGGGGGATGTTTTGGGCCAGTTTGAGTTCTGGCTGCAGGCACACGGCCTGGGACACGGGCGTGTCCCAGGGCGTGTCAAGCCTGTGTCGACACTAAGGCGGGAAGTCGACACTTTGATCTCGACATTGTGTCGAGACTGGGCACACGGCCTGCGACACGGGCGTGTCGCAGGGCGTGTCGACCCGTGTCGACACTTAGCCGCGAATTCGACACTGTGCTTTGACGTTGTGTCGAGACATGGCACACGGCCTGCGACACGGGCGTGTCGCAGGGCGTGTCAGCCCATGTCGGCACTCGTCCCGCGAAGTGGACACTTTGGTGTCGACAATGTGTCGAGACATGGCACACGGCCTGCGACACGGGCGTGTCGCAGGGCGTGTCGACCCGTGTCGACACTTAGCCGCAAAGTGTCGAGACCGTATACACGGCTTGGAGCCCAGGCGTGTCAAGGTGACACGGGCAAGGACACGGGCGTGTCCTAGAACCCGTGTAGTGCTCGGGTTGAAAAAGGGGAAAAATCATGGGGTACACGGCCGGCTACACGGCCGTGTCAGGTGGAACACGGGCGTGTCAGCTCGAACACGGGCGTGTTCGATACCCGTGTGAGGTTCCAGGTGATTCGATTTTGACGGCGAATGAGGCACACGACCCTGGACACGGGCGTGTGCCAGGCCGTGTTCGGTCCAAATTGGGCATTTCATCCCCGAATCAAAGCCGTTCGTTTCCTTGTTTTGAGATCCAACGGCTGGGGGATGTTCCTGAAGGGATATACCCGGGTTTTGACTTAGAAAACCCTTACTTTTCTTCACTTTTTCTCTTTCTAAATCCTTAGTGAAAGAGGAGAGCCAAGAGTGGAAGGGGAGCTAGATCCGCCATTGGAGGAGCTTCGGAGCTCCGAATCGCAAGTCGACTTCGGATCCATGGAGGCAACGCTAGTGCGGTGATTTTCATCCGATTACTTTTCAATGGCGCCAAAGAGGAATGCAAGGGTAACGATCCTCATCTTGAGCATGAGTCGCTCTCTTTCTTTGCATAGGAAGCCCGCTCTCGCGAGTTTGCGGGGAGTTGGAGGCGTTCCTTCGGGTAGATATGTGAAGTCCCCGTTGTTTAGAGTCTGTATGCGAGAACGGACATAGGCATGATGTGTGAAGCCTACCCGGACATGTTGGTCTGGATCGGTGATGTTGCATTGCATAAGGCCGGAGAAGACTTCGTGCTCTTGGTTGTTTTTCGGGTTTTCTACGCGGTTGATTGCAGCAGGGAGCCTTGGGGATTAACCCAAAGGTGCACCCGGAAAACTGGGCGGATTCGAGATCTTGCCAACTTGGTGGCTTGAGAGCCAACTTGAACATAACGGGGTTATGTGACTTGTGATGGAAATGGGACTCGGTGGAAGTTTGACCCGCGCAAATGGATTAAATTGCCATTGCGACGTGAGCACGGGTTAGATGGAACCGTACCCGTTCTATGTCGTTCGGTTAAAGAGACCTAAAGGCACGTGGCACTTACCGTTGGCATAGATTAGGGTCTTCGGCGGTCTATGGCTTAAATTGTCGTGACCCAGGCCAGGAAGACAAATTGCTCATAGGTTTGGCCGTCTAAGTGGCGGTGGTGAGTCCGGAATGTTAATGGCTTAAATTGACGTGACATTGACCGGTTCACCGAGAATGTGCCCTGAGTGCACGGGGCGTGTGGCCGTGTGAGCCAACGTGTGTGATGAAATGGCTATGGTTATATACATTGCTCGCTTATGCTAATGAAATGCAGGGAAGGAGCATCGCCGCCCCGAGTTGAGGGCGGGATCGTTATAATTTGTTCAGCATTGCTGACCGTTGCCTTGTTTTGCCACCGTGCGGTGGTTTGTTGCTTGCAGGTGCAGCTGGACCAAGCGGTCAATAGTGGGCTAAAGCCCTTTTTGCGAAGCTGGCCCTCGAAGGCCCAAGTAGTAGTGTTTACTGCTTTATTCATGTATGACCGGCCTGCGTGCCGTGGTTTGTAAAACATGTATTATTCAAGTGAAACATTTTGTAAGGCCTTGAGGCCGGTTTTGGGTATTTTTGTATAACATTCCTTTTGGTTTTAGTGGACATTCATGCTCCTATGCTGGGTTCTTGTTTACAATTCTTATATACTGCTTCCGCTAGAATGCTCTGTGTAGGACATTGAGATTGGTTGGATGGTTTCCATACGTAACCACCCGGTCTGTCTGTGGTATATGGCGGCGGGCCCCGGTCGGACCTACTGCTATATACTATGCGACGGATAGGGGGTGTTACATATATTTCGTTGAAAATTATCTCTAAATTTCATTAAAACTTGTCGCTCTATTTCATTGAAACTTGTCTGACAAATTCCAAGTATTTTTCTTTGGATTGTGACTTGTCTTTAAATTTCTAAGTTAATTCATTGAACCTTTACCCCCAATTCTTGTTCTGTAGATTTGGTATTCAAATTTGGTTGCCCTGCCATTTTATTTATCGAGTTATGTAGATCGTTGCGGCGCCTTGTGCGTCTCATGGTTTTGTTTATACTACACTTTGATTAACCCTTGAAATGTTCTTATGCAGTCCACTTTATTGGTTAACCATGAGTCCGTGATGAACAAAAGGATCTCTGCTTGTATAATTATGTAACTAAAGAAACACAAATGGACTATCTGCGTTGGGATTTCTCCCTCGGCATAGTGCCTTATGGTTGAGTCTGTGCGTGTTATGGACTTTCATCCCCGACACATTACCTTAGCTTGGTCTGTGTGCATTGGGGTTTCTCCCTCGGCATGGTGCCTGTTGGCTGGGTTTGTGCGCGCGGTGGACCTTTTTCCCGGCACAGTACTCCTTATTGTTGAGCTAATCAGTCTCATTTTTTTATTATTACTGATGAATTACATGAATATTAATGAAAAATAAATGTTTGAACTTCTGATGTTGGAACTTTGTTGTGTCTAGTTGATGTGATTAGCTATTCTTGCTCGGCTATATTTACTGTTTGCCTACTTTTACTTTGTCGCTGGCCTTTTATTGCAGTCGTTTTATAGATTTCTTTCACTTTGATGTTTGTTTAGGCTACCTTTACTCTTTGCACCATTTATAACTTGCTTCTGAGGTGTTCTTCTTTTGAATGCCTCAGGATCAGAGCAGTTACAGGTTTATCTGACCGTTTTATGCTTCTGGTGTTGCGGGTTGTTGCGGCCATTTGATTCCACCTCAAATCTTTGAGGTAATTATCTTTGTTTAGACTTGTCAGATTTTACTATGGGTTTGTGTCAGTTGTTGACGCCCATAGTCTTGAACTTTTTCTGTGATAGACTACTTGCTGCTTTTACTGTTGTTACTTTTTTCCTGTATATACTTGCTCTTTGGGAAGAATTTATATTATGATGCATTTAGTTATTTTAAAGTATATAAAACTGCATTCTGAAACATTCGCATGACGTAATTTTTAACTGCAAAATCTATTACTTTTAAGCGCTATAAACGTCTTTTATATATATATATATATATTAAATGTAGAAGTCACATCATCATTATAATATGCTAGACCTTTATTCTCACATAGGATAACAAATGAATCAACTAAGTATTTTCCGCCGCGTAAAACTTATATATTTTCTCACCTATGGACTAGTGATCTACCCGGCCGAGAGACACGGTCAGTAAATCAAATAACTTATATGTATTGTCTTTAACTTAATTTCATAAGTCTTTTACATGAAGTAAATGTGAGGACGAGTAGCCTGAGCGTCTGCAGTTGTCCCCTGCACGACATGACATCACAATGCATATTTTCTCTACTCTTACGTATTTGTTTTTTGAATACAGAGAAAATGCGGGGTGTGGCACTCTCCCTCAAGCTGGAGCATATATATCTACCATGCCGAGCTTGCTACAAACCTCCCCAAAAGAAGTAACTGTCTTGGTGAAGAAATCAGCTAGTTCTCTCTCTGAGGAAACAAACAGAGTGCATATTTGATTCTTCAAAATCTCCTGACTAATAAAGTGGCAATCAACATCTATGTCCTTTGTGCTTTCATGAAAGACGGGATTCCTCGAAATATATATGGCTACCTTATTATCACAGAACATTGGCGGAGGATGATTATAAACCTCTCCAAAATCAAGTATAAGTGTTTGTAACCACTTCAACTTATAAGTAGTTAGAGTCATGCTCCTATACTCAGCTTCTGCACTTGAGCTGAAAACTACCACTTGTTTCTTGCTCTTCCAGTTGACCAAATTCCCACAAAAAAAGTACAGAACCCCGACGTAGACTTCTTTTTTTCTTATAATCTACATTGCTAACATCAGAGTATGCCTCAACCTTAACATGTCCCCTTTTATGAAACAGAAGTCCTTTCCCTGGATCAGCTTTCACATACTCTAGCATTTTCATTGCTGACTGAAGATGACACTCTTTAGGAGTATCAAATAACTGGCTCACTCTTCCCACTGCATAACAAATATCTAGTCTTATAATTGTCAGATAAATGTGTTTCCCCATAAGCCGTCTGTACCTCGTGACATCTTCAAGAAGAGGTGTGTTCTTACTCCAGAACTTGTCATCTCCAACAGATATCAGAGATCAAGCAGGTTTAGCCCCGAGCAGACCTGTCTCTTATAAGAGATCCAAAGCATACTTCCGTTGTGCAAGAAAGATAGACCCTGGTTTCCTGAATATTTCAATCCACATGAAATATTTTGGAGAGCCCATATCTTTAGTAACAAAATGCTGAAGAACGTGCTTTTTTGTCATATGCACACCTTTTCTATCATCCCCTGTTAAAAGAATGTCATCCACATAAACCGCAAGGATAACAAAACCAACTGATACTTTGTGAATGAACAAAAAGTGATATGCAGCACTTCAAGCAAATCCAACCATGGAAATAACTTTGTTGAACTTCTCAAACCAGGCCCTGGTGTAACGCCCCTAATTTTTTGATGTTTATTTTAATTTCTTTAGTGACATAATAATGACGTTAGGGCGTTACGTTGATGCGTAGTTAACTAGCGTCGTTGTCAGAGAGTGATTTTTTTGCTCATTGAAATATGAGGGTTTGACTCGGTGGGTTTTAGTAGGTTGATGTTGGGCGTAACTTCGGGGAATTTTAACCCGACTTTGGTTTGTCAAATTTTAACTTCAACTACACCATTGGTTTTGTGGCATTCGTATTTATCCTTGGTGCGAATTTTGTGGAAATCTGAGATGATTCAAGTTTTTGGTTGTTTAGATGTTTAAATATTAATAATAATATAATATTATATATATAAATATATAAGTTCGTACGTTTAGACGGAACCCTATTCATCATCTATCCCAAGTCATCAAATGAAATAGCGGAATAAGTATAGAGATGGACATCGCGAGGTCTTTGACGGTTGCCTGTAGGAGCTCCAGTGCTCGAAATCATCGTCGGAGGGTAGATTCGGAAAGCTCTCGTCGAGATCTACGCGTGTGCGGTAAGTTTTCCCTATTCTGTGGTCTTTTGGCATTAGGGTTTTGATTTTGAGTCTCATTTATCCCAAAAAGTTTCAGGAATCATTGCCTCAGAGTTATTGCGGTCGATCCTTGGAGCGAAGCGCTCTTGAGGCCGTATTTTGGTAGCTCTTGAGGCGAGTGGTGATTTCTTTCTCCTTATTATGTCTTTTGTTCGTATTTCTTTTACTTCCTCTTGATTTTTCCCTCCTTAGAAGATAGGAGTAGTGTAGGGTTCGGCTAGGTCGAAGTCCACCAGGTAGAGAAGGAAATTGATCGTGAAATTAGTCTACTATGGGTAAGTCAACATGTGAGAATTCGTCGAATATTGGTATTGTTGTTGAGCGAAAATGGAAATGGGAGAAGGTTGTCGGGGGCACCAGCAACTAACGGGTGTGTTCGATCTCACAAGCAAGGATGATTGAAGAAGAAGGTTGCAGTAATAACAGAGAGGTTGTTGACAGAGCAAGGAGAAGCCTCTGAGTGCTCGAGAGTGGAGCAAGCGCTTGATCAAGGGTTGTGGAGATAGAGGAGAGGTAAGGAGTTTGTTGATCCGAGTGCAGAGATGGCCGGGAAGGTTGATCAAGAACTGTCGAGCAGACGGTTACTTTGATGGTTCTGCTTGCCGGTTGACTCCGAGAGAAGTGAGTTGAGAAGAAGAGGGGGCCGCTAGCAGCGACAACAACAGACTTCGCCAGCTGCGGCTTAAATTCCACTCTTGTGATGGGTTTTCCTTTGATTAATATTCAGTTATTACAGCTTGAGTTACACCTTTACATGGAAAGCAAATAAATGGTACATAGGGGGGAGTTGGCGGCTAAGGAAAGAAGTTTCTAGAGGAGGGAGCGCAGACTGAGAAGAGAGTTCTGCAGAGAGGACATGTGAGGTTGTGCGGACTAGAAAGTGGAGTCAGCAAGGTCCGATGCTTTGACCTTGCCGGAGGTTGTCCTTGAGTTTATGTCCTCTAGAATGAGAGGTATGGGAGGCTATTTATAGGCCCGAGGAGGTAACCTATTTTTGTAACGTCACCCCCGATGAGTCGGCCAGTTTAGCGAGTAGAACTGGGAGTTTGCCGAGTACGCACCAAGTCGTGCGGTTAGGGGACTTGTCTTCTGAAGTTGATCCTGATGCTGGCGGAATGGGACGAGTCTGCCTCTTCTATATAGAGGGATCCCATGCCAATATATGCGGGCTGAGGAGTTATCCGCCCATAACTGGGAAGAAGTGGTTGGAAAGCTGATCTGTGGACTGCATAGTGAGTCTGCCTCTGCTACAGGGAAGTGTGCTGGTGGAAAGCTGGAGGGCTCAGTGGCGCACTGGAAGAATCCGCCCAGCCAGTGGTGGACGAGACGAGTCCGCCTCTGCTGGAGGATTGGCACTGGGTCAGAGGTTGCCGACCTGAATAGAGCAGGTCGCCTTCCTACTTAAGAAGTCCGTCTAGCGGACTGAAGTGTTAAGTAGTGTAACTAGTCCACCTAGCCAGCGGCGGACGGGATGGATCCGCTGAATGTTTTGCGGTTTGGCGGAGAGCTCGAGCAAATCCACGCTCCTTTGTCGGACTGAGCTAGAGTCTGCGAACTATAGGCGGGCGAGCTGGTCGACTAGGCGACTTGGTGGACTGAAGAAGCAGGTCGCCCCCTTTGCTGAAGTCCGCCTATCTGTTGGAATGGACAGGCTTCCTCCCTTGCTGGGCGGCCTAGAGGTTGTCGACCTCAGGTAGGATACCCTGAGAGTTGTCACGTTGTTGGGTGACCAGGAGGTAGGTAGCCTGGCATTGAGTGACCTGGAGGCAGGTCGCCTAGTGAGGAAGCAGGGTGTCTTGGTCGCTGTACAACATGCAAGAGTGGGTTATTGAAGACCGTGACTACTGCCGAGCATGTGGCTAAATGACGGACTCGCCGGATAGGAATCCAAGTCCACCACAGTTGGGAATTCCACCTTTCAAAATGGAGAATCATGGTGTGGTTAGCTGATCAAACCGTGCGGCCTACAAGTGCAGACTGAGGAATCAGTACATAGCCCTACAGAACAAGCGTCTGTTGCGCGAGCTAGGCGGTCAGACCGGGGAGACCGCCCTAGCAGTGCGGCCTGAGCGGACAGAGAAGTCTGTCCTCCCACACAGACTCGTGTCAACCTCCATGGAGAACCTGGAGCAGGCCGTGACTAGCAAGCTTGCTAACTTGCGAGGGATCATCAATTTATGGGTTAACAGAATCCCCGCACTTCTTTAAGTCCCAAAGGAAACTTTGAAAAAGTTGGAGACCCACAAAAATCGTGATCCACCCCTGAGAAAAGTAATAGGTAAGGAGAGATAGAACCTGATGTCTCTCCTTTAAAAGAAGTTTGTCAAAGCCTATCTTTCTCCAACAAAGGAAAAGTTAATGCAAGCAAAGAAAGGAGGGTACACCTTGTGTGTACCTGAATTGTCTTTGCAAAATGAAGAAGACATGAATCCCTTCCACTGAGCTCTACAAAACAAAGATTAGAAGAAAGACACAGAAGAGTAATAACTTGTAAGTACCTGATGGAGGCTTGCAAGCACCTGTTATCCACTGCAAAATAAAGAGTAAGTAGTAGGCGTGAAAGAAAAATAAGTTGTAAGTACCTGAAGGCGACTTGCAAGCGTCTGCTAGTTTCTGCAAAGGATAAGTTATACGCAGATATGATGGTATATGTATGAAAACAAGCTGCAAGTACATGAAAAAAACTTGCAAATACCTACTAATCTCTGCAAAAAAGAAAGAGTGAGCAGCAGATATAAAAGAAAAGTAGGTTGCAAGTACCCGGATGGAACTTGCAAATATCTGCTAATCTCTACAAAAAGGAAGAGTGAGCAGCAGATATAAATGAAAAGTAGGATGCAAGAACCTGGATGGAACTTGCACATATCTGCTAATCTCTGCAAAAGACAATTGTGAGCAACAGATATAAAAGAAAAGTAGGTTGCAAGTAGCTTGATGGAACTTGCAAATATCTGTTAATCTCTACAAAAGAGAAGTTAGAAGCAGATATGAAATAAAGCTAAGTTACAAATACCTGATGGGAGCTCGCAAATATCTGCTGAACTCTACAAGAAAAGAGTTAGGAGCAGATATGATATAAGAAAGTAAGCTGCAAGTACCTAAAAAGAACTTGTAAGTATCTACTGAACTCTGCAAGAAAGGAGTTAGAAGCAGATATGATATATGAAAGTAAGCTGCAAGTACCTGAAATGAACTTGCAAGTATCTGCTGAACTCTGCAATAAAAGAGTTAGAAGCAGATATGATATATGAAATTAAGCTGCAAATACCTGAAAGGAACTTGCAAGTATCTGCTGAACTCTGCAAGAAAAGAGTTAGAAGCAGATATGAAAGTAAAGCTAAGCCGCAAGTACCTGGATGGAACTTTGAATCATCATCTGATAGAGCTTCATGTAAGCAATGCATATAAGATGAGCATAAGTAAAACAGATGTTGCAAATCATTTTGATAGGTCGGATTTAACCTGTTAACCTGTGAATTGAAAGAGCCAGTTGATAAAAAGAGTTCTATACTCGGGGATGAACAAGAAAGACTGGATGCTGCCATAGGAGATCACCCATGGGCCATATGCATCGCTTGCCCGAGAAAGGTCATTACGATTATTGTCCTACTAAAAGCAGGCTGGCTGTGCATCCTTGAGAAGGGAATAAGAGAAAAGCATGTAGAGGAAATCCTGGGAAGGATCGTTAGATACACTACTCTCATGCCTCAGGTTATAACATCGCTGATCAATAAGGACAGGTGTGCCAAGTGGTCTATAACATTGCTCGCATGTGGAAAAGATCAGCGAGTGAAGTTGTGGGCCTCGCGAAAACAAGGGTACACTTGATCGCCATTGCTTGTCAAACAAAGATCATCGTAACTGTAATGTATCCTTTGCGAAGCACAGCAGAGCTAACACATGGGACCTCCCTTGATAACAACTTTTTGTCAAATACCGGCCAGGATCCGAAGTCCTGAAGTTCACCTTATAGATTGAGCGGCACCCACTGCACATACGCGAACACTCCCCACTATATGTGGTCATCATGGCCTTAAGTCCAAGAACAATCTATGGAAGGAAACAATAAGACTCTACGATATCTCGATGGTTCAGTGATCTCTTTGGCAAAGAGAAAATCGGGGTGGAAACAGTCTAAAAAGGGAAATGTGTTAGTATAGGATCTCTTCTGTAAAATTTATTGAAATGAAAGAAACAACACTCAGAGGTGCTTTAGAGAGAAAATGTTTGAAATTATCTAAAGTAAGAGTAACCGGTAATGGTTGTGAGGAGCCTTGAGGATTTGGCGTTGTTCTCCCTCAACTCAAAATAGTCTTCCAAGCTCACCTCGTCAATAACGTCACAGGTAATGTTGATAATGAGGTTAGGATATTCGTTGATTTGGCTCACTCCTTTTGAGCAACAACGAGTGTCTGCAACCTCTTTGCCTTTTGAAGTTGACGGATCAGAGTGATCATCTTTGGGGAACAAGTCACGTATCTTCCCCTGCCTTAGAAACCTTTGTAATAGTTGACGAAGTGCTCGACAGTTTTCAGTGGAGTGACCTTATTCATTATGGAATTCGCAGTACGGATCCGAGACTTTAGATCTTTGATCAGTCGGCTGGTAAGGCGTTTTGAAATCAGCCCTACCCTTCATGACTTGGCTCACTTCTTGCATGACTTCATCTAGTTCAGACTCTGGTAAGTCATCATCTTGTTGTTGATGAACCGAAGTTGTTTGCGAAGATGGGGCCGGCAGTAGTAACAACTTATTTTGGGAAAGATCATGACTCGAGAAGAGGGGTCGATGACGTTGAAATCTTCTTCACTTTCTTGAGTGGGATGGAAAATCTTTCCGAGGAGACCTTATATGTTGCTTGTAAGAAGGAGAATCTCTCTCTGCTATAAGCCTAGAGATGAAGCTGGGGTTAATTTTCTCACCTCGAATGTATGAGTTGGCTAAGACAATAAACTCTTGATATGTTCTTGGTGCTCGGACATTAGCTTCAAACTTGAGTGGCCCAACACGCAAACCGTGTATTAGAGCCACTCGGTACATTTCTTGATCAACGATCTCAATGTCCAAGATTTCTTTCTGGAATCGATCTACAAATTGAGACCCAGTCTCATTCTCTCGTTACCTGATCTCAAAGAGGGCTTCTGGACCGCCCTTTCTTTTTGTTGAAGTAGAAAAACTTAGCAACAACTCACTTCGCAGATCATCAAAGGAAGTGATGGAATGAGGGCGCATACCATAGAACCAATCCATCACTTGTCCATCAAAGGTTGTTACAAGGAGCTTGCACTTAGTAGCATCTGAGAGAGTCTTGAAAGCTATGGCTGATTCAAAATCTTGAAGATGCTTCATTGGATCAGTCTCTCTAGTATAAGTTGGTAACCACGGCTCTCTGAAATTGGCTGGAGTTGGTTCTTGTCGAACATTTTCTGAAAATTGTGACGGCTCTTCCTCCTCTCCTACAGTATAAGGAATGAAGGGAGCATAAGTTGTAGTTGCAAAAGCAGTAGGTGGATAAAAGGGAAAAGCTGCTGCGGGGGGAGCAAAGGCAGGAGCAGATGAGTAAGGATGAGTTCCCTGAAAGTTCAAAAATCTTGCTGGGCTTCCTCGGGCAGCTTCCCGGAATAAATTTTGACGAGCTGCAAACTCATTTTGAGGTCGCAAAGGGGTTGCAGGCCCATGCAGAAAGGTTGGTGTCTAAGGAGGAGGATAGGCTAGAGGATAAGCCGGAGGATAAGCTTGCTGATTCTCAAGTATTGGTGTTGCATTGACTAGAGGAACTGGTGTTGCTGCAGATTGCATCTCTAATCGCTGCGTGATTGCAGCTAGAGTACGGTTGATTGACTAAAATTGCTGGGCAGTTTCACTACGTGATTGCGCTAAGGCTTCCCAAAGTGAGTCCCCACTAGGACTTAGAGCAAAGTTCTCAGCTAATTGATGATCTGACATAGCTAACTGTTGGATTTCACTATCTATTCGAGATTTGAAGGTCATGTGTTAACTGTTGATGCGCGGAAATGAAATGATGAGAAGTTTGTCGCAGGCACCAGCAGCTAACGGGTGTGTTCAGTATCACAAGCAAGGATGATTGAAGAAGAAGGTTGCGGGGATAACAGAGAGGTTGTTGAGGGAGCAAGGAGAAGCCTTTGAGTGCTCGAGAGTGGAGCAATCGCTTGATCAAGGGTTGCGAGGATAGAGGAGAGGTAAGGAGGTTATTGATCTGAGTGCGGAGATGGCCGGGAAGGTTGATCAGGATCTATCGAGCAGACGGTTACTTTGATGGTTGTGCTTGCTGGATGATGCCGATAAAAGTGAGCTGAGAAGAAGAGGGGGCCACTAGCAGCGACAACAGCAGACTTCGCCCTCCACGGCTTAAATGTCACTTTTGCGAAGGGCTTTCCTTTGATTAATATTCAATTATTACAGCTTGAGTTACACCTTTACATGGAAAGCAAATAAACGGTACATAGGGGGAAGCTGGTAAGGAAAGAAGTTGCGAGAGGAGGCTGCACGAAATTAGATAAAAGGTCGGCAAAGAGGACATGTGAGGCCGCTAGCAAATCAAAGCTCCTTTGGCTTACTGAGCAAGTGTTCACGAACTTTAGGCGGGCGAGCTGGTCGATTGGGACACCTGGCGGACTGAAGAAGTAGGTCGCCCCCTTTGCTGAAGTTCGCCTCTCTATTAGAATGGATAGGCTTACCGCCCCTGCTGGGCGGCCTGGAGGTTGTCGCCCTCAGGTAGGCGACCCTACGAGTTGTCGCGTTGTTGGGCGACCTAGATGCAGGTTGTCTGGCGTTGAGCGACCTGGAGGCAGGTCGCCTATTGAGGAAGCGGGGTGCCATGCTCGTTGTACAACTTGCAGGAGTGGGCTGTTGAAGACCGTGACAACTGTCGAGCATGCGGCTAAATGACGGTCTCAGCTAATAGTAATCCGAGGCCGCCCCAGTTGTGAATTCCAACTATAGGAATGGAGAATCATGGAACGGTTTGCTGATCAAACTGCATAGCCTACAGGGACGGACTAAGGAAGCAGTCTGCAGCCCCTGCATAATAAGCGGCTGTTATACGAACTGGGCAGTCAGACCTAGGAGACCGCCCTAGCCGTGCGGACTGAGCAGACAGAGAAGTCTGTCCGCCCACACAGACTGGTCGCGACCTCTAGGGAGAACCTGGAGCAGGCCGTGATTAGAAAGCTGGCTACCTTGGGAGGGATCACTGATTTCTAGGTTAACATATATTAGGTCCACCTTTCCGTCCAATATCTCGATTTGCTGAGTCTAGCTAAGATTCGTCGAATATCCCTGTGAGGTTAAGTAGTTTTCATCAAGTATCACTGGTTATGTCAAATTCTTCGATTGTTTAGCCTGTGTCGTCACGTGATTATGCTTTGGCGTCAAGTTCGTTGAGAGAAACTGGAATTATGTCAAATTCATCAAGTGATTAACCTTTGGCGTAGAGAGCGTCGAGTGGTTAGCCTTTGGCGTCGAGTATGTTGATTATTTATGAGAAGCTATGTCTTTTTCGTCGAGTAATGACTTTGGTGTTGAGTGCTTTGAGTTTAATACTCTTAGCGTCGAGTGCTTGAGTAAAGTTGCCTCAGGCGTCGAGTGCGTTGAGTGAACTCAGCTAGGTGTCGTGTGAAGTGTAATTCATTGAGTAAGGCCATGTCATTGAGGGAAGTGTTTTTCGTCGAGTTTCATCATGAGGCAAAGGCAATTTGTCGAGTATTAACGATGAATTCCTCGTGGACTTAGAAGATTTGAGTCGATTCGTCGAGTATCGAGGTAATGTCATGCTGATTCGTCGGGTATACTCGATGAATGGTTGTGGACTTAGGATTTTTCTTGCTGAATGAGGTTAATTCATTGGGTTAAGAGATATATGAGTTTTTTGGTTTTTCTTTCCTCCTTGTTGTTGAGGGATTTTGAAGATAGGCTTCGGTTTATTGGTGTTCTGGATGTTTAGTTGTGGCTAGGTTGGCAATGGATAAAGGACCACCAACTTGATGTCGGTTCGTTAATCATTAGACTTGGTGAGTTGTTTGTTTTCTTATGGACAGTTGGGTTGTGTTGGACATTGTGGCCACTACCACAGTGCCTTTTGAGGTGTTTGAACTGTTTGGTTGTGTTTGATATTGTGGACACCACCAAAGTACCTCTTTGAGATGCTTGGACTGTTTGGTTGTGTTGGACATTGTGGTCACTACCTCGGTGTCTTTTTCAGATATTTGGTCTGATGGTTCATGTTGGACAATGTGCCACCGCCTCGGTACCGTTTTTGGCAAGTGTTAATGATTTATATGTTTGGAGTTGTTTAGTCTCTTTCTTCGTATTATATATACATGTGTTATTATGCCTACAGTTGCAGATCTTATTGATGCATGGCTTCATTTCACAGTTGGTGCAACTTCTCATACTTATACGCTTGGGAACTCTTTCTTACTTATTCTGTCATGACTTAATTGCTATATTTGGATAGATTTTCCTTATATTTAGGTTGGTACCCCTTTGTCTTTTTTATTATTGCTTCTAATAATCCTTGTTTACCACCTGTATTTTAATGTTGAGGTATTCTTTTCTTTCGAATGCCCCAGGCTCGGAGCAGTAACCGACCGATGTGTTATGGTTGGTAGTGATGGTGTTCTGCAGGTGTTGCAGTTGTCTTTTCCACACCGTTGTGAGGTAGTTTTGCAATTATGTTCTTCTTTAGTTCAGACACACATGCCTTTTGGTGGGTTCGTGTCAGGTTATTGGCTCCCACCAGAGATTTGTAGAATGTTAAGTTACTAGCTAGCTGTTAAATCACTGTTTAGATGATTTGATGTTTTACTTTCTCTTTGGGAAAGTTTTGTGTTAGGATTACATATAGTTATTTTAAGATTATAAACAGTACAATTATACTAATCTAATTATCATGACATCTTTTAAATCAAATAATACTATATTTTAACCAATGTAAAATCTCTTTCATACTTGTACTAATTCTTGAAGTATACATATCATGAGTTGCCCTTTTGGGATGCTTTTGTTCATGCAGGATAATAATTGAACTAAGAAAAGTATTTTCCGCAGCGTATGTGTTTGTGTGTGTGTGTGTATATATATATATATTCGTGGACTAGTTGATCCACTGAGTCGAGGGATATGACCGTCAAACTTAACTAAGAAAATGGGTTTTCTTCTTGATAAACTCGAGAATTCTTTGAAAGGTGTTAAGAGTAGGTTCTTGCCTGAGCGTCTATTGTTATACCCAGCAGGACGTGGAATCACGACACATGTTTTCTCTTACTCCGACATAATGTTTTATGTTGAGAAAATACGGGTTGTGACACTTGGGACTTTGCTTATTTCCTTAGATCGCCTTTCGCAGTTTACAGACCTGAGACTCCCCATGAGCAACACACCTAGTAGGTTGCTCTATATAGACAATTTGCTACATATCACCATAAAGAAAGGCATTCTTCACATCAAACAGAGAAAGTTCCCAGTCTCTGTTGACAGCCATCGAAAAGAGAACACGGATTGTAGTAATCCTAGCCATAGGAGAGAAAGTATCAAAGAAATCCACACCATAGGTCTTTCTAAAACCTTTGGCAACAAGTCGTGCCTTGTAATGATCAATAGAACCATCAGAGAGAAACTTTATGACAAAGACCCAGCGACAGCCAACTATATCAGCTCTTAAAGGAGTAGGAACAAGAGTCCAAGTAACCATTAAGTAAGAGTTTGCATCTCTTCATCCATAGCAGCCTTCTAATGATAAATAACAAGAGCAGCTTGATACAAGGGTGGAATAACATTTGCTGAGAGGGCAAGAGCAAAGCTCCGTGATAAAGGAGATAGCAGACCATAAGAGACCATAGCTTGAAGAGGATGTTAAGTGCAGGTGCGGACATCTTTCCGAAGAGCGATCGGAAAATCAAGATCTGTCTAATCTACTGTATCAGCCCCATCCAAACAAGAGACTATTGGCCCAAGAGTTGGTCGCGACAGCTCAGGAGAAGAATCAGGTACAGTAGAAAATTCAGAAATTTAAGCAGTAAAAAGAAGGGCAGGCTCTGGAAGATGTGCTGATACAGTGGAAAAAGAAGAAGAATCATTAGAAGAAGGAAGAAGAGGGGGAGAAGAAAATAATAGAGCATCCTCAAAGAAAGTAACATCCATCGAGACATACTATCTTCGAATAATAGGATCAAACATAGTTCATCCAAAGACATGAGGTAACAGAAACGATGTCCCATCGGGATATAGAATAGAAAAAGGTGTCTTGCCATTAAGAACTGAAGACAGAACTCGATTAATGAGAAAACAGGAAAGAAGAACCGCATGAACCCAGTAAGACCAGGGAACGTGCATATGATTGAGAAGACAACGAGCCACATCTAGAAGATGGCGATTTTTATGTTCAACAACGTCATTTTGTTGTGAAGGGTAAGGTCAAGTAGTCTGATGGAAAATTCCATGATCCAAACAAAATGATGTAAACTGATGACTAAGATATTCCTTAGTATTATCGGTGTGAAGAGTTTTAATAGGGGTATTAAATTGTGTACGAATTTCATTATAAAATGCAGAAAAAATCAAGAAAATCTCAGAGCGTTCGCGTAACAAGAACAACCACAAACACAGAGAAAAAATATCTATGAATATAACAAAATACAAACTACTCCATCCAACAGTTGGAAGGAGAGCAGGAACCAAAATATCTGAATGAACCAGTTCAAAGGAACGGGAAGAACTACATCCAAGCTTAGCAGGAATATTAGACAGATGATGCTTGCCAAACTATCAAGCTTCACAATCAAGAAAAGAATCGCCGCATGGTAAATCTGGCAGAAGCTGTTAAAGAATCCGAGAGGGAGGATGCACATGGCAAAGATGCCACTAAAGTAAAGAAGAAGAGGCAGGAAATGCAGAAGTAGTATCAAGATATAACAAGTCGCCACACTCATTCCTAGTAGCAATCATCTCCTTGGAATGATGTTTCTGAAAAGCACAAGTAGATGCAGTAAAAATAGCTTCACAATTCAACTATTTGCAAAGAGCAGTAACGTAAAGAAGGTTGCAAGGAAAATTTGGGAAATAAAGAGTGTCCTATAGCTGAAGAGAGTGAGTAATATGAATGGTGCCAGACCAACAAACCGGAGATGGAGAACCATCCGTAATAAGAACCAGAGGTAACCGGTTGCTCTTATCAAGATAAGAGAAAATGCGAGAATTTCCTATCATATAACTAGTAGCACCAGAATCAATGAGCCACCTACCCGTGGTAGCCAACTGAGCATCACAAGTAGTAGCAAGAGTAGAAGTGAACTGGTTGGAGGAATCAGCTGATGTTGGATAAATATGATGATATTTGGTCCAACAACGATCAACCAAGTGACCAAGTCATCCACAATGAGAACAAATATGCTTAGTGGAACCACGACCACCATCGCGGCCACTACCACGACCATCATGGCCACCAGAGCTATCATGACTAGCAAGATGAGTAACAAGATCAGGAGACGGAGACAGAGAGGAAAGCAAGGATGCTGAAGAAGAGTAGTAACAACAAAAATTCTTGCAGCAGTAGCATCCAAAGTCGGATTATCCGCCTCTCCAAGAATTTTTTGTCGGATCATACCATAAGAGTTCGGTAGGCGAAGTAGATAGCAAGCAACAAGAAGCTCCTGAAAATGCCTGTGTTGCTCAGGCAGATCAGCAAAAAACATTCTATACTGAAGAAGTTCCAAACCACGAGTCTGAGCCTCTTGATAGACAAAATCAGGAGTCAAGACAGGTCAAGCAAAAAGATCATCATACAGAGTATAAATGTGTGAAGTTTGGGCTCCCTTGGAATATAAAGCTACAAGATGATTCCAGGAAGCCTTCACCATCGGATCATGTCGAATGACAGGAAGGCATAGAGCAGACAAACTATTGGTCAACCAAGTACGCACCAATGCATCAAATGCATCACAATCATCAAAAGAAAAAGATCCAAAAAAGGGGGGACATTAGTCAAATGATGACGTTTGTGCTAAGAATGCAATAGAAAAATGAAGGACTCACTCCAGTCAGGGTAATTGGGACCGGTAAGCTTCGAAGCAATCCCCAAATTACCAGAAGAAGAAAAAGAAGAAGTAGAAAAAGAAGGAGGTGCAGAGATAGTAGAAGAAAAAGATAGAGCAGGAGTGCCCATAGAAAAACAACACGAAACGACATGGTTATAGAAAACAACCCGTGCGAACTCAACAAGTCGCAAAGACAAGTGACTTGAAGAAAGTCGGCATGAACAAAAAAGAAGTCGCAAAGAAAACCGTGTGAACAGAACTACCTGCAAAGAAAACCACGTGAATAGAATAGAAGACTCGTGAATAGAACAAGCAAGGGATGGTAGGGAGAGAAACCACGCGAACTGAAAAGAAATCATGCGAACTTCAGTAAAGGATTGATTCACTCTGACACCATGTAAAAAAGAGGTAAATAAAGGCAAGTTTTATTGCTCTAAAAAGATAATCATTACATAGGTATGCCCCCTTATTTATAGAAAATGGGGGAGATTAGAGAATCCAACAAACGATATGGGACTAAATACAATCCGCGTTGCCTATGCGGTTTGACAACATCAAACAGATCAATATACAAAGAACAACTGAAGATCTTCCAACAGTAACTTACGTAAGCCGACAGACCGCCAAGGAAGACCACCGGTGCAGACCACCAGACCACAACTGCGGATTGCCACCATACCGCAGTTATGGCTAACCACCAGACCGCTGTTGCGGCAAGCCACTAGACCGCAGTTGTGGCTAACAATCAGAACGTAGCTGCGGCAAGACACCAGACCGCAACTGCGGGTTTTCCACCATACCGCAGTTGCGGCTAACCATCAGACCGTTGCTATGACTAAAGGCCAGACCGCTGATGCGGTTAATCACCAGACCGCTACTACGGCTAATTGCCAGACCACTTGTAACGCCTCCATTCGTCCCATGGAATATAACGGTGGGTCCGGCCGGGGCCCCACGCCATATTTCACAGACAAATGGTGGAATTACATATGGATATCAAAATCTCATTCAACTCGTGTCCTAACTGAGAGAACTCTAGCGCAGCGTTTTCAGTTATAAGAACTCATCACAGTGAATGTCTACTAAATATATAAAATCCACATTTATATATAAACCAGGAATGTATACAACTACACAACTCTCATGGCCTTAAGGCCTTACAAGTTACTCTTACAAACTATACAGTTTTATACATCGGCACACAGGCCAACCACATATGAAATCCAAGCATTCTTCGCATGGAATTCGAGGGCCTTTAAGCAGCACGACTTCCTTCCGCTCAAATTAGCTCCTGCAATTAGATATCCACCGCAAGAGCGGTAAAACAAACAACGGTCAGCATTAGCTGAACAATTATAACGAATCTACCCCTTACCTGGGGCAGTGGTTCCTCCCTATATGCATTGCAACCATACAATCTACCAATCACAAATAAGTGCTCTCAGACACAACAGTATCACAAACACCGATCTCCGCCAGATGCTCTGTGTACTCAGGGCACCTTATTGGTGTACCAGATATCCCAGTTTCCCACCACCGATTAGAGGTTTTTAACTTGTTGGTTGGCTAGTCCTAGTCCACCATCCCACAGGCTGGCGACATTCCTTCCATCCCACTCAGAGGTACTAACCTCACAGTAAACTTGAGCATTTCCACAGCAGATCGACCCACCCTAGTGGTGTAGCAAGCCGGGTTTATCTCGCGCTCCCCAGATGTTTCCACCAATCGACCTCCCAACCTAACTCAGATCGACCCACCCTTGTGGTTCAGCAACCCGAGTTTACCTCGTGCTCCCCAGGCACTGCCACCAATCGAACTCTCAAACATCAAGGGGCATGTCAGCCTTTTCCCGTTCTCAATCCGTCAATAGCGCAGTACATGACGTGGGTCGGCTTTCCCTCCTAATTAGCCATAGCGTTCTACTCTCCCAGAGCAACTAGCGCCCACCGCGCTCACAACACAAGGAGCTTACGCAAAGCATCCAATATCAGCATCCATACACAAGATCTTTACTCACAAAAATACGCGTCCATCAAATACACAGAGTCTTCTCCGGTTTACCCATAACCATCACCAATCCAGACTAACCATCCAGATGGGCTTCACATAACATGCTTATGTTGTACTCCACACTTTCAGCTGTAGATGCAGACTCAACTGGGAATTACTTGCGCTTTCCACCTCTTGTTGGAGGATTCCATGCTATGCATAAATAAAGGACTTTGATTGTCCAAGAAGGAGATTGTTACCCTTGACGATCGCTTCGGAGCCATGAACTAGCCGGATGGAAATCACCGCCACGGCCTTACCTCAACGAATCCGAACTCGGATCTTGATTATGCACTTCGCAACTCCTCCCTTTCCTTCCTCCCTTGCTCTCCCTCTCTCTCTCCTTATCTTTAGAAAGAGAGTGGCCAAGATGAAATGAAGAGTTTCCTCTCCATTTTGTCCATTTAATGAGCACAGAAGGACCTGGACCCTTAGATCAAGGATAAGGGAAATGAACGGCCTTGATTTACCCAAAAAATGCTGAACGCGGCCTGACACGCCCTATGACATGCCCGTGTCACATGTCGTATCCCTTAAGCGGCACACAACCGACTCAAATCCAAATAGTACATGGCCGTGTAACATGCCCGTGTAACATCTTACACACCCGTGTCATCGCCGACACGCCCGTGTCGTGAAGCAGTGTCCTCACATAGCATAACATCAACTTGACCCGAGCGAGACACGACATGGGACACACCCGTGTCCCAGGCTGTGTACCCCAAGACACAACCGTGTCCACCAGCACACTCATTCCCCGGGCTAATCTCGACAACGACACGGCCAGTGACACGCCCGTGTCACCGGCCGTGAACCCTTACATGGTTGCAGACACGCCCCGCTATGTATTTGTCGAGTGGAGTTCGACGAGACCGAGGAGGACACGCCCCCTGACATGCCCGTGTCGCCGGGCATCTTCCCTCTTCTCGAGTACATTTCATCAAGCACTCGAGAGGCCACTCAACCTGAGCACGACACGCCCTGGGTCACGCCCATGTCCCAGGCCGTGTCACCCAACCTGAACCCATATTTCGATTTGGGGGTGTTACAACCCTCCCCTCGTTCAAAAAAATTTCGTCCCGAAATTTGGCTCAACTACAACCAGCACATAACCATGCTATTCCCTAGCAAAATGATCCGGTTTAGAGCTCAGAGGCCGCAGCTTGTCTCTCCCCACGGCATCGCACAAAACAAGCATAACATGTCATACATAGACGCATACATATTTCTAACATATGTACATCCATTATATGTTCATCCACAAAGTCATATAGTTATATATCCAAACATCATATACATCCACCTTGATTGATAGATCATTGAAATAAATGGTGTGCACAAATAGTTCATCATTCATTCCGTATATACAGCATCATATACAACATCTATTTATATCACCAAAGTCATACAGTTCACTCTATCATTCTTAGTTCTGTGCACCCGTATCATCTTGCATAAGTCGTTTGAGAGGCTCTTGGAGTTCCAACCTAAATACTCGAGGCTGGACTTCACCGACTCTGCATTGCGGCTCTTGTACTGCAAGATTATGCAGTCGAGGTTACGTCCGGGATGTAGATGACTCTGCCACTGCTTTACCCTTTTCCTCATAAGATGCACCTATCTTTTTCACACCCCTTGGAGGTCCACTCCAACAATCATGGGCTATATGTCCTTGCTTTCCACAGTTAAAACATATGTGTGTCTCCACACGTCCTTGCCCGTATGTTACTCTCGAAGAAACAGTCGACGAAGTTGATTCAGTAGGCCTGAACCTTTTCTTATCTCGCCTCTTAAACTTCGACTGTTCCGACCGTGGCACTTTGAATTTCGGCTTGTCCACCGCCAGACTCTTATTATCATGCACCCATTTCAAATCTTTTTCTAGCGCCCGGGTTGTATCTACCAATGCTTGGAGGCCTTGGTTCACCGAACTCTGGAGTGCCAATCGTAACTCATCGAGCAGTCCCTCATAAACCTGATTTGTCTTTCGCGCTTCCTCAGTAAAGGTAGACCTCGCATAGCGCCCCAGTCTGGTAAATTCATGCAGGTACGTATCAATATTGCTCTCACCCTACACCAGGCATTGAAACTAATTCTCCAAAGCAATCCGCTGCGACATGGGCAAGTACTTGGCCAAAAATATTCGTGAGAATTCTTCAATCGATATCTCTTCCAATCCTCGACCTGCCAAGTAATTCAATTCCACTTCATCCCACCAAAACCTCGCATCTCCTTCCAGAAGAAAAGTGGCTAAGATCACTTTCTGCTCCTCTGCAGTCCTAATTGCGGTCAGGATCCTTTTCACCCTCGTGAGCAAATCCTCCGCCTACGTTAGGGAACCTGTCCCACCAAAGATAAGTGGTTGAAACTCCATAAACCTTTTCAACTGCTCGCTCGCTCCTTGCTCATCCACCACAGCTTCAACGTGCTTTTGCCTTGCCCCAGTCCGTACTAGCACCCCTGCAGGCCTTTCCTGCCCAGTAGGTTGTGCTTGTAACACTGTGAGCAACGTCTCAGTGACCATACGTATGGTCTCCGCCGAGGGAGGTGTACATGCTTCAACCGGTGTCGCACTCTCATCCGACCGCTGGGGCTCAGACTGCCCAGCACCACTCCTCGTCACCTATCAATGTACAAAACACCATTATTCATCCATTTCATAATGGACAATATACATTGACTGCACATTCACGCTCCTTACATGCATGTATAACATTCCTAGTGGACATTTGTGAGTTCAATTATGTTCTCCCTCCCACAAATCTCAAACCTGGCTCTGATACCACTTTATAACGCCTCCATTCTTCCCATGTAATATAATGGTGGGTCCGGTTGGAGCCCCATGCCATATTTCACAGATAAACGGTGGAATTACGTATGGATATCAAAATCTCATTCAACTCGTGTCCTAACTTAGAGCATTCTAGAGCAGCATTTTCAGTTATAAGAACTCATCACAGAGAATGTCCACAAAATATATAAACTCCATATTTATATAAAAACCAGGAATGTATACAACTATAGAACTCTCGTGGCCTTAAGACCTTACAAGTTACTCTTTACAAACTATACAGTTTCATACATCGGCACGCAGACCGGCCACACATGAAATCTAAGCATTCTTCGTACGGCCTTCGAGGGACTTTAAGCAGCACGGCTTCCTTCCGCTCAAATAAGCTCCTGCAATTAGACATCCACCCCAAGAGCGGTAAAACAAAGCAACGGTCGGCATTAACTGACCAATTATAACGACCCTACCCCTTACCTGGGGCAGTGGTTCCCTCCCTGTATGCATTGCAACCATACTCTCTACCAATCACAAATAAGTACTCTCAGGCACAACAGTATCACAAATGCCAATCTCAGCCAGGCTCCGTGTACGCAGGGCACCTTATTGGTGTATCGGATATCCCAGTTGCCCCCACCGAGCAGAGGTTTTTAACTTGTTGGTTGGCCAGTCCTAGTCCACCATCCCGCAGGCTGGCGACATTTCGTCCATCCCACTCAGAGGTACTAACCTCACAGCAAACTTGAGCATTTCCACAACAGATTGACCCACCGTAGTGGTATAACAAGCCTGGTTTATCTAGCGCTCCCCAGGCGTTGCCCCCAATCGACCTCCCAACCTAACTCAGATCGACCCACCCTTGTGGTTCAGCAAGCCGAGTTTACCTCGTGCTCCCCAAGCACTGCCACCAATAGAACTCTCAAACATCCAGGTGTAGGTCAGCCTTTTCCCGTTCTCAATCCGTCAGTAGCGCAGTACATGACGCGGGTCGGCTTTCCCTCCAAATTATCCATAGCGTTCTACTCTCCCAGAGCAACTAGCGCTCACCGTGCTCACAACACAAGGGGCTTATGCAAAGCATCCAAGATCAGCATCCATACACAAGATCTTTACTCACAAACATACGCATCCATCAAATACACAAAGTCTTCTCCGGTTTACCCATAATCATCACCAATCCAGACTAACCATCCAGATGGGCTTCACATAACATGCTTATGTCGTACTCCACACTTTCGGCTCTAGATGCAGACTCAACTGAGAATTACTTACGCTTTCCACCTCTTGGTGGAGGATTCCATGCTATACGTAAAGAAAGGACTTTGATTGTCCAAGAAGGAGATCGTTACCCTTGACGATTGCTTCGGAGCCATGAACTAGCCGGATGGAAATCACCGCCACGGCCTTGCCTCAACGAATCCGAAATCGGATCTTGATTATGCATTTCGCAACTCCTCCCTTTCCTTCCTCCCTTACTCTCACTCTCTCTCCTTATCTTTATAAAGAGAGTGGCCAAGATGAAATGAAGAGTTTCCTCTCCATTTCGGCCTTTTAATGAGCACGGAAGGACCTGGACCCTTAGATCCAGGATAAGGGAAATGAACGGCCTTGATTTACCCAAAAAATGTTGAATGCGGCCTGACACGCCCTATCACATGCCCGTGTCACATGTCGTATCCCTTAAGCGGCACACAACCGACTCAAATCCAAATAGTACATGGCCGTGTAATATGCCCGTGTCACATCCTGCACATCCGTATCATCGCCGACACGCCCGTGTCGTGAAGCCGTGTCCTGATACAGCACAACATCAACTTGACCCGAGCGAGACACGGCATGGGACACACTGATGAGTCCACTTTATATACCTATTTTTGGACTCATCTGGGCTAGTTTTCACACATTTGCACTTCACTTTTAGTTCATTATCATATATATTTCATCCTGTCTTTATTTCCATAGGAAGTGCACATTTTAGCCCGTGGTTGTGTATTTTGTTATTTTTTTAGTCTGTACTCCTTTTTGTTATTGTCTGGAATGTCTGCACAAATTAGTGATTGGTTTCTCCTTTCGGTACAGGGGTCGTGTGCGCGTTTCGGGATGGTTGTGAAACAGGAATACTGCGCACGATCAGGGTATCTAATGCGCACGACCACTGGTCGTGCGCCCCCGATCGTGCGCACTACTCTTTGTTTTCCCGAATCAGCCTGGGGTAAGCGCACGACCACTGGACATATTGCGCACGACCACCGGTCGTGCGCCACTGATCGTGTGCATTGATTCCTCTTTTCTGGAGTCCTGTCTGGGTAATCGCACGATCATTGGACTTAGTGCGCACGACCATTGGTCGTGCGCCACTTCTCATGCGCATTATCCCAGTTCTTCTTCCTGATATTCCATGCCAGTGCGCGCGAGCACAGGACATAGCGCGCACGACCACTGGTCGTGCGCATGTGATCGTGCGCATTGTTCAATTCTGCTTTTGTATAAATAGTGCAGGTCTCGCCCTAATCCGAAGATCCGCACGGAGACCCGCATATCGGCCATTTCCTCCGTCGTTTTCGCCGTCCTCCTTCATCGTCCACCCTAGGGAGGTGCTCCGGGCAAGCTTTCACCGCCAAATCCAAGCCGGAGCTTCCTCTCGGCCTTCTCCTTCATCCATGAGCTTCAAGTAGGGTTTGACACCATAGCCATCAAGCAAAGGAAAGCTAGCAAACTTCGTCCGCTATCGTGAGACGAAGAATATGGGCCATTGGAAGGTGGTGACAGCCCTTCTCTACCACGGACGGAGTTGAAGACCGAGCTTGGACGCGGAATGACAACCCGACGATTCCAACCGTGAATCCTCAGCAAGGCTTCAGATTCGGTCGATCTCTTGACTTGTACTTGCTTTATTGTTGTATATGTGTGTTAAAACTTTATTTATATTGATGTTGTTGCACTTTCGAGGTAAACTTTACTAGATTCATGTCAATGTGATTCTGTGTTTGTTTACGCTTTCGTTGCTTGAGTTGCGCCATATATCCATCCACCACCATCCACCCTTGCCGCACTAGCAATTGCTAGTGGCTTGCGTAGCGAAGAGGTGCTAACGACCCTCATTCCGCCATTCTCACCACCTCATCCGTGAGCCTACTCTTCCATCCACCTAGCGATTCGGTGCATAGCAGCCCGACTAGTCTTCCATCCCGCCTGGCGAAGCATCGCATAGCGGCATTGCATAGGAGTAGTTATTAGCATTTTATTTTCTTTGTCCGCAATATCATAGGCCCCATCGTTACTGCCGACCTTGAGGACTTCAATCTCAAGTCCTCCTCGAAATTAACTCCACCTTACTGTGTTCCTTGTGAGATCGATACTTGGGAAAACTCGCCCATTTTATATTACTTGTGCGACCGGTTCACTGCCGTGATCTTTAGCATCAAGTTTTTGGCGCCGTTGCCGGGGAACACAGTCATGTGAGTTTTTGTAGAGTAAGATAAGAGATATAAGCCCTTTTTCATTTGTTCATATCACTTTCTTCTTTGTTTTAGTTTTTAGCATTTGTGTTTGTTTTTATTTGTTCCTATTCTAGTTTTAATTTTTCTGTAGCAGGTTTTCCTATTCTTTTATTTGTGGTGTGTAGCTAATTGTTGCTTAGAAACTTTATGTTGGTGAATTATTCTTGTTGCACCATGTATTCTTATATGAATATCCGTTGCCGATGGTGTGGGGATTATAGGCATGGTAGTGATGAGTGCCCCACTAAAGAATGGGAGCATAATTCTCGCGGTTCTGTGTATGGAGCACCGTCTTCTTATGGTACTTCATACACTCAACCCAGGTTTGGTTTTCCCAAGTATCGATACTTGGGAATACCTGCAGGGGTGAGCTCCGCAAAAACAAAACAAAAATATACAAACTACAAAGAAATACTAAAACAAACTAGGCATGAAAAATAAAATGAAGAAAAAGAAAAAAAAAAGAGAAAAATATTGGTAAAAAAAAGAGAAGTGAAAAGAAAAAGTTTAAATTGAAAATCTTTATGGAAATGTGATTATATTTGGAGTAGGCGGTGCACACACCCATTTGTTAAAAGTTAAAGTCTGGAGGTGTGGTGTACCTGCATATATTGTGGTTAGTGGTTGGATTATTTCTTTGATAGCTCATTTGGGTTAGGTGCATAGCCTTCTTGTTTATCATTGTTTACCTCACCGTAACCCAAGCCCCATGATTATCCTAAAGTCCTACGGATTTGCGCTTGAGTGTAACTTGTGCCGTGGAGAGAGTGTGAACGGGCAAGCGTATGGTCCCCGACATTGGTGGATTCCTTTGGAGGTGATCCTGAGCCCCGATCTTTGACAAAGCTCACCTTAGTGGCCTGCCTACTTTCTTCCTATGCGTGACCAGTTGATTCACCGTGATTCTATTTTTGAGTAGTAATAAATATTTGATACGCATTGTGAAAAATATAAACTATTCTGCATACCTAGAAATTTTCTCTATTGTATTTTTACGCACGCGAGCTTGCGACTTCGCATGGTACTTTGTTTTTCAATTTCTTTGTTAGCTAGTAATTTTCCCTATCTGGTTAGATTTTGTTTGCTCGGGACGCGCAAACAGTTAAGTCTGGGGGTGTGATGAGTCCACTTTATATACCTATTTTTGGACTCATCTGGGCTAGTTTTCACGCATTTGCACTTCACTTTTAGTTCATTATCATATATATTTCATCCTGTCTTTATTTCCATAGGAAGTGCACATTTTAGCCCGTGGTTGTGTATTTTGTTATTCTTTTAGTCTGTACTCCTTTTTGTTATTGTCTGGAATGTCTGCACAGATTAGTGATTAGTTTCTCCTTTCGGTATAGGGGTTGTGTGCGTGTTTCGGGATGGTTGTGAAACAGGAATACTGCGCACGATCAGGGTATCTAATGCGCACGACCACTAGTCGTGCGCCCCCGATGGTGCGCACTACTCTTTGTTTTCCCGAATCAGCCTGGGGTAAGCGCACGACCACTGGACATATTGCGCACGACCATCGGTCGTGCGCCACTGATCGTGTGCATTGATTCCTCTTTTCTGAAGTCCTGTCTGGGTAATCGCACGATCATTGGACTTAGTGCGCACGACCACTGGTGGTGCGCCACTTCTCGTGCGCATTATCCCAGTTCTTCTTCCTGATATTCCATTCCAGTACGCACGAGCACAAGACATAGCGCGCACGACCACTGGTCTTGCGCCTGTGATCGTGCGCATTGTTCAATTCTGCTTTTGTATAAATAGTGCAGGTCTCGCCCTAATCCGAAGATCCGCACAGAGACCCGCAGATCGACCATTTCCTCCGCCGTTTTCGCCGTCCTCCTTCATCTTCCACCCTAGGGAGGTGCTCCGGGCAAGCTTTCACCGCCAAATCCAAGCCGGAACTTCCTCTCGGCCTTCTCCTTCATCCATGAGCTTCAAGTAGGGTTTGACACCATAGCCATCAAGCAAAGGAAAGCTAGCAAACTTCATCCGCTATCGTGAGACGAAGAAGACGGGCCATTGGAAGGTGGTGACAGCCCTTCTCTACCACGGACGCAGTTGAGGACCGAGCTTGGACGCGGAATGACAACCCGACGATTCCAACCGTGAATCCTCAGCAAGGCTTCGGATTCGGTCGATCTCTTGACTTGTACTTGCTTTATTGTTGTATATGTGTGTTAAAACTTTATTTATATTGATGTTGTTGCACTTTAGAGTAAACTTTACTAGATTCATGTCTATGTGATTCTGTGTTTGTTTACGCTTTCGTTGCTTGAGTTGTGACATATATCCATCCACCACCATCCACCCTTGCCGCACTAGCAATTGCTAGTGGCGTGCGTAGCGAAGAGGTGCTTACGACCCTCATTCTGCCATTCTCACCACCTCATCCGTGAGCCTACTCTTCAATCCGCCTAGCGATTCGGTGCATAGCAGCCCGACTAGTGTTCCATCCCGCCTGGAGAAGCATCGCATAGCGGCGTTGCATAGGAGTAGTTGTTAGCATTTTATTTTCTTTGTCCGCAATATCATAGCCCCCATCGTTACTGCCGACCTTGAGGACTTCAATCTCAAGTCCTCCTCGAAATTAAATCCACCTTATTGTGTTCCTTGTGAGATCGATACTTGGGAAAACTCGCCCATTTTATATTACTTGTGCGACCGGTTCACTGCCGTGATCTTTAGCATCAAGTTTTTGGCGCCGTTGCCGGGGAACACAGTCGTGTGAGTTTTTGTAGAGGAAGATAAGAGATAGAAGCCCTTTTTCATTTGTTCATATCACTTTCTTCTTTGTTTTAGTTTTTAGCATTTGTGTTTGTTTTTATTTGTTCATATTCTAGTTTTAATTTTTCTGTAGCAGGTTTTCCTATTCTTTTATTTGTGGTGTGTAGCTAATTGTTGCTTAGAAACTTTCTGTTGGTGAATTATTCTTGTTGCACCATGTATTCTTATATGAATATCCGTTGCCGATGGTGTGGGGATTATAGGCATGGAAGTGATGAGTGCCCCACTGAAGAATGAGAGCATAATTCTCGCGGTTCTGTGTATGGAGCACCGTCTTCTTATGGTACTTCATACGCTCAACCCAGGTTTGGTTTTCCCAAGTATCGATACTTGGGAATACCTGCAGGGGTGAGCTCCACAAAAACAAAACAAAAATATACAAACTACAAAGAAATACTAAAACAAACTAGGCATGAAAAATAAAATGAAGAAAAAGAAAAAAAAAAGAGAAAACATATTTGTAAAAAAAAGAGAAGTGAAAAGAAAAAGTTTAAATTGAAAATCTTTATGGAAATGTGATTATATTTGGAGTAGGCGGTGCACACACCCATTTGTTAAAAGTTAAAGTCTGGAGGTGTGGTGTACCTGCATATATTGTGGTTAGCGGTAGGATTATTTCTTTGATAGCTCATTTGGGTTAGGTGCATAGCCTTCTTGTTTATCATTGTTTACCTCACCGTAACCCAAGCCCCATGATTATCCTAAAGTCCTGCGGATTTGCGCTTCAGTGTAACTAGTGCCGTGGAGAGAGTGTGAACGGGCAAGCGTATGGTCCCCGACATTGGTGGATTCCTTTGGAGGTGATCCTGAGTCCCGATCTTTGGCAAAGCTCACCTTAGTGGCCTGCCTACTTTCTTCCTATGCGTGACAAGTTGATTCACCGTGATTCTATTTTTGAGTAGTAATAAAATTTTGATACGCATTGTGAAAAATATAAACTATTCTACATACCTAGAAATTTTCTCTATTGTATTTTTACGCACGCGAGCTTGCGACTTCGCATGGTACTTTGTTTTTCAATTTCTTTGTTAGCTAGTAATTTTCCCTATCTGCTTAGATTTTGTTTGCTCGGGACGCGCAAATAGTTAAGTCTGGGGGTGTGATGAGTCCACTTTATATACCTATTTTTGGACTCATCTGGGCTAGTTTTCACGCATTTGCACTTCACTTTTAGTTCATTATCATATATATTTCATCCTGTCTTTATTTCCATAGGAAGTGCACATTTTAGCCCGTGGTTGTGTATTTTGTTATTCTTTTAGTCTGTACTCCTTTTTGTTATTGTCTGGAATGTCTGCACAGATTAGTGATTGGTTTCTCCTTTCGGTACAGGGGTCGTGTTCCCGTTTCGGGATGGTTGTGAAACAGGAATACTGCGCACGATCAGGGTATCTAATGCGCACGACCACTGGTCATGCGCCCCCGATCGTGCGCACTACTCTTTGTTTTCCTGAATCAGCCTGGGGTAAGCGCACAACCACTGGACATATTGCACACGACCACCGGTTGTGCGCCACTGATCATGTGCATTGATTCCTCTTTTCTGAAGTCCTGTCTGGGTAATCGCACGATCATTGGACTTAGTGCGCACGACCAATGGTCTTGCGCCACTTCTCGTGCGCATTATCCCAGTTCTTCTTCCTGATATTCCATGCTAGTGCGCACGAGCACAGGACATAGCGCGCACTACCACTGGTCGTGCGCCTGTGATCGTGCGCATTGTTCAATTCTGCTTTTGTATAAATGGTGCAGGTCTCGCCCTAATCCGAAGATCCGCACAGAGACCCACAGATCGGCCATTTCCTCCGCCGTTTTCGCCGTCCTCCTTCATCTTCCACCCTAGGGAGCTGCTCCGAGAAAGCTTTCACCGCCAAATCCAAGCCGAAGCTTCCTCTCGGCCTTCTCCTTCATCCATGAGTTTCAAGTAGGGTTTGACGCCATAGCCATCAAGCAAAGGAAAGCTAGCAAACTTCATCCGCTATCGTGAGACGAAGAAAACGGGCCATTGGAAGGTGGTGACAGCCCTTCTCTACCACGGACGCAGTTGAGGACCGAGCTTGGACGCGGAATGACAACTCGATGATTCCAACCGTGAATCCTCAGCAAGGCTTCGGATTCGGTCAATCTCTTGACTTGTACTTGCTTTATTGTTGTATATGTGTGTTAAAACTTTATTTATATTGATGTTGTTGCACTTTAGAGTAAAATTTACTAGATTCATGTCTATGTGATTCTGTGTTTGTTTACGCTTTCGTTGCTTGAGTTGCGCCATATATCCATTCACCACCATCCACCCTTGCCGCACTAGCAATTGCTAGTGGCGTGCGTAACGAAGAGGTGCTTACGACCCTCATTCCGCCATTCTCACCACCTCATCCGTGAGCCTACTCTTCAATCCGCCTAGCGATTCGGTGCATAGCAGCCCGACTAGTCTTCCATCCCGCCTAGAGAAGCATCGCATAGCGGCGTTGCATAGGAGTAGTTGTTAGCATTTTATTTTCTTTGTCCGCAATATCATAGCCCAAATCGTTACTGCCGACCTTGAGGACTTCAATCTCAAGTCCTCCTCGAAATTAACTCCACCTTACTGTGTTCCTTGTGAGATCGATACTTGGGAAAACTCGCCCATTTTATATTACTTGTGCGACCGATTCACTGTCGTGATCTTTAGCATCAAGTTTTTGGCGCCGTTACCGGGGAACACAGTCGTGTGAGTTTTTGTAGAGGAAGATAAGAGATAGAAGCCCTTTTTCATTTGTTCATATCACTTTCTTCTTTGTTTTAGTTTTTAGCATTTGTGTTTGTTTTTATTTGCTCCTATTCTAGTTTTAATTTTTCTGTAGCAGGTTTTCCTATTCTTTTATTTGTGGTGTGTAGCTAATTGTTGCTTCGAAACTTTCTGTTGGTGAATTATTCTTGTTGCACCATGTATTCTTATATGAATATCCGTTGCCGATGGTGTGGGAATTATAGGCATGGTAGTGATGAGTGCCCCACTGAAGAATGGGAGCATAATTCTCGCGGTTCTGTGTATGGAGCACCGTCTTCTTATGGTACTTCATACACTCAACCCAGGTTTGGTTTTCCCAAGTATCGATACTTGGGAATACCTACAGGGGTGAGCTCCGCAAAAACAAAACAAAAATATACAAACTACAAAGAAATACTAAAACAAACTAGGCATGAAAAATAAAATGAAGAAAAAGAAAAAAAATGAGAAAAATATTTGTAAAAAAAAAAGAGAAGTGAAAAGAAAAAGTTTAAATTGAAAATCTTTATGGAAATGTGATTATATTTGGAGTAGGCGGTGTACACACCCATTTGTTAAAAGTTAAAGTCTGGAGGTGTGGTGTACCTGCATATATTGTGGTTAGCGGTTGGATTATTTCTTTGATAGCTCATTTGGGTTAGGTGCATAGCCTTCTTGTTTATCATTGTTTACCTCACCGTAACCCAAGCCCCATGATTATCCTAAAGTCCTACGGATTTGCGCTTGAGTGTAACTAGTGCCATGGAGAGAGTGTGAACGGGCAAGCGTATGGTCCCCAACATTGGTGGATTCCTTTGGACGTGATCCTGAGCCCCGATCTTTGGCAAAGCTCACCTTAGTGGCCTGCCTACTTTCTTCCTATGCGTGACCAGTTGATTCACCGTGATTCTATTTTTGAGTAGTAATCAAATTTTGATACGCATTGTGAAAAATATAAACTATTCTGCATACCTAGAAATTTTCTCTATTGTATTTTTACGCACGCGAGCTTGCGACTTCTCATGGTACTTTGTTTTTCAATTTCTTTGTTAGCTAGTAATTTTCCCTATCTGCTTAGATTTTGTTTGCTCGGGACGCGCAAACAGTTAAGTCTGGGGGTGTGATGAGTCCACTTTATATACCTATTTTTGGACTCATCTGGGCTAGTTTTCACGCATTTGCACTTCACTTTTAGTTCATTATCATATATATTTCATCCTGTCTTTATTTCCATAGGAAGTGCACATTTTAGCCCGTGGTTGTGTATTTTGTTATTCTTTTAGGCTGTACTCCTTTTTGTTATTGTCTGGAATGTCTGCACAAATTAGTGATTGTTTTCTCCTTTCAGTACAGGGGTCGTGTGCGCGTTTCGGGATGGTTGTGAAACAAGAATACTGCGCACAATCAGGGTATCTAATGCGCACGACCACTGGTCGTGCGCCCCCGATCGTGCACACTACTCTTTGTTTTCCCGAATCAGCCTGGGGTAAGCACACGACCACTGGACATATTGCGCACGACCAACGGTCGTGCGCCACTGATCGTGTGCATTGATTCCTCTTTTCTGGAGTCCTGTCTCGGAAATCGCACGATCATTGGACTTAGTGCGCATGACCTCTAGTCGTGCGCCACTTCTCGTGCGCATTATCCCAGTTCTTCTTCCTGATATTCCATACCAGTGCGCACGAGCACAGGACATAGCGCGCACGACCACTGGTCGTGCGCCTGTGATCGTGCACATTGTTCAATTCTGCTTTTGTATAAATAGTGCAGGTCTCGCCCTAATCCGAAGATCCGTACGGAGACCCGCAGATCGGCCATTTCCTCCGCCGTTTTCGTCGTCCTCCTTCATCTTCCACCCTAGGGAGGTGCTCCGGGCAAGCTTTCACCGCCAAATCCAAGCCGGAGCTTCCTCTCGGCCTTCTCCTTCATCCATGAGCTTCAAGTAGGGTTTCACACCATAGCCATCAAGCAAAGGAAAGCTAGCAAACTTCGTCCGCTATCGTGAGACGAAGAAGACGGGCCATTGGAAGGTGGTGACAGCCCTTCTCTACCACGGACGCAGTTGAGGATCGAGCTTGGACGCGGAATGACAACCCGACAATTCCAACTATGAATCCTCAGCAAGGCTTCGGATTCGGTCGATCTCTTGACTTATACTTGCTTTATTGTTGTATATGTGTGTTAAAACTTTATTTATATTGATGTTGTTGCACTTTAGAGGTAAACTTTACTAGATTCATGTCTATGTGATTCTGTGTTTGTTTACGCTTTCGTTGCTTGAGTTGCGCCATATAGCCATCCACCACCATCCACCCTTACCGCACTAGCAATTTCTAGTGGCGTGCGTAGCGAAGAGGTGCTTACAACCCTCATTTCGCCATTCGCACCACCTCATCCGTGAGCCTACTCTTCAATCCGCCTAGCGATTCGGTGCATAGCAGCCCGACTAGTCTTCCATCCCGCCTGGCGAAGCATCGCATAGCGGCGTTGCATAGGAGTAGTTGTTAGCATTTTATTTTCTTTGTCCGCAATATCATAGCCCCCATCGTTACTGCCGACCTTGAGGACTTCAATCTCAAGTCCTCCTCGAAATTAACACCACCTTACTGTGTTCCTTGTGAGATTGATACTTGGGAAAACTGCCGTGATCTTTAGCATCACACACCGGTGTCCCAGGCTGTGTACCCCAAGACACACCCGTGTACACCAGCACACTCATTCCCCGGGCTAATCCCGACAACGACACAGCCAGTGACACGCCTGTGTCACTGGCCGTGTACCCTTACATGGCTGCAGACACGCCCTGCTGTGTATTTGTCGAGTGGAGTTCGACGAAACCGAGCAGGACACGCCCCCTGACACGCCCCTGTCGCCGGGCATCTCCCATCTTCTCGAGTACATTTCATCAAGCACTCGAGAGGCCACTCAACCTGAGCACGACACGCCCTGGGGCACGCTCGTTTCCCAAGCCGTGTCACCCAACCTGAACCTATATTTCGATTTGGGGGTGTTACAACCCTCCCCTCCTTCAAAAACATTTCGTCCCGAAATTTGGCTCAACTACAACCAACACATAACCATGTTATTCCCTAGCAAAACGATCTGGTTTAAAGCTCAGAGGCCGCATCTTGTCTCTCCTCACGGCATTGCACAAGACAAACATAACATGTCATACATACATGCATACATATTTCTAACATATGTACATCCATTATCTGTTCATCCACAAAGTCATATAGTTATATATCCAAACATCATATACATCCACCTTGATTGATCGATCATTAAAATAAATGGTGTGCACAAACAGTTCATCATTCATTCCATATATACAGCATCATATACAACATCTATTTACATCACCAAAGTCATACAGTTCAGTCTGTCATTCTTACTTCTGTGCACCCGTATCATCTTTCATAAGTCGTTTGAGAGGCTCTTGGAGTTCCAACCTAAATACTCGATGCTGGACTTCACCGAATCTGCTTTGCGGCTCTTGTACTGCAAGATTATGCAGTCGAGGTTACATCCGGGATGTAGATGACTCGGCCACTGCTTTACCCTTTTCTTCATAAGATGCACCTATCTTTTTCTCACCCCTTGGAGGGCCACTCCAACAATCATGGGCTATATGTCCTTACTTGCCACAGTTAAAACATGTGCGTGTCTCCACACGTCCTTGCCCGTATATTGCTCCCGAAGAAACAGTCGACGAAGTTGATTCAGCAGGCCTGAACCTTTTCTTATATTGTCTCTTAAACTTCGACTGTTTCGACTGTTGCACTTTGAATTTCGGCTTGTCCATCGCCAGACTCTTCTTATCATGCACCCATTTCAAATCTTTTTCCAGCGCCCGGGTTGTATCTAACAATGCTTGGAAGACTTAGTTCACCGAACTCTAAAGTGCCAATCATAACTCATCGAGCAGTCCCTCATAAAATTGATTTGTCATTCACGCTTCCTCAGTAAAGGTAGACCCCGCATAGAGCCCCAGTCTGGTAAATTCATGCAGGTACGTATTAATATTGCTCTCACCCTGCACCAGGCGTTGAAACTCATTCTCCAAAGCAATCCGCTGCGACATGGGCAAGTACTTGGACAAAAATATTCGTGAGAATTCTTCAATCGATATCTCTTCCAATCCTCGACCTTCCATGTAATGCAATTCCACTTCATCCCACCAAAGCCTCGCATCTCCTTCCAGCAGAAAAGTGGCTAAGGTCACTTTCTTCTCCTCTGCAGTCCTGATTGCGGTCAGGATCCTTTTCACTCTCGCGAGCCAATCCTCCGCCTGCGTTAGGGAACTTGTCCCACCAAACATAAGTGGTTGAAACTCCATAAACCTTTTCAACTGCTCGTCCGATCCTTGCTCATCCACCACAGCTTCAGCGCGCTCTTGCCTTGCCCCAGTCCGTACTAGCACCCCTGCAGGCCTTGCCTGCCCAGTAGGTTGTGCTTGTAACACTGCGAGCACCGTCTCAGTCACCATACGTATGGTCTCCGCCGAGGGAGGTGTACGTGCTTCAACCGGTGTCGCACTCTCATCCGACCGCTGGGGCTCAGACTGCCCAGCACCACTCCTCGTCACCTATCAATGTACAAAACACCATTATTCATCTATTTCATAATGGCCAATATACATTGACTGCACATTCACGCTCCTTACATGCATGTATAACATTCCTAGTGGACATTCGTGAGTTCAATTATGTTCTCCCTCCCACAAATCTCAAACCTGGCTCTGATACCACTTTGTAACGGCTCCATTCATCCCATGTAATATAACGGTGGGTCCGGTCGGGGCCCCATGCCATATTTCATAGACAAATGGTGGAATTACGTGTGGATATCAAAATCTCATTCAACTCGCGTCCTAACTTAGAGCATTCTAGAGCAGCATTTTCAGTTATAAGAACTCATCATAGTGAATGTCCACAAAATATATAAACTCCATATTTATATAAAAACCAGGAATATATACAACTATAGAACTCTCGTGGCCTTAAGACGTTACAAGTTACTCTTTACAAACTATACAGTTTCATACATCGACACGCAGGTCGGCCACACATGAATTCCAAGCATTCTTCGCACGGCCTTCGACGGACTTTAAGCAGCACGGCTTCCTTCCGCTCAAATCAGCTCCTGTAATTAGACATCCACCCCAAGAGCGGTAAAACAAAGCAACGGTCAACATTAGCTGACCAATTATAACGACCCTACCTCTTACCTGGGGCAGTGGTTCCTTCCCTGTATGCATTACAACCATACTCTCTACCAAACATAAATAAGTACTCTCAGGCACAACAGTATCACAAATGCTGGTCTCAGCCAGGCGCTCCGTGAATGCAGGGAACCTTATTGGTGTACCCGATATCCCAGTTGCTCCCCACCGATCAGAGGTTTTTAACTTGTTGGTTGGTCGGTCCTATTCCACCATCCTGCAGGATGGCGATATTCCGTCCATCCCACTCAGAGGTACTAACCTCACAGCAAACTTGAGCATTTCCACAATAGATCGACCCACCCTTGTGGTGCAGTAAGCCAGGTTTACCTCACGCTCCCCAGACTTTCCCACCAATCGACCTCTCGAACAACCAGGGGCAAGTCAGCCTTTTCCCGAGCTCAATCTGTCAGTAGTGCAGTACATGACGCGGGTCAGCTTTCCCTCCTGATTAGCCGCATCTTTCTGCTCTCCCAGAGTAACTAGCGCCCACCGCACTCAAACCACAAGTAGCTTACGCAAAATATCCAAGATAAGCATCCATACACAAGAGCTTTACGCACAAACATATGCATCAATCAAATACACGGAGCCTTCTCCGGTTTACCCATAATCATCACCAATCCAGACTAATCATCCAGATGGGCTTCACACAGCATGCCTATGTTGTACTCCACACTTCCAGCTCTAGATGCAGACTCCACTGGGAATCACTTGCGTCTTCCACCTCTTTGTGGAGGATTCCATGCTATGCATAAAGAAATGACTTCGATTGTCCAAGAAGGAGATCGTTACTCTTGACAATCGCTTCGGAGCCATGAACTAGTCGGATGGAAATCACCGCCACGGCCTTGCCTCCATGAATTTGAACTCAGATCTTGATTCCGCACTTCGCAACTCCTCTAGCAGCTTTCTTCCTCCGCCCTTTCCTTCCTCCCTTGCTCTCCCTCTCTCTTTCTCCTTCTCTTTAGAAAGAGAGTGGCCAAGATGAAATGAAGAGTTTCTTCTCCATTTCGGCCTTTTAATGAGCAGGAAAGGGCCTGGACCCTTGGATCCAGGACAAGGGAAATGAACGGCCTTGAATTATCCAGAAAAAGGATGAACACGACCTGACATGCCCTGTGACACGACAGTATCACATGTCGTGTCCCTTAAGCGGCGCACAACTGACTTAAATCCAAACAGTACACGGCCGTGTGACACGGCCGTGTGACACGCCCGTGTCACATCCTACATGCCCGTGTCCTGGCCGACACGCCCGTGTCGCGAAGCCGTGTCCTCACACAGCACAACATCAACTTGACTCGAGCTGGACATGGCATGGGACACACCCATGTCTCAGGCCGTGTATCCCAAGACACACCTGTGTCCACCAGCACACGCATTCCCCGTGCTGATCCCGAGAAGGACACGGTTAGTGACACGCCCGTATCACCGACCGTGTACCCTTACACGGCTGCAGACAAGCCCCGTCGTGTATTCGTCGACTGGAGTTCTACGACCCCGAGGAGGACACGCCCCCTGACACGCCCGTTTCGCCGGGCGTGTTCCCTCTTCTCGAGTACATTTTGTCGAGCACTCGAGAGGCCACTCAACCCGAGCATGACACGCCCTGGGACATGCTCGTGTCCCAGGCTGTGTCACCCAACCTGAACCCAAATTGGGATTTGGGGGTGTTACACCACTGCTACGGGTGACACCCAGGACACTGCTGCTACTATCCCTCAGACCGCCACTACTGCTATCCTCATGACCGCCAGCTGAGGTTCACCACCAGATCGCTGAGCCAAACTGCTAGATATAAATCGCTCGGTCTCCTCAAGCTCCAACAATCAAGAAGTAAAGTTATAGTAAATAAAACATACCTTTGCAGTATAGAGTCACTACTCAACCAAGGTGCTACAAAGAAGTCCAACGAACACTAGCGGCTGGAGTTCCGAGCGTAGAATTGTGTCCATGCCTCTACAGATGATCCAAATGAACAGGAGAACACTCAGCCTCTTATCACACGAGATCTAGGTTGTAAGAAAGCACTCGACATCTTCACTTACTGATAGGTCTGCTCTAGAAGATGCGGCGATAGGCGCTAAAAACTGGCTGAGCGACGACAAAGGGTCCGTGACTTTTGGAAACGATTTCTATAAGTCTTTTTCTCTCGGGCGTATCATAGTGCAGTACTTGGTAAAAACCCTAATACATCTTCTATTTATACACAATGAAATAAATAGAAGAAAATCGTCGCTATCGGCATACCCGTAACACTAGGAATTTTGTCGACGAATCAACACTTGACTCAATGAAGCATCGAATGGTCTCAATGCACTCAATGCCTAGCAGTGTGGTCTCAATGCATGAAGCGATGAATCAACACTTGACTCGACGAAGCATTGAGTGGTCTCAACGCTCCCAACGCTTGGCTTTGTGGTCTCAATGCACTCAATGCATGGCAGTGTGGTCTTAACGCACTCAATGCCTGGAAGTGTGGTCTCAATGCACTTAATGCCTGACAGTGTGGTCTGAATGCACTCAATGCCTAGCATTGTGGTCTCAACACACTCAACGCCTGACAGTGTGGTCTCAACACACTCAGCGCCTAGCATGGTGGTCTCAACACATATAATGACTGGCAGTGTGGTATCAACACACTCAACATAAATGAGTAAGACCAACACACTCCATTCCTCCAACTTCTCGAAACGCTCTTATGTGCAACCCTATAAGCTCATATTGCATTGGTAATGAGACTACATGTTTGATCACTTCCAGATCACTATGGTTACACCGACAACACCTTCACCCACAATGCCTAATCCACTAATGGAGCAGATTTTTAGTGCAACAACATGTCAGGGATGGACTCAATCAACCCGGTGTCTCTTCTTGAACCATGGCGACCCGAACCCCAATCATTTGAGAGATTCGTTTCCTAAATGCTTGAATAAAAGTAAAAATAAAACGAATGTCATGCACGCATCCTAAAATTTGAGAGGAAAAATGGTATTACCTTACGACTCCTTTTCCTAGCAATGTAGATCTTGATTTGCATTTATAAAAGTATGTGCCTTCAAGCACTCTCCACAAATCCGGCCTTAGATCGACAAACGGAGCTCTAAAGCTTCATCAATGGCGGAAAAAGTCTCTTCTTTTGCCTCCAAATCTCCCTCTCACAAACCCTAACTCTCACTTCAGTTGAGAAAAACAATTTTAAGGAAAGAGTCCCTTAGCCCTACTTAAGGCTCATAGACGGAGGATTTTGGGCTATAGGATCGAATTCAAAGAAGATTGGACACCCACAAATCAACAATTACGATACCTTTTTGTCTACAACCGTCGGGAGGTAGTTACCCACCACGTCGCGGTAGCTCGTAGTCCTGCCAGTCTCTGTTGAACAGCATATTAACGCTAGCGTTATCGTTACCTCCGCGCGGTAGCTTCTCAACACATTCATCTCGTTGCTTTCATTTCAACGCCCTCGACAAAAAGGGGCTACCTCCTGGCGGTAGCTACCAAATGCCGCGTGTTAACTACTCGACGTTCTGTCCCGAAGCTTCGGTCTCAACGAACAATGACTACCATCGGGCAGTAGCAACCTACCGCCGTGATGTAACTCCCGGAACCTCAAATTCAAGAATAATGGGTTGTTATAACTCCACCCCCTTAAAAGAATATTGTACTCAAAATTTAAAATGCACTGAAAATAGCAAGCATACCTGATGCAAACAATTCTGGGATGTCTTCCCGCATCACTTTCTCACTCTCCCAAGAGAATTTGTCTAACCTGCATTTGTCCCAACGCACTTTTAGGAGATTAACCTCGTTATTCCGCAACTGCCGAATTTCTGAATCCTCTACGGCAATCAGACGGACTCTCGTCCTCAAGTCCTCTTCCACAGGCACCATCACTGACTCGACCACAACACTTTCCTCCACCAAAGCTTACCTTAATACCGAGACATGGAAAACATCTTGTAATCCACTCAGCTTTGTGGACAACGATATCCTATAGGTTTCATCTCTAATGCATTCCATAATTTCGAACGACCCTAAAAATCTCGGACTCAACTTCTTGAGTTGGCGAATCCGCGAAACGCCTTTGAATGACTTAATCTTTAGATAGACCCAGTCACCTACCACAAACTCCACATTCTTATGGCGCGCATTGAAATACTTCGCCTGCCAATACTGAACAACTTTCATGTGCTCCTGAGTTGTCTGCACCAACTCACAAGCATTGACCACCATTTCTTTTCCCAAAAGTTTGGCGTCCCCCGCCTCTATCCAAGACATCGGTGTTCGACACCGCCTTCCATACAAAGCCTTGTAAGACGCCAACTTGATACTCACAAGTAAACTACTGTTATAGGAAAATTCCACCATGAAAAGGTTGTTTTCCCACTTCTATCCAAAATTAAGGGTACACATTCTCAACATATCCTCCAATATATGATTCGTCCTGTCCGTTTGGCAATCGACTTGGGGATGGAATGTCGTACTAAACTTAAGCTTTGTTCCTAGACTCTTCTGCACTAGTCTCTAGTCCTTGGACATAAATCGTTCATCGCGATCACTAAAAATGCTCCGTGGAAACCCATCCAATCGCACAATGTTAAGAACACACAATTCCACCTGCTTCTCCATGATGTCCTCTTTCTAATTTAGAATAAAATGAGCCACCTTGGTCAGGCAATCCACAACCACCCAAATCACATCGTTATCTTTTTGCGACCGAGCTAAACCATGCACAAAGTCCATGAAGATGTCGTCAAATTTCCACTCATGGATAGGAAGGGGCATCAAGAACCCGCTTAGCCTCGGACACTCAGCCTTCACTAAGACACAAGTCTAGCACCAGCTCACATACACATCAACATCCCGCTTCATCCTAGGACACCAAATGTATTTCTTCATATCCAAGTACATCTTTGTACTGCCCGGGTGAATGGAGTACTTCGTGAATTGGGCCAAAAACATCAACTCCTCATGGATCTTGTCAAACTGCGGTCCGCATAGCCATCCATGCTTCTTTAAGATCCCATCAACCATCTCCCAGATACTACCCTCACCTTTCAGGGCTTCCTTCACTAATGGCTAGAACTCTGTATCCATAGTGGTCGCCTCCTAGGTATGATTAGATAAGTCGCACTGCAGCTCTATCCAGTTCAATCGAGTCATGCTAGGCTTGCCGCTTGCTACACAATCAATGTCAAGGGACTCAAAGTCCCGCACCAACCGCTCATTATGAGCTTCAATCCAATTCCTTTATCCAAAATATATTTTACACATGACATCAACCACCATATTGGTCTTGCCTGGCGTGTATTGAATCGCCACATCATAGTCCCCAAGGAACTCGACCCACCTGCGCTGCTGCATGCTCAAGTCTCTTTGATCCAAAAGATACTTTATGCTTTTGTGATCCGTGAAGATCTCCACCTTCACACCGTACCCATAGTGCCGCCACAGCTTTAACACAAAGATTACCATCGCCAACTCCAAGTCATGGATGAGCCAATTCCTCTCATGAGGTTTTAACTATCTTGACCTAAAGTATATCACATTGCCATGTTGTAGTAGCACGCAACCCAAACCGCAACCCGACTCGTCACTAAAAATCTGAAAACAATCAGTACCTTTAGGAAGACATATGATTAGATTTGACATCAACCTTTCTTTGAAGGTGTCAAACGCGTTGTTACACTCCTGCGTCCACACAAACTTTTTGTCCTTACGAGTCAGAGATGTGAGGGGAGAAGCCATCCACGAAAAGTTTTCCACAAACCTTCTATAATTCCCATCTAGTCTAAGGAAACCCCTAACTTCCACTACTATTCTCAGAACTGGCCAATCCTTGATGACTTCAACTTTCATCGGATCCACTGCCACCCAATCATCACTAATCACATAGCCCAAAAATGCCACCCTCTCTAACCAGAACTTGGACTTCGAGAAATTTGCATAAAGTTGGTTCTCTCTCAGAACCTGCAAGACTTCTCTCATATGAGTATCATACTCCAACTCTCAATTGGAGTATTCTAATATATCATCGATGAATACCACCACAAATGACTCCAAGTACTCCTGAAACACTCAGTCCATCAAATCCATAAACACTGATGGTGCGTTCATCAAACCGAATGGCATCACCAAGAACTCGAAGTGGCCATACCTCGTATCGAACGCTGTCTTGGGTATGTACTCATCCCGAATCCGCAACTAGTAATACCCCGACTTCAAGTCCAACTTCGAGTACACCACTGACCCTACCAACTGGTCGAATAGGTCATCTATCTGTGGAATCAGATACTTAATCTTGATGGTCAGTTTATTCATCTCATGGTAATCTATGTACAACCACATACTGCCATCTTTCTTTTTTACAAAAACATCGACGCGCTCCAAGGAGAAGAGCTAGGCCTAATAACACCTGCTCCAACAGCACCTACAATTATACCTTGACCTCGGTTAACTCCTTTGGTGCCATCCTAAAAGGGGAACGTGACACTGGCCTAGCTCTTGGCACCAAAACAATTGAGAAATTGATCTTCTACTGAGGAGGTGCTCCTGGAAGCTCCTCAAGAAACACATCCTTGAATTCTGCTACCACTAACACTTCTCTAATCGATAACTTAGAAAGGTGAAACTCTAGCTAAGCTACGAATACTACTCCCCAGTTTACTGCCAGAACCAATTGCATGGCCAAAATCAGGGAGCAGACAACTCCACAAAGGCCCTCAAACTTGACTTATTCCTTTCCCTCGCTCCTCATGGTCACCACCTTTAATAGGCAGTCAATACTAACCCACTTCTCTACAAGCCTGTTCATCCCCAAGATCACATCAAACTCGGCTAATGGTAGGATTACTACTGGCAACATGAGGTCAACTTCGCCTATACTCCAATCAACATGCTCCTTCATCCCGATTGTCACGGAAGACCCATTGGGAATGCACACCCTAAGCTCTGTATCCATCTAAAAGGGCTCAACCTTAATTATCAAGATATAGCTTTCCGCAAGAAAGGAGATCGACACTCTCAGGTCGAATAACACTCTAGCAGGATAGCTAGAAAGTAGCATGAAGCCTAGTAAACATGCACACACATAAAAAGTTGCAAAACGTCTTGAGCTAATAAATGAACTTAAGCTTTTCATACCTTTCACCACATCAGGTTGCTGAATCTCTTTCTACTGCCCAGGATTGTAGGCCCTTGGCTGCACTGTTTGGAAATGTGAAGTGCTCGACTCCGTTATTTTTCCTTTCTCTATGCTATTGGCACCAGAATGAACTAACTGCATCTGCATTGGCTCTGGTTCAGCACCACCACCGGTACAAAAATGTGGTATGTGGCCTGGCTTGCCACAATTATAGCACGTTGGTGTTCCCTTGAAACTAGAATTTCCCAATGTCGTACTGCTCTGCTCTCCTGAACTGAAGGCTTAGGGCTACTTCCACCACTTACTCCCTTCTGACTTCCACTGCGACTGAGAAGGCTTTTCTTCTCCCTGCTTCACTACAAGTCCCTTATGGCATTGGGTTCGCTCCATTTCACTTTCCAACGTTCAAGCAGACTCAACTAACTCAATGAAGCCCGCATTCTTGAGATCTATAACGGGTTATCTAAAATTCCCTCTCAACCCATGATAGAAGAGGTTGTCCCTCTCCTCATCATCAGCCATGGTCATTCCCGCATAATGACCCGTAAGAGTAAATTCCTGCACGTACTCATCCATAGATTTGTCTCACTGCACCAAGTGCAAAAACTGCCTCTTAAGAACTAGCCTTTTTGATGATGGAATATACTTCCTTAAGAAGGCATTCACAAACACATCCATGGACGGGATGTGCCCAGGAAACTAGCAGCTGCTATGGCTCACCCACCACAACTTTGTGTCACCTTCTAACATGAAGGTCGCGAATTAGGACTACTTATCCTCTGGTGTTTCTAAAGCCCTCAGGAGTTCCTAAATCATTTCTAATCAGTCCTCGACATCAACTAGAGTGCCGACTCCCTTGAACGTTAGATGATGGAAACTTAGAAAATACTTCATCTGCCGGTCTTCTTGCCCAACAGCAACTGAAAGAATTAATGCCTAACCACCTAGAGGGGGGGGGGTGGATAGGTGTAATTCTCTTTTTCTTCAAAGGTAGAAAATCTGTTCAGTTAAGTTATGAGAAACTGCTAATTCTACAACTAACACAACACAGCATTCACAGAATCATACAATCACAGAGTACACACATGTTTTATAGTGGTTCCCCAAGGTCTTGGTATATCCACTTTCCCCTTTCGCCTATCTAGCAGTGTGCTAGATTCGGCCTAACTTCTTCTCTTTCATCTCAGATCCTCAGATCTTACAGCTCAGAACCCAAACCAGGTTCCTACAACTCAGAGTGAGTCCACACTCCTACAACTCAGGCAAACTGCCCTACCTCAGCCTTCAATAAGGCCTACAACTTAGAGATACAATCTCCTACAACTCAGGCTCACAGCCCTACCACTCAGAGATCTAAATCTCCTACAACTCAGCCTTTATAATTTAGGCTTACAGCTCAGATCTTAAAAGATCCTACAGAAAATAGTGTTAACAAAATATTTTACCACCACCCTGGTAGAGAGAGCGAGAGAGGATGGATGGCTTCTTGATCAGTTCTTGGTAGAATCTGATGGCAGAGAACAACCACTCTTAGCTTTCTTCAAAGCTTCTTGAATCTGAACTCAGTAGGGTTGAACTCTTGTGAAGTTGATCTTCAATCAGCTTCTTTCTTGAAATTCAGATCTCAATCTGAATCCTTCTTGGCAGCCTGGTTCAGTAACTGCACATCAATAGATGGAGCTCTCTCTCTCCAACTTCTTCTTAGATATTCTGACGAAAAACTTTCTGTATAAGTTCTTCTATTTGTTTATTCTCAATTACTTTCTGTTGAAGGAGAAAGCCTTTATATAGTCTTCCTCCAAGGTAACCGGCTGATCCGGTTTCTAACAAACTTCTGACAGCTCTGATAGTTGCAGTTGACCGGTTGGAAATGACAGCTGTCAAGTCATCCAGTCACTTATTGAATCACTGTCTCTGTCAGAAAGTGTCGAGACTGAACTTCATCATGTGTCGACACAAGTAGAACTAAGTGTCGACACAAGTGCACTAAGTGTGGACACAAGCCATGGTGGTGTCGACATAGCTCCTTTGTTGTTGTTACTGCTTCTCGACACAGCTTCTGTAGAATGTGTCGACACTGATTCTGTGTGTCGACACAATCACTTCTTCACTTTAACTTTGTTGAAGCTCTGCTGTGTGTCGACACAAGTCCTGTGTGTCGACATATTTGATGTTGACAAATTCTTCTGTGTGTCGACACTGCCTCTTGGTGTCAACACAATTGATGTCGACTAAGCATTTCTGTGTGTCGACACTGCCTCTTGCTATCGACACAGTTGATGTCGACAATGCTTCACTGTGTGTCGACACTGCCTTTGTATGTCGACACAATTTCTTCTGGTGTCGACACAGCCTTTCCAAGTATCGACACAATTAACTCCAAGTGTCGACACAGCGTTTCTCCAGTATCGACACAGGCCTTCATAAGTGTCGACACAGCTTCTCCTGGTGTTGACACATGGACTTAGAAATTTTTTTGCATTCCTGCATTTTCTTAACCTGCACATATAAACTCAAAACAACATCAAATACACCTTGATGCATATCATTGAGTAAGGTGAGGCTTCTTCAAATCTGTTACACATTTTCCAATGTACCCAACAATCTCCCCCTATTCGGAGAAGTCATAACCCTTATTCAATGATATATACCATTCATAACAAATACACATTTTGATGTATAATAACATTATATGACAGGGTAACTATTAAAATAAAACATATATAAGATTTTATCACAGAATAATAATGCTAATAGAAGGAGCATTAAACATTATTTTGTTTCAACTTCCAATAGTTTCTTTAACAAAAGTTTAAATAGATTTTAACACAAAAGATTACAATGTTATAAAATCTAGTAAATCTAATCTAAAGCTGATCTGGCTCCTTGATGACTATGACTTTGCCTAATTGGATCTTGGCTTGTACTGGAGCATCAGTGTCATCAGCTGGCTTCTTGCCCTTTAGATCTTTCTTCTTTTGCTCTTCAGCCCTTATTCTTTGTCTTTCAAAATAATGAAAAGGCTTAGGTAAATATTTGTTAGGCTCCTGTGCATTAGGTGGTAGCTTCCTAGCTTTAGCCTTCTTTCTATATTGAACAATAGCTTCTTGCTTGTCTTCATACTTTTGCCATTCTTGTTCTGTGTACCATTTGCCCCTCTCATGGGTCTTATCCTTTACAGCTTTCCAAGCAGTTAGTATAATGTTCCTGGATGTTGGACTCCACTGTTCAAAATCAGGTTTTAACTATGCCTATTCTCTAAATCTCTTCTTAGACAATAGAGCTTCTTGCTCTTTGTTCAAAGTTGCCTCTAGCACTGACATGTCAACTTTCTCAAGAATAATATTTTGAGCACCTTCTCGAGGGCTGTACATAGATTGTATTTCTTAATGAATCATCTCAAAATCTGCTGGAGGATAGATGACCTGTGCAACCTCAGGTTGGTCACCTCCAAAATAAGTAGGGTGTATACCAGATTCAGCCACATTATCATCATCACAAAGGGGTGGATCTCCAAGTGTGGCTCTGATGCTATTAGAGATCCATTTGGCATACTCAGAGCCTGCTTTGACTAATACTCTCTCCCCCTTTATGACTTCTCTAACAAAGGGGTGGATATCTTATTGATTTTATATCCTGAGCCAAGGAGAATTGTAGATCTTTATGTGTCTCATCCATATATTTCTCCATGGCAATACTTTGTTCATCTAGCTTTACTTGCAATGAGATTAACAAGGAGTTATAGTAAGTTGTTGGGGCAGATTGTGGAACAGTTTGTAATGCTCTCTTATAGCTCTGACGTCTTCTTTTGAACACCATTAACTTCCTCTTCTTAGCTTGAATTTCTTCTTCCCCTTCAGAAGCTGAGGTACTAGCTATATCCACTCTTTACTTGCGACTAGGAGGAAATACCTGCTCAGTTCTATGTTGCTCCCCCTGAGTCCCTTGCTCCTCCTCAGTTCTTGCATAATCCCCTTGAGACCTTAATTTCTCCCCCTCAAGGTTAGCTTGCTCCCCCTCAAAATCTGCTTTCTCCCCCTCAAATTCAGTGTGCTCCTTCTCAGTTCTTTCTTGTACTATATCAGGAGACAACTCTTCAAGGGTGAATTCTTGTTGAGAAGGGACTGGAGATACCCTTATTTCTAGAACATCAACAGCAGCAGATGTATCCTCGATGATAACATCTTGTGCATGACTGCTTAATTGAGTTGGCTGGTCAACATCAATCAAAGATTCAGTTAGTGTTTCATCCTTATCATTAAGAATTGATTGATTAACCTCTTGGATTACCTCAAGTATAGTTTGTGTTGCCATCTCACTATCCATGTGGGTAGGCTCTTCTTCATGTTGAGGCTCCCCCTTCACTTGAGCACTATCTGCAATATCTTGTGCAGGAGATTTTTCTGGAACCTCTGGCATTTGTTCTTTTGGCATGTCCTTAGTCAGGACTTTATCCCATCTTGAGATAATCCTGATGTCCATCCTTATCATGTGATTTATCTTAGTCTTAGCTGACTGATCCATCACTTCAGGTATTGTTCCAGCTAAATACAAGCTCATAATTCTTCCTAGATTGGGCTTCTTCATACTTTCCTTAATCTTTTCAAAAATGACTGCTGACCAATCTGTGTTTAGTCTATAAATGATTCTGGTCATAAGGCTTAACATATAGGCAGAAATCATATCATGCCCCCTGGCTTACAGAGAATCACTTTTCCTACAACTTCAGACAAGAACTTCCCTTGCATATTCATGCCTTTCCTGTTCAAAGCTGAGCCAATCTTCATGGTGGAATCCAGTCCACACCATTGAAGTGCTTCCCTTAGCTTAGATGCGGGTACATCTTCTTCTTCTTGTGTTCTTGGCAGGTGAAGAACTTTCCTTAAACTTTTTTGGGTGATTTTCACCTTTACTCCATGGACTGCGGATCTAATTTTGAGTCCAGTTTGATCTAGGGTAGCAGCACCAAAGAATTCTAGTGTTTCTTTCTTCCAAATCGTAGTTGGTTCAGAAACTAAGAATTCCAGACCATTTTCATCTATTAGGGTTATTACTTCTATAATTTCTGATTCCGCTCCATCAAAGGCATTGCATACTAGCTCGTATCCTTCATTAACGTTCTCTTCAAGCTTTGGCACCATTAGGGTTGAGAGAAAGCTTGAGTTGAGAAGAGAGAATTTATCGGCACAAGGTTTTGGTCTCGAAACTATAGAGAGTGTGTCGACAGACAATGTTGTTGACCTATTTATACCCTTCTAAGGAAGGTCAAAAGACTCGTCAAAATCCTCTTAATGTGTCGACACTGTTGAAAAGTGTCGACACAGACTTCTAATGTCTCGACATAAGTGTTGACTTCTATGTGTCGACACTTATTCCTTTGCGCTCGACGATCAGTCAATTCTCCACTCGACGAAATTTGTGTTGATCCTAAGTGTCGACACCAGTTCTGGATGTGTCGACACCACTACTGTTGAAACCGAAAATCGGTCTCCTGTGGAGTTCGACCCTTGGGGAAGGGGTGGTCTCGCGCCTACTTCACTCCTGCAAGCAAAACAACAAAGAAAACAAGGAAAGACCGACCCAAGGGCTCGGCGGGGAGGTCCCAGCACACACCCAGAAGATCTCAGAGCGCTTCCCCTCCTTAGCTAGAAGCCGAGCTAAGGTACCCTCAGAAAGCACTTGAAAGCTGGAGCAGGAAGGCACAGGAAGCATGCATTCTGGGGTACCCCTTGGGTCCTATTTATAGCTTTTAGAAATTGAACTGCCAATAACAAAACAGAACTGACCTGAAGTTACCAAAGTACCCTTGATTGGGTCTGCCAATATCCAAACTCCGCTGTTTTGAAGAGCTATAGGCAGACCAGCGGGTGCAAAACAGTAAAATGTACCTCATGCGTTCAGGCAAGCTGGGGGGCTTGACAACCTCGGCAGGTCCTGATCGCCTGCTGTTGCCGAGTTTAGTTGTCCAGGCGTGAGCTGGGACTAGTTCGGCGAATGGCGAGCTCGGGGTCGACGAATACTGATCTCCGTTCGACGAATGCCGAGCTCGGGCTCGGCTTCTCTACTGCCGAGCTCGCCCACTCCCTTCAGCCCGATCTTTCTGGTTCCTGATGTCCTTGCTCGCCGGACACGGGGTTGTACACAATCCCCGCTCTTTTTGAGCTTGGCAAAGCTCGGAAAGAAACATCCAACCCCAAGTGTGCGGCGAGCGCGGGTTGGCGAGTTGGAGGGAATCTTCGGGTGGGGTCCACCTGCGGCTATATATATATGCACCTGCTCACCTGCCTGACTCTTGCCATTCCCTTTGCTCTAACCCTATCAAGATGCCGCTTCCCAAGGAGATACAAGAGGGCTTAGACCGAGCTCGCCAGGCCTCGGCTTCTCGCGTGGCCGCTCTAACAGCGGTCTCCTCTAATGTTCCTCAAATTGGCTTCGTCGAGCCCAGCTCCAAGAGGTCAATGCCATTCCCTCAGGCAGCTGAGCCCATTTACCACGACCTGAGGGCCACCCTAGAGCGCAAGACTGGCTGAAAGATATGGTACCTAAACACCTAGAGGGGGGGGGGGTGAATAGGTGACCTAATCCTTTTTGAACTTTAATGGCAGCAAACAGTTAATATCACAGATTTCTAACTATTCTATCACAGCAAACACATAGCATACACAGCAACAATCACAGCACAGCAGACACAGTGTTTTATAGTGGTTCCCCAAGATATGGCTACATCCACTTTCCCCCTTCGCCTATCTAGCAGTGTACTAGATTCGGCCAAACTTCACCACTGTCTCAGAACCCAAATTGGTTCCTATACCTCAGGCCCAAGGCCTTACAACTCAGCTTTATCCCAAAGCCTACACTCAGCCACAAAGGCCTACACTCAGCCAATCAAGGCCTACACTCAGCCAACAAGGCCTACACTCAGAGATTTCAATCTCCTACACTCAGGCTCTCAAGCCCTACCCTCAGCCTTTATATTTACAGGCTTACAATTCACTCAGATCCAAAGGATCCTACAAGATAAAATGATTTTACAACTATTAACTCAACAACTCAGAAACAAGAGAGGGGAGTTGAGAGTTTCTTGATGAGTTCTTGGAAGAACTCAGCTGGATTCAATCTGACTTAGCTTTCTTCAGAGCTTCTTGAAAGTAGAACTGAATAAGACTGATTCCTTCTGCAGTTGATCCTTGACCTCTGCTTCTTAAGATCCAGAATATATCTGAATCCTTCTTCTCAGCCTAGTTCCAGAGGCTGATTTCTTGGATGGAGCCCTCTCTCTCCAACTTCTTAGATCTGCACAGCTAGATCTTCTTGATTTGATACTTGATCAATAATTCTATGAACCACTTTAATAACTGGTTCAACAATAATCTGATCAACAGTTTCTGTAAACTGTATGAGCCTATTTATAGGCCTTCTTCATGGTAACCGGCTGGTCCGGTTCATAACTGTCTTCTGACATCTCTGACAGGTGCTGTAGACCGGCTGGAACGGCAGCTGTCAAGTCATCCAGTCAATTCTTGAAAATCTCTAACTGTCTGATAGTGTCGAGACTTTCTGTCTTCAAGTGTCGACACTTATAGACCTAGTGTCGACACCAGTTGTGTAAGTGTCGACATAAGTCTACAAGGTGTCGACACAACTTCTTATATGTCTCGACACAATTTCTTCTCCATGTGTTGACACTGAAATTGATTGTCGACACAAGTACTTGATCTTCTATCTTTTGCTGAATTCTTATAAGTGTCGACACATCTCCTTTGTGTCGACACAACTTCTTGTGTTGAATCTGTTAAGTGTCGACACTGCTTCTTGGTGTCGACACATAGTCTTCCATGTTGATACTTGCTGAGTGTCGACACAGCTCCTTGTGTCGATACTTGATTCTTCTGTTGAGACTTTAGCTGAGTGTCGACACATTCCCATAGTGTCGACACTTGTACTTAGAATATTTTGACGATCTTGCTGTTCTTTGCTAAGTGTCGACACAGCTCCATATGTCGACACTTTCTTCAAGTGTTGAGTCTTCAACTGAGTGTCGACACATTGTTCTGAGTGTCGACACTTACTTCAAGTGCTGACTCTTCTATTGAGTGTCAACACATTGTTCTTGGTGTCGACACTTTCTTCAAGTGCTGATTCTTTTTGATGTGTGTCGACACATTGTTCTTGGTGTCGACACTTTAACTTAGTCTCTGCAGTCTTTTGCTGAGTGTCGACACAGCTCCAAGTTTCGACACTTTCTGGTGTAGATACAGTTCTTCTAGGTGTCGACACTGCTCCTTGTGTCGACACTGCTTCTCTGCACTTTTCTTCACTGAGTGTCGACACAGCTCCTTGTGTCGACACTTTCTATCTGGTGTCGACCCTGCATCCCAGGTGTCGACACAATGACTCCAAGTATCGACACTGCTTGTCTAGGTGTCGACACAAGCTTTCTTAAGTGTCGACACTTTCCCTCTAGGTGTCGACACATGGACTTAGAAACTTTTTGCTTCAGTCCTGCAATTACTTAACCTGCACAAGTAAACTCAACATACATCAAATACATTATGATGTATATCATTGAGTTGGGTGAGGCTTCTTCAAATCAGGTATATTTAACCAATGTACCCAACAATCTCCCCCTATTTGGAGAAGTCATAACCCTTAGTCAATGATATACACCATTCATAATTAAAATTACAAAATGATGTAAAGCAGAATTATAATCAGCAGGGTAAACATAAACATGTATAAATCACACATGTATACACATACATCAACACAGAACAAATTAAGAAATAGACATATTCACAGAACAAACATGAAACATATTGTTCATATATTGTTCTAACATCTGTCTTATACATTTTCAGTAGTTCACAAAAATGTTTTACATTCAAAAGATTACAAAGTAATCTTCAAGTAAATTCTTAATCTATTTCTGTTCTGGCTCCTTGATAACTATTCCCTTGCCAGCTTGAACTTGAGCTTTGACAGGGGCATCAGCAGTTTCAGCATCAGCAGGCTTCTTGCCTTTCAATTCTTTCTTTTTAAGCTCTTCAGCTTTGATCTTCTGCCTCTCAAAGTAATGGAATGGCTTAGGAAAGTACTTGCTAGGCTCCACTGCAGTAGGAGGTAGCTTTCCCATCTTTGCCTTCCTTCTATACTGGACAATGGCCTCCTGTCTAGCTTCATGCTTTCTCCATTCAGCTTCAGAGAATCACTTGTTCCTGTCATGAAGGTTATCCTTGGCAGCTTTCCAGGCAGTTAGTATAATGTTTCTAGAGGTAAGGCTCCACTGTTCAAAGTCTGGCCTTTGTTCTGCTTGTTCCCTAAACCTCTTCTTAGACAACCTTGTCTCTTCCTCTTTCTGCAATGCCTCTAGCATGGCTTCAGATATAGGTTGAACAACCTTTTCAATATGGACATTGTACTTGCCCCCAGGAGGGCTATACATAGACTGGACATCAGCATGAATCATTTCAAAATCTGGAGGTGGATAAATGACCTGAGCTACTTCTGGTTGCTCACCTCCAAGATAGGCAGGGTTTATTCCAGATTCAGCAACATCATTATCATCACACAGAGGAGGATATCCAAGTGTAGCTCTGATGGAATTTGATATCCATTTTGCATGATCTGAGCTTGCCTTGACTAACATTCTCTCCCCCTTTATGACTTCTCTAGCCATGTGATCTCTGACATCATCCTTCTGAAATCTGATTTGACTATCCAAGTATCTGATGCCATCTTTAAAGTAAGGTTTGAGCTTTTGAAGTTGTTCAGATATGGCCTTCTGGGAGTCTTGAATTGCAGTCTTAACAGCTTTGATTTCTTCTTGAAAGGCTTTGTCAAATTCAGCTTTAACTGTAGTAGAAGAAGTAGAAGGTCCAGCAGCCTGGTTCTTTAACTCAGTGATAATAGCATTATGTGAAGCAGTCAAATTGTCATTCATTCTTAACTGATTTTCAAGTACATACCCTTGCTTCAATGCTATGTCATCCACTTGTGCCTTTATCTTTTCTTGGTGTGTTGCCAAGTATACCACTGCATTGCCACCCTTGTGGAAGCAGTCTGTCATCTCTTTCTTGTTAAGGTTCATTTCAAACCTTATAGACTTGATGTCCTGGGCCAGATCAAATTATAAGGATTTCTGCCCTTCATCCACATAAGCTTCTATGGCTTTTCTTTGTTCATCCAACTTAATCTGCATGGCAGTCATCAAAGCACTATAATCTATTGATGGGGCTTGCTGAACTAGAGGCTGTGGGGCAATGGATTGCAGAGCTTTCTTATAACTTTGACTTCTTCTCTTGAAGACATACAGTTTCTTCTTCTTTTCCCTAGCACTCTCCTCATCTTCAGAGGCAGAAGTGCTGGCTATGTCAACCCTCTCCTTAGGGCTTGGAGGCTTCTCAGGTTGTACATCAAGTGCCTTCTCAGTTTCTTGCCTTATAGGCTCTTCCAGATTCTGCATTTGCTCCCCCTCAGCAACAGCATTCTCTTTCTCAGCAGCATCCTTGTCCATGTCAAAATCTTGTTGGTCTAGATTTAGGAATAAATCCTCCATGGTGTATTCTTGTGGTGAAGGAGCTGGAGACATTCTTTGCTCTTCAACCACTGGATCAGGAATCACTTCTAGAACAACAGTAGATGTGACTTCTTTAACAGCATCTGGTTCTTGAGTACTCAGCTGAGTTTGCTGATGAACAGCAGACAAATCAGCATCTTCTATAAGAAATTCTAAAGTATTTAGATCAGTGAGTACCTCTTGTATGATGGTGGTGGCTTGTTCACTTTCCAGTGTAGAGGGTTCTTCTACAACTGGAGGCTCCCCCTGGCTTTGATCCTTGTGGATGGGGCTAGCTTGAGGCAGCTCCCCTGGATCTCAGAAGCCTCTAGAGGAGCAGGAGTCTTTTCAGCAGGCTCTACCTCATTATCATCAGGAGTGAAAACAACTTGTTCTTCACTATCAGAACTACTAGTAGACTCTTGTGCCACTGGAACTGTCTTCCTTTTCTTCTTAGGAGGAGTGTCTTTCTCAGCAACTACTTTCTCAGGGGTTGGCATCTCTTTAGTCAACACCCTGTCCCATCTTGAAAAGATCCTCAGATCCATCTTCCTCATGTGATTTATCTTGCTTCCAGCAGCAGTATTCATTACCTCTGGTATGGTACCAGCTAGGTAGAGACTTAAGATTCTGCCCAGATTGGGCTTCTTCAGACTTGCCTTGATTTGCTCAAATACTATAACTGACCAATCAGTTCTTATAGTGAAGATAATTCTTGTCATTATATTGAACATGGAGGCAGACACTCTGTCATGCCCTCCTGGCTTGTTGAGTAAGACCTTTCCAACAATTTCAGACATGAATTTGCCTTGGCTGTTCATGCCTTTCCTGTTAAACACAGATCCTATCTTCATCTTAGGATCAAGTCCACACCAGGTTAGAGCTTCCCTGGTCTTGGATGCACTAACTTCTTCTTCATCTTGAGTTTTTGGAAGCTGTAGAATCTTCCTCAGACTTTTTGGGGTTATCTTAACCTTTTCTCCATGAACTCTGGATTTGATTTTGTATCCAGATTCATAGACCTTCGCTCCATTAAGGAATTCAAGAACCTCTTTCTTCCAAATCTTAGTGGGTTCAGACACTAGATATTCTAGTCCAGAATCGGCGATTAGGGTTACGACCGCCTGGATTTCTGCATCAGCATCATGGAAAGCGCCGCGCACCAGCTCATATCCTTCGTTGACGTTCTCCTCAAGCTTAGGCGCCATTAGGGTTTGTAGAATTTATCTTGAGAAAAGAGAGAGGTGTCGACACAGTAGTTTTGGTCTCGAAACTTTGAAAGCGTGTCGACAAACAAAGACAAAACCCTATTTATACCTTTCTGATTTTGAAGATGAACAGGCGGGACAGCTAACTAAAATGTGTCGACAGTGGCAATAAGTGTCGACACTGACTTATAAAGTCTCGACACACATGTGTCGACACAAGTTTAGTCAACAGATTTTATGTGTCGACACTTGTTTATGTGTCGACACAACATAACTCGACACATAGTCGAGAATTTACTTAGAAAATTCTGAGTAAAACTTAAGTGTCGACACCACATTGGATGTGTCGACACCTACTTGGCATGTGTCGACACTAACATTCTGAAGTGTTGACACCAACATCCTAGATGTGTCGACACCTTTTTCCTGAAGTGTCGACACCACTATTCTGTGTCGACATAGACTTGTCTATGTGTCGACACCTTTTTACTTAGCCAATGATCAATTCTGTAAACTTACTCTAAGTTTATCATTCCTAGTTCAATTTTGAATCTATTGAACTTAGCTTCTTCAAGGGGCTTAATAAACATATCAGCTACTTGATTATCAGTTTTAACATATTCTAATAAAATATCTTCTCTTTCTACATGCTCCCTAAGAAAATGATATTTAATTTCAATATGTTTTGTTCTACTATGAGATACAGGGTTATTAGCTATTGAAATAGCACTTGTAGAATCACAGAAAAGTGGAGTTCTACTTACCTGAAATCCATACTCCTCTAGCTGATGTTGTGTTGGAACACCCTATTACTAATTTGGGTCAGGATCACTATGTCTCTAGAAATCTTTTCTTGACCTTCTGTATAGCTTAATAGGTCAATTAGAATTGAGTCAAGGGTTAGAAGTCTAGGATTGAAAGCTGCCCTTAAGACTAAGTTTTTCAGACTGGAGACTAAGTCTGATCGTCGAGCTCAGCACGACGATTCGTCGAACTCAGATCGACGATTGTCGAGCTCAACTTCGACAGATCGTCGAGCTCCATTCGACGATCGCTGAGCTCAACTTCATAATATCGTCGAACTCCACTCGACGATCGGTGAGCTCAGGTCGACGATCTTGACTCTGCTTTGGATCTTTATCTCTGAGCTCAGTTCGACGATCTTTGAGCTCAGATCGACGATTATTTTGCTGCTTGAGTTTTCCAGTTCGCTGAGCTCAGCTCGACGATAGCAGAGCTCAGTTCGACGATTTTCGTTAACTTCCAGAATTCAAATTCAAATCAGACAGGAGTTATTATGCAATTAATTCAGAGATTTGCTAGCCGTTTTCATTTACTTCTGGACCAAGTTTCAAGGGATCTTTCAAGGAATAATTCTGTGGACTTTCCTCCAGAAGAGTTTTTGCAATTAAGGATGCAATCAATGCAGACCAACGGCTATCTTTGACAGAGAATGATTTTCTATTCTGAAACAGAGAATAAAAGACAGAATATTTTTTGAATCAATACAGATCAACAAGAAGAGGACACACAACACAGAATATAGAGACTCTTTCAAAATCTTCTGTCAAAAAAAAAAGAATTCTGAAGAACACTCATCAAGAGATCAAGCTTTCAAAAATCTTCAGATCTCTTCAGCTCTCAAAGTGTTCAAGGCCAACATCATTTCAAGACTCCAGACACTCAACATTTCAGCCATTGCTGAAACCATCTATTGCTGGAGTTCTACCTTTGAAGGCCTATCACCCTCAGCAAAGCTCTTCTTCCTGAAGATTTCAAGGATTCAGGGGGAGCTTTGACATCAATCCACTTAGTCTTCTCAGTTTTTTGAGAAAGAGAAGACTGTCATCACTCTCTCATCCCCACTCTGTAAAGGTTTTTCAAACTCCCTTCAAAGGTTTGAATCTGGTTTTTGAGCACCTTGTCAAAAGCTCATTGGTGGCAAGACACCTGATCAAAAAATCTGCTTTGGTTTTTGAGCACCTTATCAAAAGCTCATTGGTGCCCAGGACACCTGATCAACTCATCCTGTAGTGGATTCCTACCTAGGGTGGTAGAAGAGTGGAAGTACCCAAGTTTGGGGAACCACTATATTTCCTTGTATCCTCTGGGTCTGCTTGTTTACTTTTTGTTTCTGGCCTTGATTTGTCTGTGCTTAGTTTTGCATAGCTTAGTTCTGTGATTAGATTTATATTTGCTTCCCTGCTCACACTTATTACAACAATTGTTGTAAAAGTTTTTAAAAGAACTAAAACACCATATACTCTATTCACCCCCCTCTAGAGTATATCAGATCTAGTTTCACTTTCAATTGGTATCAAAGCGAGGTTGGTTAAACATACCATACCTGATTGGTTGTACAGGCTAACACCTGAACCCCAAGATCCTAAACTAGATCTGTTTTTCTTTTGTATTTTATTATTAGATTTTGTTTGCACAACTCATGGCCCAAAACAAAGATTATGCTAGCACCAGACCTCCAGTGTGCAATCTTTCCAAGTTTGCACTTTAGAAGGCAAGGATTAGACTTTATATGAACTCCATTGATGAAGATATTTTTAATTCTGTTTTGACAGTGTGTCCAAGACCCCCAGAGAGCACAAGCACAAATGCAGTTCCACCTCCATCAGGAACAGATGCTGACATCAAAAAATGGAAAGTGGCTGATGCCAAGGCTATGAACATTCTAGCCCAGACAATGTCAGATGACATATTTCAAAAGGTAGCTGAATGTAATTCAGCCAAGGAGATTTGGGACAAGCTCTCAGAAATAGTCTCAGGCTCAGCTGATGAGAGAAAGGACAGAAGATCCCATCTCATCTCCCAATATGAGAACTTCAAGAAGGGAGAGACTGAGTCAGTGGGAGACATGTACAACAGACTGAGTCTAATTGTCAGTGAACTAAGGACATTGGACAAAGAGATTTCTCTGACAGAACTTAATGACAAGATCCTAATGTGCTTCCCCAGCACTTGGGACTCAAGAATTTGGCCAATTAAGGATGCCAGAAGCTTGAATGAGATCACCACTGAAGCTTTGCTGGGTAAGCTCAAATCTTATGAGCTACTCATCAAAAATAGAGAGGAAGAACAGAAGGCTGCTTCACCAGCCACAAGAAAGGAGAAGACCATAACATTCAAGGCAACTGAAGATCTGCCTGAAGAAAAATCTACAGGCAATGATGAACTTCTCAGCTTGTTGGCCAAAAGATTCTACAAGATGGCCAGAAAGAACTTCAGAAGAAGATCATACAAGGAGGAGGATAAGCCAAGGTATGACAAGTCCATTGGCAATAACAAAGACATTATTTGCTTTGGTTGCAGGAAACCAGGGCACATAGTTCCTGACTGTCCAGAGAACAAGAACAAGGACAGAAGGGACAGGAAAGAAAGAAGAAAGGAGAATGACCCCAAAAGGAATGGAAATGGCAAACCTTCTTCAAGCAGGAATAAGCATACAAGAAAAGGGTTTGTTGCTGAATCCTGGAGTGAGACTGAAGAGGAGTCAGAAGCCTCTTCCAGCTCCAATGATGATGAGGATGATGCAGAAGAAAAGGAGTTCTGCATGATGGCAATCAATGCCTCACAGCACAATTCAGAGGAAGAAGAGTCAGAGTCAGACTCAGAGACTCAACCTGAAGAAGATCAGGTAATCAGTTCTTTTGATTTTAGTTCAGAAGATTTTAAATCTGAAATTAAAGCACTGTGTTTGGACCTGTTAAAGTCTGAGAAAGAGATTATCTCTCTCAGAAATCAATTATCTGAACAAAATGTTTTAAAATCAGAAAACCTCAAACTCTCTCAGGAGTTGGAGAACTATAGGGAACAGATAGCTACACTGAAAAGTGAGCTCTCTGAGGCCAAGAAGCTTGAAGAATCCCTTAATGGGAGAAGCATCAAGCTGATGGACATCACAAGCACAGTGAACTCTAGATTTAACAGTACACTGGGCTTGGGTGCCTCATCCAGCCAACCTATTGTTCTAACAACTCCCATCAAGTTCATTTCTGACAAGGGAAAGGGAGTTGTAGAGGTTGCCAGGAAAAATTCTGATCTGCCTCAGAAAACTAAGTCCCAGCAGAAATCGTCGAACGGAGATCGACGATCGCCGGATGAAGATCGACGATCGCCGAACGCAGCTCGACGATCTCAGGAAAAATCGTCGAACGCTGATCGACGATCTCAGCCAAAGTCGTCGAATGCAGGTCGACGATCTCATATACCTGACCTCACCCATAGTCGACCGTCGAACGGAGCTCGACGTTCTGACCCAAGATCGTCGAACTCAGCTCCAAGATCGTCGAATAGAGGTCAGAACTCTGGAAACTTTGTAAAAGGTAAATCAAAATTGAATCCTAAGGGTTCTTCATCCCAAACCTTTAACCCTTATACTGAATGGATTATACCTCCAAGGAGATATCATCCTGAAGGATATAAGAGTCAACCTGGGATGTCTTTCATTTCAGAATTCAGAGGTTATCAACCTAGGCCCAAGGTAAACTGGGTCAAAAACAAGTGAATTGTTTTATGTGCAGGTGAAGACCTATCCAACATCTAACCAGCAATGGTATTTGGATAGTGGGTGCTCTAAGCACATGACAGGGAACAAGGACAACCTCACTTCCTTTAGAGCCAGCTTAGACCCAAGGTTATCTTTGGTGATTCCAACTTTGGACAAACTAAAGGATATGGTGCAGTCCAGATTGGTTCAGTAACCTTCAAGAAGGTAGCTTATGTGGAAGGATTGAAGCACAACCTAATCAGCATCAGTCAGCTGTGTGATGAAGGCTACCAGGTGACCTTCAACAAAACCTTATGCAGAATCAAGTCAGAGGACAACACAACTGTGTTGACAGGTAAAAGGAAAGGTAACATCTATCTAGTAGATTTTCTTTCAACTGATGTAGATATTTGCCTGTTTAACTCTGTCTGTAGACCAAATGTTTTATGGCATAAGAGACTAGGACACCTAAACCTTAGAACTATTGCTAGGCTCTCCAAGGACAACCTTGTTAGAGGACTACCTTCTGGCCCCTACAAGAAGGAAGGACTCTGCAAGGCTTGTCAATTAGGCAAGCAAACTAAAAACAGTTTTAAGTCACTTAATAAGAGTGATTCACCTAGGATATTGTATCTGTTACACATGGATCTATTTGGACCCATCACAGTACAAAGCCTAGGAGGGAAATCCTACAATTTAGTAATTGTAGATGACTTCTCTAGATTCACTTGGGTGTTCTTTCTAAGGAAGAAGTCTGATAACTTTAAGTGTCTGACAGAGTTTCTCAAATGTATACAGATTGAGTTCAATACTCACATTGCCCTGATCAGAAGTGATCATGGGACAGAGTTTGATTCTCTTCTTATACAAGAGTTCTGTCAGAGTGAAGGGATCAGGCATAGTTTCTCAGCTCCTAGAACTCCTCAACAAAATGGGGTAGCTGAAAGGAAAAATAGAACCCTTATTGAATCTGCCACTACATTGTTGTCAGATGCTCATCTACCTCTATCCTTTTGGGCAGAGGCAGTGAACACCTCCAACTATGTGCTGAACAGAAGTCTGATACACAAACTAAAGGGAAAGACTCCTTATGAATTACTCAAAGGGAAGAAACCTAAAGTTGACTATTTTAGAATTTTTGGTTGCATTTGCTATATTCACAATAATGACAAGAAATACTTAGCAAAATTTCAAGTCAAAGCTGATGAAGGAGTATTTCTGGGATACTCCATGATCAGCAAGGCCTATAGGGTCTATAGTAAATCATCTTTGAAAATTGAGGAATCTGTTCATATCTCTTTTGATGAAACTAACATGTCTTTCAAGGAGAAAATTTCTTCTACCATAGAACCTTTGCAGGAACACTCTCTAGTTGAAGATATGAACAAGCTACAGGTTGCTCAAGAGGATGAAAGCAGTGAAGATGAAGGGAATGCTCAACACATTGAAGCTCAACTTGAAGAGCCAGTTGTTATACCACAAGAGGAAACAACAACACAGTTTGGTGAACAATCAACACCCCCTGTTGATTTAATAACATCAAGAGACCATCCAATTTCCCAAATAATTGGAGAACTCTCAGCTGGTGTGCAAACCAGAAATCAGGTCAACCAAAACCTGTTGCACACCTGCTTCCTATCTCAAATTGAACCTCAGTCCATTCAAGATGCAGAGCAAGATCCACACTGGATCATTGCAATGCAAGAGGAGTTGCATCAATTTGAGAGGAACAAAGTATGGGAACTAGTGCCAAAGCCTAAGGATCATTCCATTGTTGGAACAAAATGGGTATTCAGAAACAAACTGGATGATCAAGGAGTAATTATAAGGAACAAGGCAAGGCTAGTTGCTCAGGGATATTCTCAAGAAGAAGGAAGTGACTACGACCAGACCTTTGCACCTGTTGCAAGATTAGAAGCCATCAGGATATTTTTAGCTTATGCAGCTCACAAAGGCTTCAAGGTCTATCAGATGGATGTCAAGAGTGCTTTCTTAAATGGAGACATCAAAGAGGAAGTTTACGTCAGACAACCTCCAGGTTTTATCTCTCCAACTCATCCTGATTATGTTTTTAGACTGAATAAAGCATTATATGGTCTCAAGCAAGCTCCTAGAGCATGGTATGAGACCCTAGCATGCTTTCTCTTGGAAAATGGTTTTATAAGGGGTAGAGTAGACCAAACTCTTTTTATTAGAACTCATAAGTCCCATACCCTACTAGTACAAATTTATGTAGACGATATCATTTTTGGTTCTACTGACTCAAAATTGTGCAGAAGGTTTTCTAACCTGATGCATTCTAAATTTGAGATGAGTAGCATGGGTGAGCTATCCTTCTTCCTAGGATTGCAAGTCAAACAACATGCTGAAGGCATCTTTATTTCTCAAACCAAATATGCTAATGAACTGGTTAAGAAATTTGGTATGTCTGAGGCATCTTGTATGAAAACACCCATGCCTACCAATGCTGTATTGGATGCTGATGAACATGGGAAACCTGTTGATCAGACAACATATAGAGCAATGATTGGCTCTTTACTGTATCTTACAGCTAGTAGACCAGATATAATGTTTGCTATATGTATATGTGCTAGGTTCCAAGTAAGCCCTAGAGAGTCACACCTAACATTAGTAAAGAGGATTCTCAGGTATGTTAAAAGTTGTCCAAATCTAGGTCTCTGGTATCCAAAAGATTCAGCATTTGATTTAACTGGATTCTCAGATGCTGATTATGCTGGATGCAGAATTGACAGGAAAAGCACCAGTGGAACTTGTCAGTTCCTTGGTGACAGACTTGTCTCTTGGTTTTGTAAGAAACAAACATCTGTGTCAACTTCAACTGCTGAAGCTGAATATATGGCTGCAGGCAGTTGTTGTTCACAAATTTTGTGGATCCAAAACCAACTCCTAGACTATGGATACAACTTAGAGAAGTCAAAAATCTTTTGTGATAATACAAGTGCTATTTCGATAGCTCAAAATCCAGTCCTCCATAGTAGGACAAAACACATAGAGATTAGGCATCACTTCTTAAGGGACAATGTTGAAAAGAATAAAATTGAATTGCAATATATCCCAACTGATTTACAAAGGGGAGATATTTTCACCAAGCCTTTGGATGAAAAGAAACATACTTTCTTCCTAAATCAGTTAGGAATGTTAGATGGAGGAAGCCTTAAATAATATCCAAGATTTTGAAAGCTAAAAATTGACCAAGACTAGGCAAAAATTCTGATTTTTTCTTAGTGTCTAGAATTTTCTGATCTCTGAACTGCGCTCGACGATTTCCCCACAGATCGTCGAACGGAGGTCGACGATTTCCAGAATCGTCGAACTGAGTTCAGCGCCTCTCAGATAGTATGAACTATCTCTTCCGGTCAACGATCGTCGAACGACGCTCGATGATTTTGTTCACTGAACGATCGTCGAACGGAGCTCGACGCCTTTCAAGATCGCCGAACAGAGATCGACGATGTTGAAGTCTCTTCAAGTTCCTTTAGAAGCCTCGATCGTCGAGCTGAGCTCAACGATCTTTCCAATTCTTCATCGAACCCTAATATAAAACTCTTTTTCCGCCGTCGTTCTCTCTTGCGCTTTCAATTTCTCTGCAAGAATCTTCTTCCCTCCAAACAGCTCTACACTTGGTCGTTTTGTTTGTTGAATTTTTGCAGGTACAATGGCTGTGTCAGTTGCAGTTCTAGCCGCCATGAAGTTCGATGCTGGATTCGACATTGATCTGGAATCGTTCAACAATACTGATCAAATATTCCAAGACATTCTGAGTTTATTCAAGGATCAGAACTTGTCTGCCCTCATGACCACCAGGATAAAGCTGGCCTCAGATGAAATCAAGGAATGGGTTTACACTGCTCATAATCTGGACAACTCTACTATAGTTGGCTCCATTGCTGGAAACCAGGTACCTTTGACCCCCAAAGTTTTAACAGAGGTTTTTGGATTGAGAAATGGAGAAGAAACTGCTGAGTTATCTGGGGAGGAGTTTTCTGCCATGCTTGCCAGGATGGGTCATCCAGAGGGAAACCCTAGCAAGCTATTCAAGAGGAATCTATCTGTTGAATACAGATTCCTGGCAGATGTTGTAGGAAAAGTGCTGCTGGCAAAGCACTCTGCTCATAATATTATCTCCAGACATCAGCTTTGTCTCATGGGAGCTCTGGTAGATAAGAGAAGTTTGAACTGGGGAGAGGTCTTCTTTGACCTAATAAAGAAGAAAATAAACAAAAGCTTTGTTAACTTTGGAAGGATTCTTGGAGTCTTCCTGCAAAACAGGTGCCCTACCTTGCTGGTCTCCTCTGGAGTGCACATTAATGCCTCCAAGAGACTTACCTGTGCCCTCTTTGGCAAGTGGGATAGGCAAATAAGCAAGCCCAGCAGGCCCTCCTCTAGTGCTCCTTCAGGCACCAGGACTCACAGAGTCACTCTCCCACAGGTCTCTGCTCCTGCAGAAGACCTGGCTGCTGCTGTTGCTGCCTCTTCTCCTCCTCCAATTCCAACCCTACCTCTTCCATCCACCATTCCAGCTTCATCCCCCATTACCATATCCAGCCCATCTCCAACCTCAACTCCATCTCCAGCACCAATTCTACCTCCACCAGAAGACCATTTCCACCCACTGTTCTCCTACCCTCCACCAGATGTCACTTCTTCTCCCTCTATTCCATCCTTTACTCTCCTGGATGACTCCTACATGGATGATTCCCCCTCCTCTCCTCCTGAATTACCCTCCTCCTCAACATCATTCCAAGATCTCCTCCTCCACATCATTGACCAACCAACATTCACTCCATCCATATCCATCCCCTTGTCCTCCATATCCACCATCCCAACACCTCAGCCATCCATACCACCACTATCCAGCCCTCCACTTCCAGCATCCTCAGCACTCCCTATTCCATCTACCTCTGCTCCTGTTGTTGAGCATGTAGACCTCTCAGCCCAGGCTGACAAGTTGTATGAGCTAATTGCCCCCAGGCTCTCTCTGCTCTTAGAGACCTCTTTGGCTCCTCTACAACTGTCAGTGGCAGCTCTCTCTGCCAGGCTTTCCTCCCTCCTTCCTCAGGCAGCACCTCCAGCAGTGTGCCTTGATACAAATGTATCTGCATCTAGGCAGGGGGAGATGCCATATGAAGCAAGCCTTCATGCTGTTGCTGCTGCTGCTTCTGCTCCTGCTGCTGATGATACTGCTGCTGCTGCTGAGATTTCTGTGTCTGCTGCCTCTTCTGCTCTTGCTGCTGTGCCTCCTACTCCAGTTCTGGCACTAGACCTAAAGTCCTTGCTCTCAGCCTTTGATACTGCCTTTTTCAGTTGTTTGCCTAAGAGTAATGCTGTCCAGCCCTCAGAAGACCTATCTAAGGCACTGGTGCCTTTCTCTGGCTGTGACCCCAGCATCATCTCTTCTTTTGTACACTCAGTGATTGTTGCTGCTGCTGCTGTTGAAGAAAGGACTGCCTTTGCCTCTGAAATTGTTGATGCTGCTGCTGAAGATGTTCTCACTGCTGCTGAAATCCCAACTGCCTCTGATGAGCAGATATCCAAGGATTTTCTGATGACAGAGCCCACTGATTTTGAGCCTGCTGCAGATTTTTTTGATGTTACTGCAGTTGCTGCTGCCATTACTTCTGCTGTTGCTGTTATTGTTTTTGCTTCTCCTCCTGTATCTGCTGCTGTATCTGCTCCTGTCTCTGCTGCTGTCCCTGCTGCTGCTGGTTCAGCTTCTGCCTCTTCTGCCTCTGTTCAATTGAAGAAAGACTTGATGAAAAGAATAGATGCTTTATATGATGATCAGAGCTCTGAATCTCATGAATACAAAACAGACTCTGATGACTCCTCTGCCACTATTGCAAGGAAAAGGAAAGCTAGGAGCAAGGCCATGAAAAGGGTTCCTCCTGCAAAAGTAAAGGATGATAATGATATTCCCTATTATATTCTGCATAACTGCCAAATTACTGAACATTGGATGCAGTATTCCAAAAACCAGCTGAAAGCCATGAAGAAGAAGAGAAAGTATGAGAAGGGCTCCTCATAGTTCCAGCACCCTCATCCTCCTCCACCACCTCCTCCTGATGCAGGTGCAGGTGGCAGCTCTGCAAGTCAAGCCCTAGGTAGAAGCCAGGCTCCCTATCAACCCCATTCTAGATCCTACCAAAGGGAAAGCCAGTCTAGGGGTTCTTACTCTACGAGAGGAGGATACAGGGGTAGTCAAAGAGATTTTCAGGTTTACTCTAAAGGGTATTCCAGGCAGCACCCATACTCCAGGGGAGGACATGTTTCATCTGATACTACTTCTGGTCCATTCCCCTACAAGCTAAAAGAGACAGTGTCTGCTAGGCCTCATCAAGACAATTCTTCCAACAGGTATGAGCCACCTGTACCATTTAAGGACCCTGAAAAGAATCCATCTGCTTGGACTGCTAGGATGAAGGAATTGGCTGCATTAGATCAGATAAAGAAGGCCAAAGAACAAGGGCTAGACACTTCCAATATTTCTACTATGTCAGAGCAAAGACAGAAGGAACTACTGAAATATGCTTCCAGCAAATTCTTTGATGCAGAGAGATATATGGAGTTGCATCCTGCTGCTGTGGTTCCCAGGACTTCAAAGCAAACTTATTTGGGTGCAGCAGATGACACCAGATCCAACAAAGAAGCCCTGAACCCTAACAGAGAAATCAAAATGGTTAAAGGCAAAGAGAAGAAGTAACTTTGTAAGGTGACAATCTTTGGATTTTTTGTCTGCTATCTGGATGCCATATATATATATATATATCTGTGATGTTTTTGCAATGTCTAGCTGCTGTTGTTTTTATGCATTTCTGATTGTATGATGTTATTTGAATTTTTTCCAAAGTCTGTAAATAGTAATCCCAACCCAAATAGGGGGAGATTGTTGGAACACCCTATTACTAATTTGGGTCAGGATCACTATGTCTCTAGGAATCTTTTCTTGACCTTCTGTATAGCTTAATAGGTCAATTAGAATTGAGTCTAAGGGTTAGAAGTCTAGGATTGGAAGCTGCCCTAAAGACCAAGTTTTTCAGACTGGAGACTAAGTCTGATCGTCGAGCTCAGCACGACGATTCGTCGAACTCAGATCGACGATCGTCGAGCTCAACTTCGACAGATCGTCGAGCTCCATTCGACGATCGCTGAGCTCAACTTCATAATATCGTCGAACTCCACTCGACGATCGGTGAGCTCAGGTCGATGATCTTGACTCTGCTTTGGATCTTTATCTCTGAGCTCAGTTCGACGATCTTTGAGCTCAGATCGACGATTATTTTGCTGCTTGAGTTTTCCAGTTCGCTGAGCTCAGCTCGACGATAGCAGAGCTCAGTTCGACGATTTTAGTTAACTTCCAGAATTCAAATTCAAATCAGACAGGAGTTATTATGCAATTAATTCAGAGATTTGCTAGCCGTTTTCATTTACTTCTAGACCAAGTTTCAAGTGATCTTTCAAGGAATAATTCTGTGGACTTTCCTCCAGAAGAGTTTTTGCAATTAAGGATGCAATCAATGCAGACCAACGGCTATCTTTGACAGAGAATGATTTTCTATTCTGAAACAGAGAATAAAAGACAGAATGTTTTTTGAATCAATACAGATCAACAAGAAGAGGACACACAACACAGAATATAGAGACTCTTTCAAAATCTTCTGTCAAAAAAAAAAGAATTCTGAAGAACTCTCATCAAGAGATCAAGCTTTCAAAAATCTTCAGATCTCTTCAGCTCTCAAAGTGTTCAAGGCCAACATCATTTCAAGACTCCAGACACTCAATATTTCATCCATTGCTGAAACCATCTATTGCTGGAGTTCTACCTTTGAAGTCCTATCACCCTCAGCAAAGCTCTTCTTCCTGATGATTTCAAGGATTCAGGGGGAGCTTTGACATCAATCCACTTAGTCTTCTCAGTTGTTTGAGAAAGAGAAGACTGCCATCACTCTCTCATCCCCACTCTGTAAAGGGTTTTTCAAACTCCCTTCAAAAGTTTGAATCTGGTTTTTGAGCACCTTGTCAAAAGCTCATTGGTGGCAAGACACCTGATCAAAAAATCTGCTTTGGTTTTTGAGCACCTTATCAAAAGCTCATTGGTGCCCAGGACACCTGATCAACTCATCCTGCAGTGGATTCCTACCTAGGGTGGTAGAAGAGTGGATGTACCCATGTTTGGGGAACCACTATATTTCCTTGTGTCCTCTGGGTCTGCTTGTTTACTTTTTGTTTCTGGCCTTGATTTGTCTGTGCTTAGTTTTGCATAGCTTAGTTCTGTGATTAGATTTATATTTGCTTCCCTGCTCACACTTATTACAACAATTGTTGTAAAAGTTTTTAAAAGAACTAAAACACCATATACTCTATTCACCCCCCTCTAGAGTATATCAGATCTAGTTGCACTTTCATGTTGTATCCACAGAAGTTGAGCACAGCAACTTCCTGCAGCCACATACTCTGACTCTGCTGTGGAGATAACCACACTGGTCTGCTTTTTGCTACTCCATGAAATTAGTCTCCCACCTACGAATTGACAGGTTCCATTAGTGCTTTTTCTATCTTGTTTGCATCCTGCAAAGTCTGCATCTGTATAACCTGTTAGATCAAAATCTCCATTCCTAGGGTACCAGAGGCCTAGATAGGGAGTGCCCTTTAGATATCTCAATATTCTTTTGACTGCAGTCAAATGAGACTCTTTAGGGCAGGCTTGATACCTTGCATAAACACATGTAGCATACATGATGTCTGGTCTACTAGCAGTCAAGTATAGTAGGGAGCCAACTATCCCTCTATACAAGGTTTCATCTACAGGTTTCCCTGCATCATCCTTGCTAAGAGACATACTTGACCCCATAGGAGTCTTCATGGTGCTGGATGAATCCATACCATATTTCCTTATGAGTTCTAGGGTGAACTTGGACTGACATTTGGATAAACCACTTTCAGTCTGTTTAACTTGGAGACCCAAGAAAAACTTCAGCTCTCCCATACTACTCATCTCAAACTGACCTTGCATAAGTTTTGCAAACTTTTTGCAAAGGCTACTTTTAGTAGACCCAAATATAATGTCATCTACATATATTTGGACTAGTATAACTTTGCCTCTAGATTCCCTAAGGAATAGAGTCTTATCTATTTTCCCCCTTGAAAACTTGTTCTCAATGAGGAAACTAGATAGGGTTTCATACCAAGCTCTAGGAGCTTGCTTTAACCCATATAAAGCTTTCCTAAGTCTATAGACATGATGAGGTAGAGTTGGATCAACAAAACCTGAAGGCTGTTCCACATAGACTTCTTCCTTAAGATTACCATTCAGGAATGCTGACTTGACATCCATTTGGTAAACCTTGAATCCTTGATAGGTTGCATAGGCCAAGAACATTCTTATGGCTTCCAGTCTGACTACTGGAGCAAAGGTTTGATCAAAATCAATACCTTCTTCTTGCATATATCCTTTTGCAACCAACCTTGCTTTATTCTTAATGATGACCCCTTATTCATCCATCTTATTCTTGTAGATCCACTTAGTTCCTATTACATTGTGGTCTTTAGGTTTAGGAACAAGTTCCCAAACCTTGCACCTCTTGAACTGATTAAGCTCTTCTTGCATTGCTTCAGTCCATTGTGGATCTTGTATTGCTTCTTCAAACTTCTTAGGTTCAACTTGAGATAGAAAACTGGAGAATATAGCAGCATCCTGGTTTCTACTCCTTGTTTGTACTCCTTGTCTTGGATCTCCAATAATCTGCTCTATTGGATGATCTCTCAGATTCCTATTGGCTGGAGGCATCCTTACTTCTAGTTGAACCTTTTCAGCATCTACATTATGCTGTATTCCTTGTACTTCATCAGCAACTGGTACATGTAGTTCTCCCCCTGGACAATAGCCACTGTTTTCTTCTATAGCAAGCTTGTCCATCTTCTGTGTTAAACCTGTGGGGCTGCACACACTACTAGACAACTCATTATTAATAAGTTTAGTCTCATCAAAAACTACATGCACAGATTCTTCTACAGCTTGTGTAGTCAAGTTGTAGACTCTATAAGCCTTACTGTTATTGATGTACCCAACAAAAATTCCCTCTTGGGACTTGGCAGCAAACTTGGTCAAGTAAGACTTCCCATTGTTAAGTATGAAGCATTTGCAACCAAAGATCCTAAAGTAGGAAAGGTTTGGTTTCCTGCCTTTCACAACTTCATAGGGGGTCTTGTTGAGCCCTTTAGTGATGGTAGCCCTATTTATAACATGGCATGCAGTGTTAACTGCTTCAGCCCAGAAATACTCTGATAGTGAAGTATCACTTAGTAGGGTCCTACCAGCCTCTATCAAGGTCCTATTCTTCCTCTCAGCAATGCCATTTTGCTGAGGTGTTCTTGGTGAAGAGAATTCTTGAAATATCCCAAAGTCTTCACATTGTCTTGTCATGCTTTCTGACTGAAATTCAGTACCATGGTCACTTCTAATCTTGACCACTGTACTGTTTAGTTCATTCTGAATTTGCTTGACAAAATTATGGAAGACACTAGGTGTTTCAGATTTCTATCTTAAGAAGAACACCCAGGAAAACCTTGAGTAGTCATCAACAACTACAAAGGTATAGACCTTCCTACCTAAGCTGTGAACTGGCATTGGACCAAAGAGATACATATGCAAAAGGTATAAACACCTCACAACATCTTTGTTCTATATGCTTCTAAAGGTGGATTTAGTCTGCTTGCCCTTTTGACAAGCTGAACAAATACCATCTTTAACACACTTAACTTGAGGACCATTCCTCACTAACTCTTTGCTAAAGAGTTTGCTAATTGTCTTATAGTTAAGATGGGCTAGTCTCTTGTGCCATTTGACACAATGAGAGACTGTCTCATCAGCTACAAGACAAACTGGAGAACCATTGTTCTCAATCATAATGTCTAGGCAGTAGACATTTCTTTTCCTATAACCTGTCAAAATGATCTCTTGATCACTTGACCTCTTGATATGACAACCATTTTTCACAAATGAGATGGCATACCTTACATCACTTAATTGACTTATACTTATTAGGTTGTGTTTCAACCCTTTAACATAAGCCACTTGAGTAATGGTAACCAAGTTTGTAGAAATGTTACCAAATCCTTTGATGATTCCTTTTTCAGAACCACCAAAGGTGACTTTTGGACCATCTTTTATTGGAATGTAGTCCTTTAGTAGTCCTTTAGTTCCAGTCATATGTCTGGAACATCCACTGTCCAAGTACCATGTTGGGGTATGGCCACTTGGACTCACCTGCAAAACAAATTAATGAACCTTAGAACCCAAAGTATTCTTGGGTCCTTGGTACTTGTTAGTTTGCAATCTGACAAAGCTACCTACTGGCTTTCCAACAAGTAGTTTGGAACTCACTTTGGCACTCACATTGTGCCAACAGTCCACTGCAAAGTGGCCAACTTTGCCACAGCACCAACATTCAAACTTGTTGTACCTTTGCTTAGGTACAGTCTTTGCTGTCTTATTTACAGCAGACTTGTTGAATGTTGGGGCTTTGCCCTTGGACTTAGACATGGACTGCTCAGTCCTAGCAGGTCTAATAAAGCCCAGTCCAGTCTTGCCTTTATGATGAACAAATTCATCAATTAAAGGTAGCACTGACTTAGGTTTAGAAAACCTAGCAACAAGATCTCTCTCTTTCTGAAGATTGATCTCCAGGCTCTTGATTTGATCATTCTTAAAAGTGATAGTCCCCATCTAAATCACTGTAATGTGTTTCAGCCTGGCTATCTCATTAAGCTTTTGATCAAATTGCTTCTCAGAATCTGTTGCAGTAGCTTTAAGATCAGCAATTTCCTTTGCCTGACTTTTGGCTAGGGACTTGCTTTTCTTGTAAGCTTGCAACAGTACCTTATATTCATCTATAAGCTGATGAATATCATTCTCAGACTCAGATACACTTCCATCACTTGATGAAGATGAATCTGATTTTGTACTAGAACAAGAATCTGAACTTAGAGTTGAACTTTGTACCTTACTGGGTCCTGGCTGTTCCAGGATTTTGTCACTCTCAATCAATGCCATCAGTCCTTGTCACTGACAGTCTTCTTGCTCATAAATTGACTCCATGATCTGCATGAATTCTTCTTCTTCTTCTTCAGCAAACAGCCCTATGTAGGCCTCAGCCTCAGACTCAGTTTCTGAAGAAGAGATATCTGATAGAGTCTTCTCTTTCTTAGCAATAAAAGACTTTTCTTTCTTGCCTTTGAAATAAGTCTTTTTCCTGTCACTAGATTCTTTCCTCTTTTCTGGACAGTCTGCAATAACATGGCCCTGTCTATTGCAGCAATAGCACACTATCTTAGAACTAGTTGACTTGCTAGATTTTGTTCTCTTCCTGTCCTTCTTTGAAGCCTTTTTATCCTGATAAAAGTCTTCTTTTCCTTTTGAAGTAGAGGGCCTTGTCCTCCACTGTTTCTTCTTCAAGAATTTTTGAAAGTGTCTAGTGAAGGCAGCAAAGTCTTCATCACTTTCACTGCTTGCAGATTTTGTACTGACTGACTCATCTGACTCTGATTCAACTTCCTTTGGAGGTGGAGTTGATGACTTATTCCTGCATTTTCTGGAGGCATCTGTCTTGAAGGCTACTGTTCTTTCCTTGTGCTCAGTTCTTGTTGATTTCTCCTCCTCTTTTCTCACTGTTAACTGCATTTCATAAGACAATAGCTTGCCAAACAGTGTGGGAGGAGGAATTTCCCCCAACTTAGCCATTTCTCTTATGACACAGATCTTGGTGTCCCAATCTTTGGTTAGGGACCTTAGGAACTTATCATTTAGTTCATAGTTACTGAACTCTCTTCCATAAGACATGAGTTCATTCACTATTCTGTAGAACTTCTTATAGCACTCAGTTATGCTATCACCCTTTCCTTGTCTAAAGCTTTCATACTCCTGATTTAGCAAGGATTTTCTATCTTGTCTAACTTCTTCAGATCCTTCCATATACACTATAAGAGTGTCCCACATCTCTTTGGCTGTCTTACAGTGTATAAGATTCTGAAATGTTGCATCATTTATGGCACTCACTATAATGTTTTGTGCCCTCTTGTCCATGGTGGCTAGGACAATATCATCCTTAGTCATTTCAGAGAAATCCTTTGGAGCTCTCTGATTTGCATCTAGAACAGATATCTTCATGGGCACATAAGGCCCTTCCTTTACTGTGATGTAGATTCTAGGGTCTGAGGCCTCCATAAACAGCCTTACCCTTTCCTTCCAGATCCCAAAGATCTCTTTCCTGCATATGGGTAATTTCATGGAACCCAATTCCTTATGATTCTCAGAGGAACCCATGTTTCTTGATTTTCTTGAATTTGTATTTTGCCTCACACTGAATCTGCCAATCAGGATCTCCTCGGACTGTTAGTCCTTTTTAAGGAACCTCCCTCTGATACCACTTGAAAGATATGGTACCTAAACACCTAGAGGGGGGGGGGGGGGTGGGTGAATAGGTGATCTAATCCTTTTTGAACTTTAATGGCAGCAAACAGTTAATATCACAGATTTCTAACTATTCTATCACAGCAAACACACAGCATACACAGCAACAATCACAGCACAGCAGACACAGTGTTTTATAGTGGTTCCCCAAGATATGGGTACATCCACTTTCCCCCTTTGCCTATCTAGCAGTGTACTAGATTCGGCCAAACTTCACCACTGTCTCAGAACCCAAATTGGTTCCTACACCTCAGGCCAAAGGCCTTACAACTCAGCTTTATCCCAAATCCTACACTCAGCCACAAAGGCCTACACTCAGCCAATCAAGGCCTACACTCAGCCAACAAGGCCTACACTCAGAGATTTCAATCTCCTACACTCAGGCTCTCAAGCCCTACCCTCAGCCTTTATATTTACAGGCTTACAATTCACTCAAATACAAAGGATCCTACAAGATAAAATGATTTTACAACTATTAACTCAACAACTCAGAAACAAGAGAGGGGAGTTGAGAGTTTCTTGATGAGTTCTTGGAAGAACTCAGATGGATTCAATCTGACTTAGCTTTCTTCAAAGCTTCTTGAAAGTAGAACTGAATAAGACTGATTCCTTCTGCAGTTGATCCTTGACCTCTGCTTCTTAAGATCCAGAATATATTTGAATCCTTCTTCTCAGCCTAGTTCCAGAGGCTGATTTCTTGGATGGAGCCCTCTCTCTCCAACTTCTTAGATCTGCACAGCTAGATCTTCTTGATTTGATACTTGATCAATAATTCTGTGAACCACTTTAATAACTTGTTCAACAATAATCTGATCAACAGTTTTTGTAAACTGTATGAGCCTATTTATAGGCCTTCTTCATGGTAACCGGCTGGTCCGGTTCATAACTGTCTTCTGACATCTCTGACAGGTGCTGTAGACCGGCTGGAACGGCAGCTGTCAAGTCATCCAGTCAATTCTTGAAAATCCCTAACTGTCTGATAGTGTCGAGACTTTCTGTCTTCAAGTGTCGACACTTATAGACCTAGTGTCGACACTAGTTGTGTAAGTGTCGACATAAGTCTACAAGGTGTCGACACAACTTCTTGTATGTCTCGACACAATTTCTTCTGCATGTGTCGACACTGAAATTGAGTGTTGACACAAGTACTTGATCTTCTAGCTTTTGCTGAATTCTTCTAAGTGTCGACACATCTCCTTTGTGTCGACACAACTTCTTGTGTTAAATCTGTTAAGTGTCGACACTGCTTCTTGGTGTCGACACATAGTCTTCCATGTTGATACTTGCTGAGTGTCGACACAGCTCCTTGTGTCGACACTTGATTCTTCTGTTGAGACTTCAGCTGAGTGTCGACACATTCCCATAGTGTCGACACTTGTACTTAGAATATTTTGACGATCTTACTGTTCTTTGCTAAGTGTCGACACAGCTCCATGTGTCGACACTTTCTTCAAGTGTTGAGTCTTCAACTGAGTGTCGACACATTGTTCTGAGTGTCGACACTTACTTCAAGTGCTGACTCTTCTGTTGAGTGTCGACACATTGTTCTTGGTGTCGACACTTTCTTCAAGTGCTGATTCTTCTTGATATGTGTCGACACATTGTTCTTGGTGTCGACACTTTAACTTAGTCTCTGCAGTCTTTTGCTGAGTGTCGACACAGCTCCAAGTGTCGATACTTTCTGGTGTAGATACAGTTCTTCTAGGTGTCGACACTGCTCCTTGTGTCGACACTGCTTCTCTGCACTTTTCTTCATTGAGTGTCGACACACCTCCTTGTGTCGACACTTTCTGTCTGGTGTCGACCCTGCATCCCAGGTGTCGACACAATGACTCCAAGTGTCGACACTGCTTGTCTGGGTGTCGACACAAGCTTTCTTAAGTGTCGGCACTTTCCCTCTGGGTGTCGACACATGGACTTAGAAACCTTTTGCTTCAGTCCTGCAAATACTTAACCTGCACAAGTAAACTCAACATACATCAAATACATTATGATGTATATCATTGAGTTGGGTGAGGCTTCTTCAAATCAGGTATATTTAACCAATGTACCCAACACCGGCTCTTCTACTCGAACAATTCTTGAGAAGGATAAAGAGGTTGTCGTAGTCGTCGACGACCCGGATGGTCAACCTGACGGCATGGGGGGTGCCACGCCGCGAGAGCCCATACTGCGAGGCAAGACGACTTCCGTGGACTCGCGGTTCATGGCACCAGATAACCGTCCCCAGGACCCGCCTCTCCTCTTTAGGATCCTGCCAGTGAGCTCACAGAGGCCGAGTTCACCGGTGCGCGCCTCCTTTCCTCGGCAAACTGACGTGGTCGCGGGGGCGGGTCTGGGAACCATCCCCATCCCGGGATTCGAGCTCCTCTAGCCGGGGACTCGCGGCCCAGGTCGTGGGAAGGATCTGAGGTTCATCCCTCCCCGCATCTCCTTTGAGCCGCCAAGCTCATCAGGTTAGTCTAGCTTGGATTCTTGCCCCATGAGCTTTTAACTGCATTCTTCTTCTTGCTGACGTTTGCCTCCACAGCTCTTCACAACCAATCTGCTGCCGAGGAATCTTCGCGGGCAGCCTGCTACTCTCCCCTCCCTTCCCCAAGCTCGCTGGACTCTTACCTGGGCCCTAAGGTGGATCAAAGCGAGCTGACGAGGAGGGAGGTCAAGCTCCTCAAGAAGCTGGTGTGCGGGCTGCGCGAGGTGTAGGGGGACAATGAGATGCTACAGCGCGACTACGCGCATCTCGCCGACGAGGTGCAAAGCGGCCAGGCTGGCGAGCTGATGTATTTGAGGCTGGGCCATTGTTGTTGTTGTTGCCCCCGCGGAGCCAGCAGGTCTCTCATCTTTTTCGTCAGCCGCTGGCAGTGTGGCGGGTTCGACCCCGCATCTTCAGGTCGCCTCTTGCTAGAAGAGGGCTGGGAGAGGGCCGCCTCGTCTTGATAGGCCGCTGCTGCCGCCCTCTCGCGAGCAAGAGGGTCCGTGTGTAGCCCCGAGTCCGCAAACAGCGGGTTCACGGGAATTATCCGCTCCCCTGCAAGAAATTACTTGGAAAATTTAGAAGTAATTCAGCAGCAATAAGACGAGCTCGGCAATCGGGTGAGCTCGGCAAGATGAGGAGAGAACAGTACCTTTGCCGGGAAGAACGGGGGGAAGCGCATCGAGGCCCCTTCGCAGGAAGGCGACCTCGAAATCCTTGTGGAGGAAATATTTGTGGAGCTCGGCGTCGTTGTCGGACAAGGCAGGAGGGCGGTAGACCTCCTCGCCTTTTTACTACGGCGAGTAGGGGATGTTGCCGAGATCGCCCTTGATGAAGGCGATCTTGGTCATCCAGGTGTGGTGCTTGTTCGCGATCTCGCGAACCTTGATCAGCGAGCCGCCAAAGTAGGCGACTCCGTCCGGCGTCGCCTTGTAGGAGAAGAGCTTCCTCAACACCGTCAGGTTGAAATCAATCCTGTCCCGCCGGAGGTAGCTCGCGAACGCCACAATCATCGCGACGGCGTTGGAATTCAACTGCGCGGGTACCGCGCCATAATATTTCAGGATTTTCCAGATCTCCGGCCATAGGGGAAGGCACAACCCCACCTCGAAATGCGAGATGGGGAAGGCGAGCTCATCCTCGTAAAAAGTGTTGATGGCCTCCCCCTGCCTCGGTCTGCGCGCCTCGAAGCCCGGCGGCACGCGCTCCGCCACAAACTCTGCGAGCTCCTCCTCGCTAGTGTGCCCCTCAAAGAAGCAGTAGTCGGTGATGTGCTGCGCGCACTTGGAGCGGCCGTCGGCATCAGGGTTGGTCTTGCCTATGTTCGCAGAGAAAGAAACAGAGCGCGAGCAGAAAAGGAGGAAAGCGCAGAAAGAGAGCAATAAAAGCACAAGTACGAGGGTTGGTGAGGGGGGCTATTTATAGGAAACGAAATCTAGGGCAGGCCGTCCAATCGGCTCAGCTCGCCACCCCAGCTCGCCAACCCAGCTCGCCGACTTCCGGCGCGTTCCAACCAAGGCTAAGTCAAATGTCACAATATTTTATTCGAATAACCCATGTCCAAGAATATTATAAAAGCTACTTATTACAGAGGCTAAGTTCAGGAATGAAAAAGTAGGGCGCGTGAGCAGGGAGAGCATCGGGATGCGAGTACCGGTCCGCTCGACAAAGGAGCCGCCCACTTACCTACCCCGGCATCGCGACCCCCGCCCCCCAGACTGCCGCGCACGGAGCAGCTCGTGGATCCTTCCTGAATTCCTCTGCGCCACCGAGAGGCCATCATCTATCTCGTCCAGGAGCCGAGAGGGGGACATCAGCTCGCCAGCCTGGCCGCTTCGCACCTCGTCGGCGAGACGCGCGTAGTCGCGCTGTAGCGTCTTATTGGCCCCCTGCACTTCGTGCAACCCGCACACCAGCTTCTTGAGGAGCTTGACCTCCCTCCTTGTCAGCTCGCTTTGATCCACCTCAGGACCCAGGTAAGAGTCCAACGAGCTTGCGGAAGGGAGGGGAGAGTAGGGGGCTGCCCGCGAAGATTCCTCGGCAGCGGATTGTCTGGGAAGAGCTGTGGAGGCAAACATCAGCAAGAAGAAGAATGCAGTTAAAAGCTCATGGGGAAAGAATCCAAGCAAGACTAACCTGATGAGCTCGGCAGCTCAAAGGAGATACGGGGAGGGATGAACCTCAAATCCTTCCCACGACCTGGGCCGCGAGTCCCCGGCTAGAGGAGCTCGAATCCCGGGATGGGGATGGTTCCCAGACCCGCCCCCGCGACCACGTCAGTTTGCCGAGGAGAGGAGGCGCGCACCGGTGAACTCGGCCTCTGTGAGCTCACTGGCAGGATCCCAAAGAGGAGAGGCGGGTCCTGGGGACGGTTATCCGGTGCCATGAACCGCGAGTCCGCGGAAGTCGTCTTGCCTCGCAGTATGGGCTCTCGCGGCGTGGCACCCCCACACCGTCAGGTTGACCATCCGGGTCGTCGACGACTACGACAACCTCTTTATCCTTCTCAAGAATTGTCCGAGTAGAAGAGCCGGTCTCGCGCTCCAGGGTGGCCCTCAGGTGGTGGTAAATTGGCTCGGCCGCCTGAGGGAATGGCTCTGACCTCTTGGAGCTGGGCTCGGCAAAGCCAATTTGAGGAACATTCGAGGAGACTGCTGTCAGAGCGGCCACACGAGCAGCCGAGGCCTGGCGAGCTCGGTGTAAGCGCTCTTGAATCTCCATGGGAAGTGGCATCTTGATAGGGTTAGAGAAAAGGGAATGGCAAGAGTCAGGCAGGTGAGCAGGTGCATATATATATAGCTGCATGTGGACCCCACCCAAAGATTCCCTCAAACTCGCCAACCCACGCTCAACGCACCAAAATGTTGAAACCGAAAATCGGTCTCCTATGGAGTTCAACCCTTGGAGAAGGGTGGTCTCGCGCCTACTTCACTCCTGCAAGCAAAACAACAAAGAAAACAAGGAAATACCGAGCCAAGGGCTCGACGGGGAGGTCCCACAATACACCCAGAAGATCTCAGAGCGCTTCCCCTCCTTAGCCAGAAGTCGAGCGAAGGTACCCTCAAAAAGCACTTGAAAGCTGGAGCAGGAAGGCACAGGAAGCATGCATTCTAGGGTACCCCTTTGGTCCTATTTATAGCTTTTAGAAATCGAACTGCCAATAACAAAACAGAACTGACCTGAAGTTACCAAAGTACACTTGATTGGGTCTGCCAACAGCCAAACTCCGCTATTTTGAAGGGCTATAGGCAGACCAGCGGGGGCAAAACAGTAAAATGTATCTCATGCGTTCAGGCGGGGTGGGGGGCTTGACCACCTCGGTAGGTCCTGCTCACCTGCTGTTGCCGAGTTCAGTTGTGCGGGCGCGAGCTGGGACTAGTTCGGCGAATGCCGAGCTCGGGGTCGACGAATACTGATCTCTGTTCGACGAATGCCGAGCTCGGGCTCGGCTTCTCTACTATCGAGCTCGCCCACTCCCTTCAGCCCGATCTTTCTGGTTCCTGACGGCCTTGCTCGTCAGACACGGGGTTATACAACTACTGGATGTGTCGACACAAATTCTCTGAAGTGTCGACACCACTTCTCTAGATGTGTCGACATCACTTTCCTGGAATGTCGACACCAACTACTATGTATCGACACAGACAACTTCTTGTGTCGACACAATTTTACTTAGCCAATTTTGTTATACTAAGATATGTTCAACATTACTAATTCAATTTTAAACTTATTGAATTTAGTTTCATCTAGAGGCTTAGTAAACATATCTGTAATTTGATAATCTATTTTGCCAAATTCTAGTGACATGTCCTCTTTCTCTACATGTTCTTTAAGAAAATGGTATCTAATTTCTATATGCTTAGTCCTACTATGTGAAACAAGATTATTAGCAATAGAAATAGCACTTGTAGAATCACGAAGCTAAGGTGTTCTACTTACCTGAATACCATAGTCTTCTAGCTGGTGCTGAATCCACAACAACTGTGCACAGCAACTTCCTGCTGCCACATATTCAGACTCAGCTGTGGAAATTGCCACACTAGTCTGCTTCTTACTGCTCCAAGACACCAATCTTCCTCCTAGAAATTGACAGGTTCCTGTAGTGCTTATTCTATCTTCTTTGCAACCTACAAAGTCTGCATCTGAATAGCCTGTTAGTAGAAAATATCCATTCCTAGGGTACCAAAGGCCTAGATTAGGTGTGCCCTTAAGATATCTCAAAATCCTTTTGACAGCAGTAAGATGAGATTCTTTAGGGCAGGATTGGTACATAGCACAGACACATGTAGCATACATGATATCCGGTCTACTAGCAGTCAGATATTGGAGGGTGCCAACTATCCCTCTATACAAAGTTTCATCTACAAGTTTCCCTGCATCATCTTTGCTTAGAGATACACATGTCCCCATTGGAGTTCTCATGGTAGTGGATGATTCCATACAATACTTCTTAATTAACTCCTGGGTAAACTTGGACTGAGATATGGACAAGCCATCTTCAGTCTGTCTTACTTGGAGACCCAAGAAGAGCTTAAGTTCTCCCATACTGCTCATTTCAAATTTCCCTTGCATAAGTTTTGCAAACTTTCTACAAAGGTTACTTTCAGTAGAACTAAATATTATGTCATCAACATATATTTGGACTAGGATTATCTTTCTTTTGGATTCCCTAAGGAATAGAGCTTTATCTATTTTCCCCCCTTGAGAATTTGTTCTCAATGAGGAAAGTAGACAGGGTTTCATACCAGGCCCTTGGGGCTTGCTTTAACCCATATAAAGCTTTCCTAAGTCTATAAACATAATCAGGTTTGAGAGAATCAACAAAACCTGAGGGCTGCTCTACATAGACTTCTTCTTTTAGATTTCCATTTAGGAATGCAGATTTTACATCCATTTGGAATACCTTGAAGCCTTGATATGCTGCATAAGTAAGGAACATCCTAATTGCTTCCAGTCTTGCTACTGGGGTAAATGTTTGATCAAAGTCAATACCCTCTTCCTGCCTGTATCCTTTTGCAACAAGTCTTGCTTTGTTCTTCACAATGATCCCACTGTCATCCAATTTGTTCCTAAAGATCCACTTTGTTCCAATGATATTGTGGTCTTTTGGTTTAGGAACTAACTTCCAGACCTTACACCTTCTTAACTGATTCAGCTCCTCTTGCATGACATCAATCCAATGTGGGTCTAGAACAGCTTCTTCAAATCTCTTTGGCTCCACTTGAGATAGGAAGCTAGAGAAAAGAACTGTGTTCAGATTCCTGCTCCTTGTTTGTAATCCTTGTCTTAGATCACCAATTATCTGATTTGTTGGATGATCTTTTAAGTGTCTAATAGCTGGAGGTATTCTATCTTCAGGTTGAACACCTCCAGTCTCATCATTATGCTGCACCTCTTGGTTTTCATCAGCATCTGGAGAGTCTTGTACTCCCCCTGGACAGCAGCCACCATTTTCCACTTCCTGATTTGTTGTTGAATCTTCTGTAATGGTAAGCTTGTCCATTCTCTTATTTATACCTGTAGAACTGCAAGAACTACTTGGAAACTCACTGTTAATAAGTCTTGTTTCATCATAGACAACATGTACAGACTTTTCTACAACTTAAGTAATCAAGTTGTAGACCCTATAAGCCTTACTATTGGTTCTGTACCCAACAAATATCCCATCTTGAGATTTGGTAGCAAACTTAGTTAGATAAGACTTGTCATTGTTAAGGACATAACACTTGCAACCAAAGATCCTAAAATAGGATAAGTTTGGTTTTATGCCCTTCATAATCTCATAGGGAGTCTTTTTGTGGCTTTTGGTGATAGAAGCCCTATTGATCACATGACATGCAGTGTTTACTGCCTCAGCCTAGAAATATTCTGGGAGGGAAGTGTCACTCAATAGAGTTCTACCAGCCTCAATCGGTGTTCTATTCTTCCTTTCCGCAATACCATTTTGCGGTGGTGTTCTAGGTGAGGAGAATTCCTGAAATATCCCAAATTCTTCACACAGTCTTGTCATACTCTCAGATTGAAATTCAGTGCCATGGTCACTTCTAATTTTGACCACTATACTGTCAAGTTCATTCTGAATTTGTTTGACAAAACTATATAAAACACTTGGAGTTTCAGATTTTTGTCTCAGAAAGAACACCCATGAATATCTAGAATAGTCATCTACCACCACAAAAGTGTAGACCTTCCTACCTAGACTATGAACTGGCATAGGACCAAATAGATCCATATGCAAGAGGTATAGACACCTCACTGAATCCTTGTTTTCAAGGCTATGAAAGGAGGACTTGGTCTGCTTGCCTTTTTGACAAGCTGAGCATATCTCATCCTTTATACACTTAACTTGAGGACCATTCCTCACTAACTCTTTGCTAAAGAGTTTGTCAATAGTCTTGTAGTTAAGATGGGCCAGCCTCTTGTGCCATTTAACACAATGAGAGACTCTCTCATCAGCTACAATACAAATTGGAGAATCTTTGTTCTCACACTCAAAGTGACCTCTTGATCACTTGACCTTTTGATATGACATCCATTCTTAATAAATGAAATGTCATATCCTAAATCACTCAGCTAGCTTATGCTTATAAGGTTGTTTTCAAACCCTTCACATAGGCCACTTGAGTGATAATAATCTGGTTATTAGAAATGTTACCAAATCCTTTGATGATTCCTTTTTCAGAACCACCAAAGGTTACTTTAGGCCCATTCAGCACAGGTGAGTAGTCCTTCAGCAATCCCCTTGTTCCAGTCATGTGCCTGGAACATCCACTGTACAAGTACCATATAGGGGTATGGCAACTTGGAATCACCTGCAATAAAGATTACTTAACCTTAGAACCAAAATAACTTTTGGGTCCTTGGTTCAAGTTAGTTTGAAACTTAACAAATCTGCATGTAGCTTTTCTAACATGCAGACTGCTACTCTCCTTGACACTGGTATTGTGTCAACAGTCTAAGGCAAAGTGGCCTATCTTGCCACAGCACCAGCACTCAAACTTATTATACCTCTGTTTGGGTATAATCTTTGTTGTATTGTTTGCAGCAGGTCTGTTATTTTATGCTGGAGATTTGCCTTTCTTATTGGACTGTGCAGTCCATGCAGTTCTCTTGAAGCCTATTCCTGCCTTACCCTTTTGTGACACAAAGTCATCTATTAAGGGTAGGATAGATTTTGGCTTAGAGAATTTAGCCACAATCTCCTTCTCTTTCTGAAGTCTGGTTTCCAGACTTTTAATCTGATCATTCTTGAATGTAATTGTTCCCATTTGAATAACAGTTATGTTCTTCAATTTGGCAATTTCATTCATCTTTTGATCCAGCATCTTCTCTGAATCAGATGCAGCCAACTTAAAAGCTGCAATTTCCTTAGCCTGATTCTTGGCCAGATTTTTGCATCTCTTAAGTGCCTGCAATAAGTCCCCACATTCATCTATCAGCTGGTGAATATCACCTTCAGACTCAAACCCATCCACATCACTTGATGCAGATGTTGCTGACTCTGACCCAGTACTACAATCTGAATTTCTAGAAAAACATTGTACCTTACTAGGACCAGGCTTATCTTGGCACTTGTCTTCTTCTGACACAGCCATCAGTCCCTTGCACTGATGGTCCTCTTGTTCATAGATAGAGTTCAGCACTTGCAGAAACTCTTCTTCTTCATCTGCTACATATAGACCAATGTATGCCTCAGCTTCAGATTCTTACTCTGAAGATGATTGGTCTGTCAAGCTCTTCTCCTTCTTAGCAACAAAGAATTTCTCCTTCTTGCTCTGGTGTTGAATCTTCTTTTTATCAGCAGACTCTTTTATTTTGTCTGGACACTCAGCGACAACATGTCCATGCCTATTATAGCAGTAGCAAACTATCTTTGATGTTGTAGATTTGCTTGGCTTAGACCTGCTCCTGTCCTTCCTGGATGACTTCCTCTTTTGATAATAGTCATCTTTAGGCTGAGATGTTGAGGGCCTAGACTTCCACTGCTTCTTCTTCAGGAATCTCTGAAACTGCATTGTGAAGGCAGCAAAGTCTATATCTGAGTCACTGCTATCTGAACTTTGGTTGTCTGAATTATCTGAAGCAATTTCAGCAACTATCTTAAGAGGTGATGGAGACATCCTCCTATTCTTCCTAGTGGCTTCAACCTTGAAGGCCATAGACTTTTCTCTATGCTCCCCTTTTGCACTTTTGTCTTCCTCTTTCCTAGCCATCTGCTGTATCTCATATGACAACAATTTTCCAAACAAGGTTGGAGGAGAGATATCTGTAAGTTTGGCCACTTCCCTAATGACACAAATCTTAGTGTCCCAATCCTTTGTCAAGGATCTTAGGAATTTATCGTTCAGTTCATATATGCTGAAGATTCTTCCATAGGACATGAGCTCATTTACTATTCTATAGAACTTTTTATAATACTCAGTTATACTGTCAGACTTTCCTTGTCTGAAACTCTCATATTCCAGCTTCAGCATAGACTTTTTATCTTGTCTGACTTCTTCAGAACCCTCCATGTAGACTATCAAAGTATCCCACATTTCCCTAGAGGTCTTGCAGTGAATCAAATTTTGAAAGGTTGAATCATCTATGACACTTACTATGATATTTTGGGCTATTTTATCCATAGTTGCCAGGATGATCTCATCCTTAGTCATCTCTGAGAAATCCTTGGGAATTCTTTGGTTTGCATCTAGAACTGACACTTTCATTGGAATATAACGACCTTCCTTTACTGTAATGTAGATCCTTGGATCAGAAGCCTCCAAAAACAGCCTGACCCTTTCTTTCCATATTCTTAATATCTCCTTCCTGCATATGGGTAATTTCATAGAACCTAGTTCCTGATGATTTTCTCCTGAACCCATTTTCTTGATCTTGAATCTGCCTTATGGATCTAACTCAGACTGTTAAGTCCTTCTTTGAGTAACCTCCCTCTGATACCGCTTGAAAGAATTAATGTCTAACCACCTAAAGGGGGGGAGGTGAATAGGTGTAATTCTATTTTTCTTCAAAGGCCGAAAATCTGTTCAGTTAAGTTATGAGAAACTGCTAATTCTACAACTAACACAGCACAGCATTTACAGAATCATACAATCACAGAGTACACACAGGTTTTATAGTGGTTCCCCAAGGTCTGGGTACATCCACTTTCCCCCATCGTCTATCTAGCAGTGTGCTAGATTTGGCCTAACCTTTTCTCTTCACCTCAGATCCTCAGATCTTACAGCTCAGAACCCAAACAAGGTTCCTACAACTCAGAGTGAGTCCAGACTCCTACAACTCAGGCAAACTGCCCTACCTCAGCCTTCAACAAGGCCTACAACTCAGAGATACAATCTCCTATAACTCAGGCTCACAGTCCTACCACTCAGAGATCTAAATCTCCTACAACTCAGCCTTTATAATTTAGGCTTACAGCTCAGATCTTAAAAGATCCTACAGAAAATAGTGTTAACAAAATATTTTACCACCACCCTGGTAGAGAGAGACGATGGATGGCTTCTTGATCAGTTTTTGGTAGAATCTGATGGTAGAGAACAACCACTCTTAGCTTTCTTCAAAGCTTCTTGAATCTGAACTCAGTAGGATTTAACTCCTGTGAAGTTGATCTTCAATCAGCTTCTTTCTTGAAATTCAGATCTCAATCTGAATCCTTCTTGGCAGCCTGGTTCAACAACTACACATCAGTTGATGGAGCTCTCTCTCTCCAACTTCTTCGTAGATCTTCTGACGAAAAAACTTATGTATTAGTTCTTCTATTTGTTTATTCTCAATTACTTTCTGTTGAAGGAGAAAGCCTTTATATAGTCTTCCTCCAAGGTAACCGGCTGATCCGGTTTCTAACAAACTTCTGACAGCTCTGACAGTTGCAGTTGACCGGTTGGAAATGGCAGCTGTCAAGTCATCCAGTCACTTCTTGAATCACAGTCTCTGTCAGAAAGTGTCGAGACTGAACTTCATCATGTGTCAACACAAGTAGAACTAAGTGTCAACACAAGTAGAACTAAGTGTCGACACAAGTGGACTAAGTGTCGACACAAGCCTTGGTGGTGTCGACACAGCTCCTTTATTGTTGTTACTGCTTCTCGACACAGCTTCTGTAGAATGTGTCGACACTGATTCTGTGTGTCGACATAATCACTTCTTCACTTTAACTTTGTTGAAGCTCTGCTGTGTATCGACACAAGTCCTGTGGGTCGACACAGTTGATGTCGACAAATTCTTCTGTGTGTCGACACTGCCTCTTGGTGTCAACACAATTAATGTCGACTAAGTATTTCTGTGTGTCGACACTGCCTCTTGGTGTCGACACAGTTGATGTCGAAAATTCTTCACTGTGTGTCGACACTGCCTTGCTATGTCGACACAGTTTCTTCTGGTGTCGACACAGCCTTTCCAAGTGTCGACACAATTAACTCCAAGTGTCGACACAGCTTTTCTCCATTGTCGACACAGGCCTTCATAAGTGTCGACACAGCCTCTCATGGTGTCGACACATGGACTTAGAAATTTTTCTGCATTCCTGCATTTTCTTAACCTGCACATATAAACTCAAAACAACATCAAATAAACCTTGATGCATATCATTGAGTAAGGTGAGGCTTCTTCAAATCTGGTACACATTTTCTAATGTACACAATAACAACTCTCTCGACCAACAACTCTGCCTGCCAGAATCGTCCTCTTGGTATGACCGGTGTTGCATCCGAGGTAACGAGAGTCGTTACCTGAGCTACAGGGGTCACAACTTGTGCCGCCACCACAGCTTGGGCAGCTACCATTGCCTCCGCTAGCATATAACCTATATCGGCCGGGGATACATACATACCCATACGACCCAGAGCAGTAGCATTGCTCGCTGAAGGCTCCTCTCGATGCCTCGATGTCCCCGCCTCGTTGCTTGCACCCTTAGTAAAAGAAAGGTAAAAAAGGAATCAAGTTCCATTCAAAAAAATCAAACACAAGGACACACATAGTCTCACAATACTCCTATGTGGATAACTTCTTTACGAGATCCAATTACATCAAATTGACCAATAAACCTTATCTTTGACAATAACCTTGCTTTGATACCAAATTATAAAACCTCCCCTGTAATGGCCGTATAATATGGGTCGGGGCGGGGCCCTACAACATATAGACGCCACAACTTTAGCATTAAAAAGTGATATAAAAGAATTATCAATCTCAAAACTCAGAAAAACAAGACAGCGAAAACACACAACAAGACTAGAAGTTATCCACAACCATAGGAGTCCAAGATGACCTTAAGAACTTACAACATAATGATGTCTAAAACTGCAACAACACCAAACCAAACAAAGTGCCTTAGCACTCCTATGCTACCTCATCATGTAAGCTGGATTACAGTACAAGGAACATAACATTCAATGATTCACAAACTAATAGAAGAGGGTACACTTCATGAGGCTTAGGCATTTTGGGTCGGCGAGCTTGCTCTAGCTTGCGATCATTGCCCTATAAACATTTAGTGTAACGTGGGTCAGCAAAGGCTGACCTCAACTATGTAACTAAAACATCTCCTCCCAACTATTCCTAGCGGAGACCGGGGTGCTCCATCACCCTGCAGGTCAGCACTTCATATGCATATGTAATTAAACATTAATAAACATAGAAAGCACATGTTTGTGTGTCTCATACTTCAAACACGTTTTTTTATTTAACATTTAAATAAAAGTGGCCTGCAATGCATCATGTATGCAAACCTGGGTTTCACCCAAGGCACCCTATAGTGGGTATGATTCTAATACATCATCACGCATCAACACATCACATTAATCATATAGGTACTTCCAATTTCCCCCATAGACATTCAAGCAGCAGCACAGAACTCTTGTATAGGCCCTACCCGCTTAGCGGTCTAAATAACTGGGTTTGCTTACAAGCTATGACTCTCACGTCAATTCCGTCACACAAACAAACTGATGCTAAGAACCTTTGCTTGATCGTACATGCTCGTTGGGTTCATCACTCGGGCTTGTCCAAAAGCGTGGAATTCTCGTCTGTTTTTCCAGATGGGGATTTTTCTTGTCGGGACTCTCTCCACACATCACTTTCAACGTCACCGGCTAGCCATCCGACCATAGAGACAAAGCCAGCCTTCGCATAACATTCTACAACAATGTCATTTCCTCCATAAATCACCATTCATTCTCACACAAAATAAAATGCATCGTAAACGTCATCTTCGCCGCAATCAGATTTCTAGCAAAATCCCTATAGTGCAAGTCCTGCAACAGCAACAAATCGGACCACTGGTCGTGAATATGGCTTCACCCATAATGCCCAATCCACTAACAGAGCTATTTTCATTGCAACAACATGTCGGGGACAGACTCAATTGACCCGGTGGCTCCTCTTGAACCATCGCGACCCGAACCCCTCTCAATTGAGAGATCTGGTGCGTAAATGCTTGAATAAAAGCATAAATAAAACAGATGCCATGCAGGTATCTTTAAAACTGAGAGGAGAAATGTCGTTACCTTATGACTCCTCTTGCTAGCCATAGAGATCTTGATTTCTTTGGATGAAAGTGTGCGCCTTCAAGCCCTCTCAAGGAATCCGGCCTCAGATCGACGAACGGAGATCCCAAGTTTCGTCAATGGTGAAAAAAGTCTCTTCTTCCTCCAAACTCTCCCTCTCTCAAACCATAACTCTCACTCCAAGATGAGAAAAAAATGAGAGCAAAGAGTCCCTCAGCCCTACTTAAGGCTCATGGACGGAGGATTCTGTGCCATAGGATCGAATTCTAAGAAGAACGGACCGCCAAAAATCAACAGTTACGAAACTATTTTCGTCCAGTACAGTCGGGTGGTAGTTACCTATCACGTCGTGGTATCTCAGAGACCTGCCAGTCTACGTAGAACGCGACACTACCGTCATCGGTAGCGATACCGCCGTGTGGCAGCTTCTCAACGCATTTGTCTCAACGCCCACGATCAAAAGGGTCTACCGTCGGGCGGTAGATACCTAACACCGCAAATTAGCTACTCGATGATTTGTCCCGACGCTTCGGTCTTGACGAACAAATTCCAGAATAATGGGGTGTTACAAACCCAACAATGCAATGGCATCATAAGAGAAAAAATGTTAGGGTGTCGACCGCTCTCCCCTCTTGCGGAAGTGGGAAGTTCTCTGACCACACCCATTTGACAAGTAATGTTCTGTATGGAAAACGAAATTTCATGGAGCTTTCAAAGATCACCCCCGAGGACTTATCGTATTTCACTACTCATGCTCAGGTGAACGGCCTGATCGCAAGCGACTACATGGGTTGCTCCATGAAAGAAGTGAAGGTAAACAAGATCTTATAGAGAAAGTGGAGCGGTTAGAAGAATAGATTTCTCGAATGAAGGATGAGAAAGCGCTAAGATAACTCTTGATCGCTGCGACCTGATGTTTAGGCCGCATAACTTGAGTTCGCTTATTTGACTCCTTGTCGAGTGACAACGATCCAGAGAATCCTGTCTTTCAGGATATGGCCTTCTATTTTGCCAAATAAAGTATAGAAGATGTTGTTCACCGCTTCAGCAAACTAGGCCGCGTCAAAGAAAGTTAATTTTTTTGTTGAACTCATCTTCAAATGTAAGAGAAGGGCAGCTGTGATGAATTGCATGACAAAAGGCAAGGTCAAGTTTGGAGAAGATACTAAAGGAGAAAAAGAAGAAAAATAAGAAGAAGGAGAAGAAGAAGAAGAAGGAGAAGAAGAAGGAGAAGAAGGAGAAGAAGAAGAGGGCGCTGGGGGAGAAGAAAAAGCAGATGGAGAAGAATTTGACAATGACAGTAGGAGAAAGAGACTGATGGCTAGGAGAAAGAGACCGACAGTTAGGAGAAAGAGACTGATGGCTAGGAGAAAGAGACCGACAGTTAGGAGAAAGATACCGCTCAGTACGCTTGTGAAGAATCTGACGGTTCCAGCGATGAGAGCCCTCCTTGTGAGCAAAAAGAAAGTGAGAGTAGTGAAACAAGTTCGAGCCCGAGAATGCCATGCCATGATTATTCGCTGGTTGATATTGATGGTTCAGTGAATTTAGAGGGACATTCTGCGGCCAAGAAACTAAGTCATGGGGATTAAATGATGTAATTTTTGGTTTTTTTAACTCGATGGCCTTTTTTGTTAACCACGCGAGTTTAAAGATGTAATTTTTGAAGAAGCAATGAAAGATATATTTACCTCCTTTGTAAAATAATTTTTTCCTAAATTACTTAGTGTTTACAAGTTCGCCTCCATTATTCTGTTCCCAAGAAACTCTGATAAGATTGCTGAAGTTATCCGAACCTTAGATGATGGAGGTCGTGATATTGATCAGATCAAAATGCATGAATGTTTACAATTTCTAGCATAATTAAAAATTTGATCATCGAGACAGCGGGAAGCTATAAATTCAATCCGTTGATGATAACTGCTTTTCCATTTCGATTTATGCATATATAATGTCTGAGGCAAACAGAAAATCCAGGAAGTAGATTTTTTTAGGTTGAATAAATCTTGTAATCTTAACCGCATGACTCCGCGACGATCATAGAGGAAGAAAACTGTTGAGAATGATTAGCATTTGGAGACCAATCGTGATGAGTAATTTATTTTGGATCGCAATTTTTAATCATAATATATCTACCTGTATTAATTGACAGCCATTCTGGGCCGCAATAATTGATTGGTTGGACACATCAGGCCCTAATTATTAATGGAGATCATTTAAGCAGCAATAGTTAACAATTAAAATTGTCTAGGCTGCATTAACTAATAAATCAGCCCAATCGAAGCCGCAATAGAGAAGATGACCCAGATTGCAAGAATAAGATCATGCAGGCTTCAATAATTAATACATTGTAGTGGAGACTTACAGTCTGAAGTAATTATTTCAAATAATCATTAACTATAGTCCCTCCCCACATGATGCAACCTAGGAAAATAGAAAACTTTGGCCTCCCATGAGGTCTATAGCTTAAGACGATCCATTGGGCAGGTGCATGCATGAGAGCATTGCTTTACTCAAGAGATCGTCAAATTTATAGCCCTCAACAAATGGGTGGCTACTAAAGTCTGAAAAAAGGGTAATCGCAAACTACAAAAAGGAAGAGAAGAATGAGCTACAAACTAAGGTGTCCAAGTGGGTAGGTGCGCTCAGAGTAGCATTGCTTTCTTCAAGTGGTCACAAAATATGTAAGCCCCCTTAATCACATAACAGAGCTGATCGAGCACCAATACTTGAATGGCATGCATGGGCGTGTCAGATGTTGTTGGGGTCGAAAAGAGATGTATAGTCTAAGATGATCGATTGGGCAGGTGCGTGCAGAGCAACATTAATTTCCTCGAGTGATCATCAAAACTTTTTCACCTCAACAAGTGAGATGGATCCACTGCTCTCATGCATAAGGATACAGTTTAAGTTGATCAATCGGGCAGGTGCATGCAAGATAACATTGCTTTACTAAAGAGATCAACATAACTGTGGGTCCCATGTAGGCACCGCTTGAGAGTACCTAGGAGTATTCAAAAGTCATAGACTAAGATGATCATCCATGCATGTGAGCGCAGGGCGGCATTGCTTTTCTCAAAAGATCATCAAAATTATTACATTATCGCACTCAAAGCATGGTAGAGCAAACGAACACTATGTCCCTCCTTAATGCAAAGGTGAGTTAGATACCAGCTGGGATTCGAGATCCAGAAGTCCTCCGCACAATAATCTATAGGCTTCTAGTACACGACGCGAAATCTCCCTACTATACATGGTCATCATGGTGTTACGCTAATGACAACAATTCTAGCAGGGGTTCAAGTAAGATTTAGCAATGTCTCTCGTTCTAGTGATCTTGAGCTACTAATGGCTAAAAAGAAATCTCTTGACAAAGAAAAGTGTTAGTATGGGGCTCTTCATTGAAATAATCATTGAGTGAGTACAAATGAATGGACGAAAAATTGGCATCGTTTAGGAATAAAACTGTTTCTAGTTGTATCCGCTACAGGTGTGGAAAATGTTTTCTCCGTCATAAGTTCGTAGTTGATAGGCACCATTCTTCAATACTTCCTTGATGATATATGGGCTTGCCGAGTTTGGGTTGAGCTTTCCTACTGAACCAACTCTAGCGATAGAATCCACCCTTTTCAGAACAAGATATCCAGCTAAAAAATACTTGACTCTCACATTCCTATCAAATTATTTCGCAACCCTTCTTTTGACCTCTTCTTGCTTGATGGTAGCTTCATCTCGGAGTTCTTAGATCAAATTTATGTTGCATTTCATCTTCTCATCAATGATTTCTAACAAGTCCTCCCAGTCTTGCCTGACGAGCAAGACTCTAGGGGTAGGTACCTCAAATTCTGTTGCTATCAGAGCTTCAAAACCATGAGAGAGCTTGAAAGGTGCCTCACTAGTAGTTGACAAACATGAGGTCTTGAGAGTTTAGAGGACTGACTGAAGCTACTCGGCCCAATTTTCTTTTGAGGTGCTGCACTTTCTTTTTTAGGAGATTAAGAATCGGCTTATTTGTGGCATGAACTTGACTGTTGTTCCTGGGATAATGCACTGATGAAAACCACAGATCTGTTCGGATCTAACTACAAAAATCAATCATCTCTTTATTATTAAACTGAGGACCATTATTTGTGATGATGTCCATTGGAATTCCATGTCGGCAAATGATCTCTCCCATAATGAAATATCTGATAACCTGAGTAGTAGTCTTGACTAATTCTTTTACCTCGATCCACTTGCTGAAGTAGTCGATCATCACTGTAATAAAGAGATTTTGCCCGCTTTCCTTTGGAAAGGGATCAAGGGGATCCATTCCCTACACTATGAAAGGCCGTGGCATTGCAGTTGACTTGAGTTGTTGTGCTGGTTGAAGCGGAAGATGAGCAAATTTATGGCACTGAACTTCTTGAATGATGATAGGAACGTCTTCTTCTGATATGCATATCTCCATATGAGAGAGCTAAGTATTCCAGTAGAGAATCATCATGACCAAATAATAGTAAGCTGTCTTGATTCTGAACTCCTCTTATCTTTCACCAATGGATGGAACTCTCTTGTTGAAAGATAAAGGATAAAGGGATCTATCAAAGATAGGTGTTCATCAATTTGCACCAATTCTCCTTCTGCTACTGGTCAGAAAAGTATCGAAGTTGTTCCTCCTAATAATAGCCCAACCATAGCAAGCTCGCCTGCTTTCGTGTTCTCAGATCTTGGGATATGCTGAATGGTAAAGCCTTTGAACTTCCCAATATATGTTTTTTACCAACAATAGGTACTTGTGTAAGGCATGATCCTTGGTATTAATGTTTCCTGGCACTTGTTATGCCATTTCCAAAGAGTTTATCCAGATATGAACATGCTCAATTCCCAACTCTTTTGTAAATCTTAAGCTTGCTATGAGTGCCAAGAACCCCGCCTTCCACTCCAAGACGAAGCATGAGTTTTGCCGATAATTTATCAGCATGATGTCAATTTGAAGGTGGCAGGTATGATACTCCTCTATTTATGGTCTAAAGGGGGAGTTTTGTTGGGGTCTAGCTCGTAAAGAGTCGTAGGACTTAGAATTCAGATTAGGTTTGGTCTCAGTGATCTCATCGATACCGTTGTGACTGCTCTGGACAATTATAATGATATCGTCGTGACCGGTCTTGGCAATCTCGATGATACCGTCGTGACCGATTCAGTGATCTCAGCGATATAATAGTGTTTGTACCTGCCTACTGGGTGTCACTGTGTTGACTCTGGATTGATCTATATCAATGTGATGAGGTGACGAACGAAGGTTGATTCATAATGCCTTGCATTTTTAGATGTCTGATCTTCTTGGGGGTCAATCTAATGGACAAGGCATCCTCTGCTATTTGCATTAAATAGGTCCCGGGCTATTCCAGATATTTACTCTTCTAGGTTTCAATGCCGTCAAGGATAGATTGGAAGTTTTCTCTCGGTTTTGTGGTAAAAAGTTCGCCGCCATTATTACTGGAGTAATTATTCAAGAAGGAAGGATAAGTTTCTCTTAAATCAATATCTTTCCTTTATTATAAGGGTGTTTTTTCTCTTTATTGTATTCATTTGCTGTTGAGCTTGGGAAGAGGTGATAATTTGTTGTTGCTAGTCTAAACCACCTAGAGGTGGGTGAAAAGGTGAGTTTGTGCTTAATTGGCTCCTTTTAAGTTTTTAGCAGTTATAAGCAGTAAATTAGCAAATACATAACAACACACAATTATCTATAGTGGTTCCCTAGGGTATGGGTACATCCACTTTCCCCCAACACATATCAAGTACTGAGCTATACTGAGCAAACTCCTCCAAATCTTGGCTCTTCAAAACTTACAACTCACTCAGATCCCTAGGATCTCTCAGGTATCGTCCAAGACTGTACCTCAGCAATATATGTAATAACCCATCCCCTAACCTTTGCCCGGGTCAGGTCGAAGAGGGGTGTTACTACCCAAGACGTCTACCCAGTGCTTCCCAAGTGGCAACAACCCACGCTATCAAGCACTAATTGGTCGTTTTGTCTGGTTTGAATCACAATATTCACATCACATCACAGATTTGTGGAAGCAATAACAGAAAGCCATATATATAACAATATATATATTTATCATAATAATCATTGGTCATAGCCACTATTTATACAAACGATCCCATAGGATTCAAAAGAGTACTATTAACACAGACTTTCTCTCAATCCTGCATGCTAGGAACTCATGTATCAGAAGTTTGGAGATAATGGGGGTTCCTTACTCTGGTAGTCATATCACCTAGCGTACCATTCTATAGTAGCTGAATATCATGGTGCTCCATCTTCTGTGAATGTTTATTAAAATAATTGTTAATCAAAGAGCTAAGTGAAAACAATCTCCTCCCTAGATCCATATCCTTGGGACGAGCCTACGCACCTAATTAAAAGTAAATATCTGAAGCACAAGAGAGCTAGTAGCAATATTTCAATATAGTGCATTATCATTTCTAAAGCTAGGAGAAAATATTTGAAAGATTGCATCTTAAAATAATTAAAAGTAGCAGCAAAACATAAGTTTTTAAAAAGGTGCGCAACTAGCTATCCCAACCAACAAATACTCACTACTTGTATTCACATCACAGGTATTCAAAGCCTGCCAAAACACCGCAACTATTCAAAACTATGCAGAACATAGGTATTCAAACCTGCACACACCCACTATGTTGACATAGATTTGACAACTTCTCTTCAAACAGGGTCGCACACCTCGCAGGCCTCACTGATGTGGTCGTTGGTGACTATGGCCAATCCTTCCACTTTTGGGTGTGTTTGTACCGCATTACCTAAGCCCTAGCGTACAACCAAGTGTGCTATTGGATATGAGCAACTTCCGACAAATTCTGGAAATTTAGCCCAACAGTGGAGGGAACCCAATGAGGAAAATAAAATGGTCGATCACACATGGTGCATTGATGCGTCGGCAAGTGTACCGATCATAGTCAAGTAATAAAGTTGAGGAGTTGAATCCCCGGATATCGATCTCTAGAGGAGTGCAAGTAGGGAGTGTGGCTTCGCTATTGAAAAAGTGATTGCAAGTGTTAATGTAAACAAAGGGGGTATTGGATTGGAGTTTCCTTAATTTAACACTAAAAATACTATTGCGGGTCGCCGTCACCGCGTCTCTTGGGTGGATTAGTCAAGAGATTAATATGAAAGATGGATGAGCCAATGAGGGTCTCAATCACCTCTTCACCGTGTCCGCTTCTATAAATCGCTAGAAGGACACTATTTCTACAAGAACATGAACAACTGAAGCTCAGCAACACAATTAATATCTAAGATATAACAACACATAGACATGATGAAATACTTAAAATAAACGGTGTCCTTAAGCCGCAATCAAACAACCACAAGTTCAGCATAAAGTAACTACAGGAGGAGGGGGAGAAATACAAACAAACACACGAAGACTTTTCAAGATTAGAGGCCGGAGTCAAGGGTTCTCGGGAATTGTCCGAGCTTGGTCTATGAATGACGACCGGGTGCCAGAAGGGTTGTCACTTCCTTCCAATAACTCGTCTTCTTCGGGAATAGTCGCTGGGTTAAATCTGACCGGAGATCTTCACTAATATAGCACCATATGAGCTTGAAATAGAGCTTAGAGTTTGGAGAAAAAAATGTGGCCGAAGATGAAGCTATCACAAGCTTTTGGAGGGAGAAAGGTGGCCAGATCTACTCTCCAAGGAGGAGAGAGAAAATATCAGCTGGAGGTGGAGTTTTCCCGCTCAAAGTTGCAGAAAAGGCGGATGGGACGAACTGGTTTGGAACTCCTCCGGAACATTTTTAGGAAGAAGAAATCTGCGCTTTAAATAGAAGCAGGTCAAAAGAATAGGCGTGCACGGTTTGGCGCACGATCGTGTGCAAACCATGCGATATTAACTTTCAGAACAAGCATGCGGAAGGAGAAGCAAAGACCCATGTATTTTACTCGCGCATGGACATTTTCGCCCGTGCGGGAAGGAAATCGAATGGGTAGAAACAGAAAGTTGTTGAAATTTGTGACGTGAAAGCGGGTGAATGGAGGACTTGGGCATCCTATCCGCACAGACTACGCGAATAGGGTTGGCGGACTGCAAGGTCGGCAGGCATATTGCAGACGGTTTGCTCTGTAGCGGCTTGTGCGGTTTGTTCGCGCAGACTACGCGGACAACAGTGGCTGTCTGTCAGGCCGGCGTATCCTCAGCAAGCAGCTGGATCCCAGGAAGTAACTGGGCGGATAGAAACTATATCCGCGGAGTTCGGCATGAATCGGACTGAAGAACTGGACCTCTGCATACCGGCTAGGCAGTTGCCTTGGTCTTGCTTCGGTACAGCGACAAGTGGTAGCTGGGGAGACCGCCAGTTAGTGCGGACTGATATTGGAGCTCGCCAGGACCGGCGGACTGGATCTAGTGTCTGCTAGTAAGTGCGGATTGGCCCTTGTGGCTAGTGGAGTGGGCTCTGTTGTTTTGAACCAAGTCCATGTTTGGCTCAGTCTGGGGAGATCGCGCATTGGAGTGCGGACTGCGTCTCAGTCCGACAAGCTCAGTAGAAGTGTTATGTGCCTTGGTTGTGAGTTTGGAGGAAGCGGACTGGAGTTTGTGTCTGCAACTGCGTGTGGACTGGAGCTAGAGTCTGCTGAGTCCATTAGGTTTCTTGGTGATAAGGGTACGGACTTGGGATATGCGGACTGGAGAAGTCTGCATGGTATGCAGACTGGAGAAGTCTGCAAGATATGCGGACTGGAGTTGTCTGCAGGGATATGCAGGTGAAAGAATTGGTTTCAAGATAACCTAAACACCTAGAGGGGGGGTGAATATGTTCAATTCTTTTTTACTCTAAGGCAGAATATTTATTCAGTTAATCAAATAGAATCAAACAGTTCTACAGCTACCACATCACAGAAATCACAATATCACACACAATCACAGATGACACACATGTTTATATTGGTTCCCCAAATGATGGGTACATCCACTTTCCCCCTTCGCCTATCTAGCAGTGTGCTACATTTGGCCTAACTTCTTCCTTCCTTCTCAGATCCACAGATCTTACAGCTCAGAAACCAGTCAAGGTTCCTACAACTCAAAGTGAGTCCACACTCCTACAACTCAGGAAATGAAGCCCTACCTCAGCCTTCACCCAGGCCTACAACTTAGAGAATTAAATCTATTACCTCAAGCACATAGCCCTACCTCAGCCTTCCCATGGCCTACAACTCAGAGATGTAAATCTCCTACCTCAGGCACTCAGCCCTACCTCAGCCTTTATAAATTAGGCTTACAAATCAGATCAATAATGATCTTACAGAAATCAACCTGTTTTTGGCTTTCTTCAAAGCTTCTTGAATCTGAACATAGTAAGGTTGAATTTCTTGAAGTTGATCTTCAATCAGCTTCCTTCTTAAAATCCAGAAATTAATCTGAATTCTTCTTTGCAGATTAGTTCAGGATCTGCTCTTAAGAGACTAGTTGATGATAGTCTCTTTCTTCACTTGAATTGTTGGAGCTCTCTCTCTCTACAAATTCTTCTGAAGATATTTTGAAATTCTTCACTTAGATCCACTTGAAATCTCTGACTAGATTTTCTTGTATATGTTGGATCTTTTGTTGTAATTGTGTTTTGTGTACTTCGTCGTCTTTTTCAGTTTATAGGATCTGTCTTTATATAGACTTCATCCAAGGTTACCGGCTGATCCGGTTGCTAACCAACTTCTGATAGATCTGACAGTTGTAGTAGACTTGTTGGTTATGGCAGCTGTCAAGTCTCCAGTCACTTCTTGAAAGTTTGTCTCTGTCAGCAAAGTGTCGAGTCTGAACTTCACATGTGTCGACACAAGTAGACTAAGTGTCGACACAATCCTTGGTGGTGTCGACACTGCTCTCATGGTGTCGACACTGCTTCTCGACATAGCTTCTATAAGAATGTGTCAACACAAGTCCTGTGAGTCGACACATTCACTTCTTGTCTTGGCATAATTAACTTAGAAGAAATTCTGGTGTGTGTGTCGACACAAGTCCTGTGTGTCGACACAGTTGATGTCGACTGAACTTTTTGTGTGTCGACACAAGTCCTGTGTGTCAACACAGTTGATGTAGACTGGACATTTTGTGTGTCGACACAAGTCCTGTGTGTCGACACAATTTCTTTTGGTGTCGGCACAACTTTTCCAAATGTCGACACAATTGACTCCAGGTGTCGACATAGCTTTTCTCAAGTGTCGACACAAGTCTTCAAAAGTGTTGACACAGCTTCTTCTGGTGTCGACTCATGGACTTAGAAACTTTTCCTATATATTCTTAACCTGCACATATGAACTCAAAACAACATCAAATACACCTTGATGAATATCATTGAGCTAAGTGAGGCTTCTCCAAATCTGGTACACATTTTCCAATGTACTCAACAATCTCCCCCTATTTGGAGAAGTCATAACCCTTAGTCAATGATATACACCATTTATAATAAACACACATTATGATGTATATAAACATTACATGACAGGGTAACATATAAACAAAACATGTATAATATGTCATTACAGAATGATGCAAACATAGTGAGCATGAATCATTGTTTTGTTTAAACTATCAAACGTTTGTCAATAATTAGTTTACATAGATTTTTTAACAACTAAAGATTACATTGTTGTAAAATCTAGTTAATCTATACTAAGGCTGATCAGGCTCCTTGATGACTATGCCTTTTCCTGGTTTGATCTGAGCATGCACAGTAGGTTCAGCATCATCAGCATGTTTCTTTCCTTTCAGATCTTTCCTTTTCTGTTCTTCAGCCCTTATCTTTTGCCTTTCAAAATAATGAAAAGGCTTGGGGAAGTACTTGCTAGGCTCTAGAGCAATAGCCGGTAACTTCCCAGCTTTTGCTTTCCTTCTGTATTGAAGAATGGCTTCCTGCCTGGCTTCATAATTGTTCCATTCGTGCTCAGTATACCATTTACCCCTTTCATGGGTCTTGTCCTTCACAGCTCACCAGGCAGTCAATATAATATTCCTGGAAGTAGGACTCCATTGCTCAAAATCAGGCTTCAACTCTGCCTATTCTCTAAACCTTTTCTTTGAGAGTTGAGCTTCTTTATCTTTATGCAGAGCTGCCTCTAACATTTCTACTTTCTCAATGATAATATTTTTAGTAACCTCTGGAGGGCTATACATCTGATGAACCAGTTGTTGAACTTCCTCAAAGTTTGAAGGGGGATAGATGATTTGAGCTACCTCCTGCTGACCGCCTTCAAATCCTGCAGCTTGAATACCTGATTCAGCTATATTATCATCATCATATAGGGGAGGATAACCCAGAGTTGCTCTAACAGCATTTGTTATCCATTTTGCATGCTCTGAACTAGCATTGACTATCAACCTCTCCCCCTTTATGACTTCTCTTTCAATGTGATCCCTGAGATAACTCTTTTGGAACCTTATTTGATTAACCAAACGATTGGTTCCCTCTATATAATAGGCTTTAAACTTCTGTAGCTGAGCAGATATAATCTTCTGAGAATCTTGAAGTGCAACTTGGAAAGTGGCTAAATTTTCTTGAAATTTCTTGTCAAACTCTGATTTTTCTTTAGCCCTCTCTTCAGATAATGCAGTTGCGGTATTATTTAATTCTATAACAATCATATTATGTGATTTAGTAAGATTATCATTCATTCTTATCTGATTTTCCAATACATAACCCTGTTTGACTGCTATATCATCTATTTGAGCTTTGGCTTCCACTTGTTGTTTAGCCAGATATACTACAATATTACCTCCTTTATGGAAGCAATCTGTCATCTCTTTTTTATTCTGGTTTACCTCAAATCTTATTGATTTTATATCTTGAGCCAAGGAGAATTGCAAATCTTTATGAGCTTCATCCATATATTTCTCCATGCCTATTCTTTGTTCATCTAATTTTACTTGCAAAGATACCAGTAAGGAGCTATAATCATGCGCAGGAATTGGTTATGGAGCAGTTTGCAATGCCTTTTTATAGCTTTCGCTTCTTCTTCTGAAAACCATCAGCTTTCTCTTCTTTGCTTGAGATTCTGCTTTATCTTCAGAAGCTGAGGCACTTGCTATATCAACTCTTTCTTGAGGATAAGGAGGCAGTTCATTTTCAGTCCTAGTTTGCTCCCCCTCAATTTCAGCTTGCTCCCCCTCAGTCTTGGCTTGCTCCCCCTCAGTCTTGCCTTGCTCCCCCTCAGTCCTGGCTTGCTCCCCCTCAGCCCTGGCTTGCTCTATATCAGGGAACAACTCTTCAAGAGTAAACTCTTATTGAGTTAGGACTGGAGGCACCACTAACTTTGGAGATTTAGCAGCTGTAGATGTATCCTCCATGATAACATCCTGTGCTTGATTGTTGAGTTGAGTGGTCTGGTCAACATCAATCAAGGGCACAGTTATTGTTTCATACTCATTATTAAAAATTGTTTGATTAACTTCCTGGATTTCCTCCAAAATAGTTTGATTAGTCATTTCACTTTCTAAGTGTGTTGGCTCTTCCTCAAGATGAGGCTCCCCCTGCATCTGATCATCAAGTCTAATGTCTTGAGCAGGTGATTTCTCAGTATTCTCTGGCCTCTCTTCATGAGCCATGTCTTTTTTCAGCACTCTATCCCATCTAGAGATTATCCTTAGATCCATTCTCCTCATGTGATTGATCTTGGATCCAGCAGCCTATTGTATCACTTCTGGAATTGCTCCAGCCAAGTATAAACTTAATATCCTTCCCAGATTTCATGTAGGCTGAGACCCTATCATGTCCACCTGTTTTGCATAAGATTACTTTGCCAGCTACTTCAGAAAGGAATTTTCCTTGTACAATCATTCCTTTTCTATTCATGGATGATCCAATTTTCATGGTGGGATCTAATCCACACCACTGGAGTGCTTCCCTGGTCTTGGAAGAGGTAACTTCTTCGTCTTCTTGATTTTTGGGCGGATGAAGAGTTTTTCGTATGCTCTTCATGGTGAGTTTGATTTTATTACCCTGGACTGAAGACCTAATCTTTAGTCCAGTAGAATCCTGAGTTGCAGCTCTATAGAACTCAAGGATTTCCTTCTTCCATATCTTTGTAGGTTCTGATGCCAAATACTCCAAGCCATTTTCTGCAATTAGGGCTATCACAGCTTTAATTGCTGGTTCAGCATCGTCAAAGGCATTCCGTACCAGTTCATATCCCTCATTCACATTTTTGTCAAGTTTCGGTGCCATTGGGATGGTGAAAAATCTTGAATGGAGAAGAGAGAGTTTGTCGACATAAGAATCTAGTCTCAAAAAAAAATCTGGAGAGCGTGTCGACAGGGTTTGTTCTTGACCTATATATATATATGTGGCTAAACATAGAAGGTCAAAAGGCGCGTCAAAATTTACTTAGTGTGTCGACACTGTTGAGATGGTGTCGACACAGACTTCTAATGTCTCGCCAGAAGTGTTGACTTCTATGTGTCGACACCAATTGATGATGTGTTGACACAGACATACTTATTAGTTCAACAGAAATTCTATGTCGACTCTAATTTTAAGTGTCGACACAACTCCTCTGAAGTGTCGACAACAATTTTCTAGATGTGTTGACACAACTTCTCTGTGTCGACATAAAATTACTTAGACAAATATGTCAATCTATTCTATGTTCAGCATACCTAATTCAATTTTAAAATTATTGAATTTAGTTTCATCCAATGGCTTAGTGAACATGTCAGCAATTTGAAAACTTGTATTGACAAATTCTAAACATATATCCTCTTTTTTACATGATCCCTAAGAAAATGATATCTTATTTCTATATGCTTCACTACAACAAAGTCGATATATGGTGATGTTTTTTTAAAACTTTTGTGACAATTTTAAACCGTCACGATAGTTTCCGTGACGTTTATAAAAAAGTCACTAAACCGTCACGATTGCGGCCGTCACCGTAGGTCAATGTGACGCTTTCAAAAAAAATGTCGTGATTGGAATGTACTATATCGTGATGTTTTTTTTCAAAAAACGTCATGCTTGACAATTGCCCTATAGTGACATTTTTCCAAAAAAAACGTCATAATTGACAGTTGTTCTACCGCGACACTTTTTCAAAAAATGTCATGATTGATTGCTCTATCGCGACAATTTCAAAAAACGACAAAAAATAAAAATTCTACCACGATTGTTTTTACAGAACATCGACGCAATTAAAAATCTATTATAATATTTTTAAAATTTTAAGGAAAGAAATTTTAAAAAAATAAAAATTTATGATAATTTAAACTCCAAAAATTAATTTAGCATCTAAAATATTAATTAAAATTATAAATATTATTTTTAATATATTATTTTTCATATTTTAAATATTTTTGAGAGTAATACTAAGATATATTGAGAGAGATTTGCAAAGTGTTGTCCAATTCATCATTATTATTAAATTGTATAAACATGCAAAAGATCATATTAATGATAAACAAACTAGTTCAAAGTAGCATAACTTGCAAAAAAAACATAATCATTCAATATATACATTGTTTTCAATTCCAAGAAAACAACTGAAACAAAACAAGCACTATGAGCCTTCAAAATTTTCTTCATCATTAGCTTCATTGACATTGAAACAAGCATGATGAACATTCAACTTCATTTGCACACCATATCCCACATCATCTTTTCAAACTGTAAGCATAACAAATATAATTGATCAATTGTCTGCATAACAAACAAAATTCAAACACAAGATTAAAAATTTATTCTAATTGCATGTAAGGTTAACATAAATAACTTGAAAAAATAGTATAATAATGTGAAGAAGAAAACATAAAAAGTCCCCAATATGTATCCATAAAATGCTGGCAACAATTTTAACTAAATTGGTGTCAACAGCACCAGCAGTTTATACCAAACTGGGCACAAACTGCAGCCAGCCATTTGTGCAAACTACTGCCAGCAGTTTGGCTTGCTGGCACAAACTCCTGGACCAACAGTTTGGCACAAACTACTGGCAGCAGTTTGCAAAAACTGCTGGCAATAGTTGGCACAAACTGCTGGACCAGCAGTTGGCACAAACTACTGGACCAGCAGTTGGCACAAACTGCTGGCAGCAGTTTGCACAAACTGCTGGACCAGTAGTTGGCAGAAACTGCTGGACCAGCAGTTGGCACAAACTGCTGGCAGCAGTTTGAACAAACTGCTGGCAGCAGTTTGCACAAACTGCTGGACCAGCAGTTTGGGTCCAGCAGTTTGCGCAAACTGCTGGCAGGAGTTTGGGTCCAACAGTTTGCACAAACTGCTGGCAGCAGTTTGGGTCCAGCAGTTTGCGCAAATTGCCCGCAAACTGCTGCCAACTGCTGCCAGCAGTTTGTGCAAACTGATGCCAGCAGTTTGTGCCAAACTGCTGGTCCAGCAGTTGGCAGCAGTTTGCGCAAACTATCCACCAAAACAAGGAGAAAAGAGACTTTTGTATCAAGTGAAAAACAATAAAAGGAATCATCTACTGTCCACCAAAACTAGCACGAACATAGTGCAGCAAAAAGCAAGAGCGTTGGCTTCTAAATAATTACTATATACAGACAATTAAAGACTACCGGACTGTATTGGACCTTTAGATTATGAACAACTGAGGTTTCACTTAAATGTACAATAAAAGTAAATTTAGATGAAAGTGAGAAAGTAGGAGATAGAAAAAGTGTCAGAATGCATAGGGATTTATTTACATTGTCCTCAATTAACTTCAATCTAAAATAAAGTTCCATTCTATAAGAAAGAAACCACAGTGAGATCATTGGACAGTGCATTACTAGTCAAAGCACCATTAATAAAGAATACAAGTATGCAACAAGAAAATTCAAGTTAGACAATGTTATAGACTCACGTTGGGGTCACACTTATCCAATCTAACAGGGATTGATCTACCCGCACTATTTATATTTTAATGTTGTGTGTGTGTTAATAGACTCACTTGTGTTATAGCCCAAGTGAGCGGCTTGAACCTATATGGATATATTGGTTTGAGTGAAAAGGAATCAAGATCTAATCGTCTCTCCACTTACACAGCTCCTCACTAAAGACAAGTTTCTTTGGACACCGGATACTATTAGGCATTTGAGGAATAGAAATGCTTATTAACAACAACTCTAGTATTCAGAGCACCATATTTCACAATCCCCTCGCTATGAGACATATGCTTCTGGTAGTGGAAAAGGCACGGTAATCCTTCAAAATAAACATCCAATCTCTCTGTAAGCAAAAAAATCCTCAATAACATACAAGGTAGATCCACTTACATTCACAACATGTATGTAATTGCTAGTGTTGTGTCAAAAGGGAGACAATATCATCTTGGAGTTCCATTCTTAATCTATAATGATATCAAAAGTCTTCACCACATGCTTACCCAAACAATTCAAAAACCTAATTCATCTACTTCAGCTCATCTTCTTGCCACCAAACAATACCTCATCTTCAGTTCATCTACTTGCCATATTTATTTCCTCCAGTCCAGTTTTAGACAACAGTTCCATTGATTACACCTAATTGAGACCTTGACAAACGATCTCAAAACCAAACTACATATATGCTCATACCATTCCATCTGCAAGGCACTAAATTATTATTCCCCTATGCACATTACCCTCAAGCTGAAGGCCTAACAGGACGCACAAAAAGGGCATTACAGCAATATCTCAAAACACTCACACATTCACAGACAGAAATGATCATGAATATTAAGCTGGGAAGAATATCAATGCAATGCAGCACTCCAATCCGCCATAAGGATTAGTATACAAGTTCCTCCCCAGTTGAAGCTATTGATAATGACTAAAATCATATGACACCATATTACACATTTACAAAATACTTACAATAAGCCAAAATCAGATGAAAACACAAAGCAACAAGCACAAAAAACATCAACTTACAACTATGACTCTTAAAATTACAACCACATCGACAAGTACCACTCATACAACCCAAATTAACCCAAATACAATATCCTAATGAAACCCACAATATGCCCACATGTCCACCAACCCACTGCTCAGTAGCAGCATATCACCCATTCCCAATACCATTGGCACGTGGTATGAGGAGGAAGCAGAGTATTCCAGCACCTAGCCTTATATTACCCGCTTATTTTCGATTTCAAAAGCTTATTTTAGTTTTTTAAGAGGTGTGGGGGCTTATCCATGCAAAAGGGTTTGTCTCCAATCCATGTGTTGTGCTCAAATATGCCCTCGCTATCGGCGAAAATCCTCTTCTCCAAGGTATGACCCTTTCATTGCCTCTCTCTCTCCTTTCTCTCTCCCTTTCTCCTCCACTTCCATCAAACTCAAGACTTGTAACTGCCTCTCTATCCGGAATTCTCAGAGTTAATTTTAAATAAATTAATAAATTTGAGTTCCCTCTAATTATGTAGCACAAGCGGGATGTTCTCGATTAAATTTCAACAGGAAATTATTTCAGTTCCACAAACACGCATAAGAGCCAAACAATGGAGTGTAATTCAAAACACACAATAACTCATCCACAAGTACATAAGAAACGATCAATAAAGAATTTCAAATTAACGACAAAAGAGATTCTAGTTAATTAATGGCAAGCAAGCTCTGAATGTTAAAGATCAAAAAACATTAAGCATATATTAGTCAATTACCAATTTCTTGCACGTTGCTCCTTATGCCGAAATTTCAAGGGCATTTAGTTCTGGGCAGCACCAAAAATGCACATTTAGGGATAATTAGGTTCGTGCAACACCAATAATCCAGGGTGCAAAATGCCAAATGAGCATTTTTGTGCTGTCCAGACCTAAATACCCTTGAAATTTTGGCCTGGGGGTGCAAAGTGTCAGAAAAATGCAAAAAAAACACTGAAAGTAATCTGAGATTTCGTACTTAAACCTCCACACACTTTACAAATACAACAACGATCACATAACTCACAAAAATCCTTCTGATCCAACCGGTAAATCAATGATGAGGAGAATTGAAGATGTATTTGATTACTGGTTTGAGAGTGGATCTATGCCTTATGGGCAGGCCCATTATCCATTTGAAAATAAAGAATGGTTTGATGTAATCTAAATTCTCAAACTCAGTGGCGACAATGAAGACATTCCATTGCAGTTCATTACAGTATCAATCTCTCAGTAGATTACTGTCTTAAAGTTATTAACCAAGTTTTAAGAGGGAATTTATGTTACACTTGCAATTTGAATCTTAACGTACTTAAGTAGTTCCACATGCAAAGTGTGCATAAAATAACTTATGGCAAATAATGACAATTGTGAATTATTAATGAGATTAGGTATGCACATGCTTATTTAAGAGACCCAATAACGACAATTGAATATCATAATCATTTTTCATTCAGTTGAATCTCAAAAATAAATAGAAGAAGAGAGAAACCAAACCTTGATTTGAATTTATATTTGTAGTAGGAGATGGTGTTGGGGTGTTGTTAGGGGTAGTCTCATTTATATTTGATCTTTGAATAGAAGCCATCATTCACAAGAACTGCAGACATAATAAATATTTATAAAACAATTCTAATTAATCCAAGCATTATTAACTTGATTTAAACAAAATTATTACTTGGTATGGTGATAGATGTATCCCTTGCCCCACTGATGTTCCAGATGAATCATCCCTAGAATTTTGCTGTGACCTGTCATCCATAAGACGATCTATGGTCTTTTACATGATAGACATTTGTAATTTCAATTGTTCAATCTCCCGTAACTCTTCTGGATTTGTATGTTTCAAGTTAGTTATTGTTGCATGACGTGATAAATCACGGTATACCTGAATCGCAGTGACACCCATTCTCATACCATGACATCGGCCATAATATTCTGGTCTAAATGTAGATCTAAAAGAGAAATAAAAATTTATTGTACAATACTCTAAATTGAAATAAAGTGTTATGTTTTTTTTACCTAAAAGCACCTTCATGAATTTCATTTATTGGTGTGTCAGGAGGATGCCGCGATATTTATTCCTCTATAGCCTTGTCCAAGGCAATCTAGAAAAAAGTACACAAATGAAATCTTCAGTAAACAATTTGGATATTATTTAAATTTTTAAATAATTAAGCTAAAGAATGAAACACGTACTTTTTTTTGATATTGCATCATCATTCACCAAAGTTTTTCCATTTTTCTTGCTTGTGCGACTATCTAAGAATAATTCAATGTGAGTTGGCTCTCTACCCAATTCAATTTCCTTATAAAATTAAACTATTTAGCTTTATGCAATAAAGTAAGAAACAAAAAAGATATATATTATATATATGTATACCAAGTCTTTCTTTCGATTTGCAAGGGTCATCCGTCCAAGAGTATGCGCACCAGTATTTTTTTGGCGACATACTTTATTTTTTTCACTTATAATCTGCGACATCAGAAAAGTTATACTCTAAAACTTTTAATATGTTTGAAATTTATACAAAAAGTTGGGAGAATAAATAAATAAAGTTATAATACCTTTCCTTTTGCAGAATACCAATATTTCACAGTGTCAACAAATTGGCTCTCTAGCATATCTGTAGGACCACCTCGTGCAATAAGTGCTTCTGGAGTACCCAATGGATCATAATATTGCTTTTTAAAAGTTGACTTCCAATTCCTAAACTTTCTCTTATAATTTCCATGATAATTTTTTTGTCTGTCTCAAATACGAGAAATCTTTGCTGCATGAATAAAACATTAAGCTTATATAGTTATTGTTATATTCAATGAAATCATGTTTTTTTTGTTTATGTGCACACACTTACCTTAACCATACTCCATGCAGTTTCCTTGCTATACTGGGACACATGCGTCCAAGATAGAGGGGTCATTGGAAATAATGATGTATTTCGTGCAAGTGTCCCTAAGAATGATGAAAGTTGAGGTGCGCCACTTCCTACAAATTGCCCATGTTTGTTTCTCTCTAATAAGATAACTTTATCAGATGGCATAAGATGAATATACTTACATGTTGTTACTCCTCGTAACTTTTTACTTCTATTTGCACCTACATATACAAAAACTTTGATTATTCTACTTGCATTTATTGAAAATCATATAAAGAAAAACATGTATTGTTTACCTGGGGTCTCTAGGACTTCATTACTAAGATTGACAACTTCTTGATCACTATGTTGATTCTCATCAGAGCTTTCATCTGTTGAAAAATAATGTGTAGTTGTTGGATCATGTAGTGGTTCCTTGTGGCCATTTGAAGTGCTCACATGAGGGCCACCGCTAACACATTTGTGTTGATCTTTAGCTAGAGAGTTATCCCTTGAAACAAATAATTTTCTTGGAGCAAATGTTCTCTTAGGAGCGATCAAATATCTGCATGATAACAAAATCAAATATTTGCAAGATAACAAGATATGCCCATGTTATACAATTGTAATACAACTAATACAAAAAAATTACTCCTCAGGTAGATCAAAATGAAAAATCACTCAAAATTGTTTAAGATTGAAATTAAAATAACAGGTGCACAAAAGATGCACAAATCAAACATAATAACAACACAGAATTGAAAAATAAGAAATTACTTTGATATGATAAATCTCCAATAATGACAGGAGGATGCAAAAAGAGCTTTATTATGTTGGTAGTCATGGAATGGACATAATCAGCCCACTTGGAGATTATAAATTGGCTTCTCTTTGCACAACTGTAGGCTCAACATCTGTTCTAACCATCTTGGTGTCTTCATCATCATCTTGATATAAATTTTGAATATTGTGTATGTCATCACAAACACATTGAATGAAGTTTCCATGATCATCAATACTTCCAGCTTCAAATTCTCCCATTTCATACTCATCTCGTGGTAACATCCTCATAACCAATTCCCAATTTGATTGTTTAGGATCACGAATATAATATACCATTCTTGCTTGAGAAGGAAAAATATATGGGTCATGTTCAAGTGCTGCTCCTGTATGTATAAAATTTGTGAAATTAACCAATGTGAACCCATATAAATCTTTCTTCACACCCACATTCTTTGCAGGATTAACCCAATCACATTTAAAAAGCATCACTTTAGCAAAGTCAAAGTAATCCAGCTCTATGATCTCAGTTATTCTACCAAAATAATTGATATCCTCTTGAAGCCCAACATGATTAGACATTACTTCAACTCCACTATTTTGGGTGCTCTTGTGAATCTCACTGCCTACAATTCCAAAAGAAAACCCATTTATATTATATCCTTTGTAGCTACGAACAATAGAGTTTGATACGAGGGCTAATTGTCGTAATTTAGCATCATCAACAATTGCACCATCTTGATTAACCTGTTATGATAAAATGAAAACATAATTCTTTTCATAGTCATTCTTCATTTGTAGATTTAGGTACGAGCAAAAACATGCACAAATTAATGTACATACATATGATGATTCTTACCCTTTATTTAAACCACTCTGAGAATTCTTTATGAAGTCGATTCTCCAAGCGGTCCACATCAATACATAGGGGTTGGTGGCGATTCTTCAATTTTTCTCGAAGTTCGCTTTTAAAAAAAAATTAATTCATGCACATTTCAAGAATAAATAATTTTTATCATTGTTTTAAAGGTTATTAAAACTTACCTTCAAAAAATTTCAAGCTCTGCACAGTTGAACAAAATATATCGATGAGCTTGCATAAGGCTAATTGGATCTGGTGCCTTCAAAATAGCGCCCCTTCTTGCACTCCCAACTTGTGGAAGCATCCTAAATGTTAGAGTTGGAGACGTAGAATTTGCACTATTATGACTTGGTCGATTAAATCGAGTCTCTATCCCTTCTAAGAACCGAGAACAAAATGTCAAAGTCTCTTCCGCTATATAACCCTCTGCTATAGATCCTTCTGGTTTTGCTCTATTTTGTACATATTTTTTATAATGTCCAAGTTCCCTCTCGATGGGATACATCCATCTAAATTATACTGGGCCACCCAAAATAGCTTCTTGTGAAAGATGAACCATGAGATGAATCATTACAGTGAAGAATGAAGGGGGGAAAATTATATCGAGTTGACATAAAGCCACTATAATGCGATCTTCAATCTTCAACAAATCAGAAACATTTAGTTTTTTGGAACATAATTCTCTAAAGAACATGGAAACCTCCATCATTGGTGTCATTATATGCCTTGGAAACACTGATCATAAGCCAATTGACAATAATTGCTGCATTATAATGTGATTATCATGGCTCTTTAAGCCTTGTATTCTGCATTGCTTCAGTTTAACACAACGTGATATATTGGAGGCATATCCATCAGGAACTCGTAATGACTTTATCATTCCTAAAAAGATATCTTTCTCCATCTTACTCATGGTGAAGCAAGCTGGAGGAATAATCTCGGTGTCATCATCTCTTTCTTGGATCCATAGATGTTTTAGAATCCGGAGATCCCTGCAATCCATTCTAGCACGCACATTATCCTTGGATTTGATCGGGTCACCCAATATAGTGTTCAAAATATTATCACACACATTTTTTTCTATATGCATCGTATCAAGACAATGACGAAGTAAATTTGTCTTCCAATAGGGAAGTTCAAAAAATATACTTCTTTTTTTCCAATACTTAGTAGATCCTCCCGAATTATTCTCTCTACCAAACACAACATGAAGATGTTGGGTTTACTTTGATACTCTTCGTCCATTAGGAGGTTTTTTACCACAAATATGCGTTTCATGTCGACCAAACTTTCTTGCTTTCTGATATGGATGATCAACTGGCAAGAATCGACGATGATCCTGATAAATAGTTTTTTGACTATTCTTTAGCCAACATGATTGAGTGTCCAACCCGCATGATGGACATCCAAGTTTGCAATGTGTGTTCCATCCCGATAGATTACCAAGCGTGGGAAAATCGCTAATAGTCCATAATAGTGTTGCGTGTAGTGTAAATTGTTTCCCATCTAAAACATCAAGCACTTCTACCCCCACTTCCCATAACTCATTCAACTCTTTTATTAATGGTTGTAAACACACATCGATGTTATTCCCTGACATCTTTGGCCCGGGTATCAAACCCGACATGATAATAGATCTTTTATTCATGCACTCCCATGGTGGCACATTGTATATCACTAGCATAATTGGCCACGTACTATGTGTGCTGCTAAGATCACCAAATGGATTGAATCCATCAGTAGCAAGTCCTAAACGAATATTTCGAGGATCATTTGAGAACTCTTTGTGGTGTTGATCAAATTCTTTCCATGCCAAGCCATCTCTATGGTGATGCATTAAACTGTCATGATTAAGATCTTTGGCATGCCACTGCATTATCTCAGCAGTTTCCTTGCAAAGAAATAGTCGCTCCAATCGTTCTTTCCATGGAAAATATCGAAAAACCTTTTGGGTGTCTTCCTCACATTGATCACATCTTGTTGCTTACGTTTTCTCGATTGGTGAGTCAATTGATCATCTTGTACATCAACCCATCGTGATTGTCCACATATATGACAAGAATTGTCATTTTTATATATGTCCCAAAATAATGAACAATCATTTTCACATGCATCAATCTTAATATATTTGTGGCCCAATTTAGATGTGACTTTCTTGGCATCATGATAGTTAGCCGACACTGATTTATATTCGTCTGGCACTGCACCTTGTAGAACTTCCAACAACATATCAAAATGTACATTACTCCAATTTCCAAGTGTCTTAATATGCAGGAGATTCAATAAGAAGGATAATTTTGTGTACTCTTGACATCCTTCCCACAATGGCTTATTTTCCTCTAAGAGAGTCGTGTATAGATTATCCGCATCTACATTAATGGGAGCTTGAGGATTCTCAAAATGTGTGTTTATGCTGATATCATCATAATGTAATTCTTGTTCATACAAACTCTCATTGTTTGTTAAATTAGGAATAGCAGCATGCAGAAGTTCATTCATCGGATCACTAGAGTTGTTAGTATGGTTCAAAGATCCTATAATTAAAGGACGATTATTATTTTGTAAGACTCCATTATTAATTAAATGTCCATCATGGTATATCCATCTGTGTAGTTCTCCATAATACCATTGCATACAAGATGCCCCTCTACCACATCTCTATCCCACTTCTTTAGATTTACACACTTTTTACAAGTACGTGGGCACTTCTCACTAATTGGTGTATATGAATAGTATGAATCTAGCAAATATTTTATGCCATCTAAATAAGTCTTCGAATGTCGTAACTCTCTCATCCATCTTCTGTCCATTATTAATAATAAATCGGATTGGCACCTATATAAAAAAATAACACAATTAATAAAGATTATAAATCAGACATGGAGATTGTGTTTTAGAAAACTGAATGATTCACTCTACTTCTTACAAAGGAAAATTATTGGTCACACCTGAATTAAAAAATGATAATAGAAAAATGAATATAAAATGAAAATGAAAAATACAACATAAAACAAAAAAAGCTACTTGAGGGACTGGTTGGTGATAATAAATGTGTTATTTCAGCTACTGCTAGCGACAATCTTTTTGGCAAGGGTAGAAAGAAAAATACTAAAAGTTTGAAATCTGATGGTGCTTCGGATATAGTGCCAAAAATATAGGTCTTGTAGAGCTTGAAAGGGAGGTTAAATTCCAGCCACTTGAGGGATAGGTTGGTGATAGTACATGTGTTATTTCAGCTTCCACTAGTAAGGATCTTCCTGGTACCCTCCTTTCTAAAAGGGACAAATCTACTAAATCACAGCTTAGTGCAAAGATAAGCACACCACAAAAAACTGCTCTGTCTCCAGGTAAGAAAAGAAAGTTTCAAAACACTCCAATGGAGAAGGAACACTCACTTGCTATAGTTTCAGAACATAAGGTGGATCATTGTGCTGTTAGTAATTTTGACAAGAAACCCTCCCTTGACTCTGCTAAAAATCACTAGAAGTGTATGTAGTTTTGATCTGATCTGATTGTTTGGATGAGCTGTATTATCATTTGTAGTTATGAATGGGGAAGCATTTTTGTGCCTTTGGTAGAATACAATGTGATCGCAGTTTAACTTTGAATGACTTAACCATGCATAGTGTTTATTAAATTAAACATGACAATATATACAATCAAAAAGTGAACAATATCTATAAATAATAATAATATACAATATTTGGCACAATAATCATGCACAAAATAATATGAATCTCCATCAAATAAGGACTTCTTACAAGATTGTATTTATCTTCATGCTCATCCAATATTTGAAGCATAATATTTTCCTCATTATTTTGTGCATAAAAATTCACAGATTTATTTATGTGGCAGTCTATTTTATAAGCAGTGTCATGAACATGATACTTTCTCACATTTAAATTTAGAATGCTTCAACAACCCCCAAGTTCTATTTATACATGTGAAGAGAAATTTCACAATCATTTTATGCAAATTCAAAACTCTAACTTATATATATATATATATATATATATATATATATATATATATATATATATATATATATATATATATATATATATATATATATATATATATATATATATATATATATATATATATATATATATATATATATATACAAATGGGAAATAGAGAAAGACTTGCAGATTTATTGATCGTGTAACAATTTTTGCAAAGGGCAAATGGGAAATGAAGAAAGACTTGCAGATAGTACAATATTCTATTTTCTAATCAAGATTTAGGAGAGAAGTTCACAGTTGCCTTAGCGCATTATTCTATTTTCTATCCTGTTGTTTAAGTTGTGCCTTAGAGCATTTGATTGACGAGTTCACAAGTTTTCCATTGGGCCATTTGTTGGGACTTGGGGTTATTATTTTTCATATCTTCAGTATGTAGTGAAGCCTAACCTTATTTTACTAGAAACTTCATATACTCTACACCAGGTAGGGTTTGGGAACCATTAAGGACCAGATTCCATCAACAAATAATACTCATTAGATTTTGTATTTTTTTTGTCAGCAATTAAACTTAGTTTTATCACAATTCATAAGTTTCATTTTCTAATTTCAATTTTTCATTGCTTGAGCTGATTTGTTGTTTAAATAGATTTTTTGGCTCACTTTTTTTTTCTTTTAATTGTTTTTTTCAAGTGAAACAAACATCTAAGTTGATAAATCAAAAAATATCCAGCTAGGATTCCATCAAATGGTACTAAAGCATTATCCTAGTTGCATTTCACAAATTGTGATTAAATTTTCATGGCTAACAAAAACATTAAAGATAAAAACACAATAAACAATGTTGCAATAATAAACAATATTACATGTAATCCAACTCCAAGTGGAGTTGATCATTACCATCATCATCACATGACAGGTAAAAGACCTAGAATTAACCAAAACAAGAGACTGGTTGATCGAACGTTGCCATTGAATCTCAACAAGCTTTAAGAACTTCGAATCTCTGATACCACCTAATGCAATTCAAGGAAACACTAGTCGTAGACTCGTAGTAAACAATCTCCATATAACATATCTGCCACTTACACAAAGCACATGCAAATGCAATTTAGTGTCCGTTCGGCACGGTGGTAGAGGTCATGAGCGCAAACCCTACTGCCGAACATATGAGGATGTGTAAACTAGCAGAGTATTGGGTAATGAGATGGATGATGGATCAAAGTTTATGGTTTACCTCTGTAGTTGTCTGAAACCGTAGGTGAGTGGCTGTAGGCCGAAAGGATATTCCCCTAAGAGGTCGTCTTTGCGAGTGAAGGAGAAGACGAAGTCGATCGGATGTATGTTTGACTTCATTGATGGGTTGAATCATGCGAAGGTTTTTGGCGGGGGATATGAAGAGGCGAAGAGAAATATTGGGATCGGAAGCGGTGAGGAGGAGATGAAAGGGCGCAAAAGTGTTTTTTTTAGTCGGAAGAGGCATTGTAGATCTTGAAAATATGCTTGTTTTCACCGTCCCATCGCATCATTGAGCCCGACAATGAATTTTTTAGGTTAACACGGGACGGAGAGAGAACTTTATAAAAGTTTCAGATGTTTTTTTCGTGGATAGACATGATTGATTTTCACTTCTAATCGTGTGGATGATATTGAAAGTTTGTCCCAAAACTGATTTTGTGACCTACGCTGGGGGCTGCCGCACCAGGACCCCCGCTGTCATCGGCGCCGGATATGTCGGAGGGATTCACACTTCGATTCCTCTAAGCTCACGTGGGCGAACCCAATATGAGAAACAAGAGGACCGAAAGTGTTCCACAACTCCAACACGGTCACCTTCGCACGGGCTTCACTCAACGAATAAAATTTCTTGAGATTAATTGTCTAATTCACAGATTAATTATCTTTCTACTAAACATGTATTGAATAAAAATTCTTGAGATTATTTATCTAAAAGTAAATATGTTGTCATGTATGCACTTCATGCTCAGTTAGTAAATGACATGATTGTAAGGAAAATATTTTAAACGTTTTAATAATAGTTTTTTTTTACAAAATCATATGTTTTGATGATGTTTTAAAAAAATCGTCACAAAAACTGAACATTTATATTGACGTTTTTTCATGAAAACGTGGATAGGTACTATTTTTGTAGTAGCGACGTTTTTTTTATAAAAAGCGTCAGTAGATAGAAATTAAACGGCGACGCATTTCAAAATGTCGCAAAAAAACATCACTGTAAAGTGTATATCTTGTAGTGCTTTGTTCTACTATGAGAAACAAGATTATTAGCAATAAAAATAGTACTTGTAGAATCATAAAATAAAGGTGTTCTACTTAGCTGGATTCCATAATCTTCAAGTTGATGATGTATCCATAATAGCTGAGCACAGCAGCTGCCTGCAGCAACATATTCAGACTCTGCAGTGGAAATTGCAACACTAGTCTGCTTCTTACTGCTGCATGATACTAGTCTACCACATAGAAATTGACATGTACCAGAGGTACTCTTTCTATCTACTTTGCAACCTGCAAAGTCAGCATCTGAATAACCTGTTAGTAGAAAGTCTCTATTCTTAGGGTACCAAAGACAAAGATTAGGTTGCCCTTAAGATATCTCAATATTCTTTTGACTGCAGTATAATGAGATTCTATAGGGCTTGCTTGGTACCTTGCACAGACACATGTAGCATACATAATGTCTGGTCTACTGGCAGTTAAGTATAGGAGGGAGCCAATTATCCCTCTATACAAAGACTCATCTACAGGTTTTCCTACATCATCTTTGCCTAAAGGCATACTTGTCCCCATTGGAGTTCTCATGGTAGTGGATGACTCCATACCATATTTCTTAATTAACTCCTTAGTGAACTTAGACTGTGATATGGACAAGCCATCATCAGTCTGTCTTACTTGGAGTCCCATGAAAAATTTGAGCTCACCCATACTGCTCATCTCAAACTTTCCTTGCATAAGTTTTGCAAACTTCCTACAAAGGTTGTTTTTTGTAGATCCAAAGATTATGTCATCAACATAAATCTGTACTAAGATCATCAAGCCCTTTGACTCCCTAAGGAGTAGAGTCTTGTCTATTTTCCCCCTTGAAAATTTATTTTCAATGAGGAAATTGGACAATCTTTCATACCAAGCCCTAGGGACTTATTTCAAACCATATAGGGCTTTCCTAAGCCTATACACATAATTAGGATAGAGTGAATCAATAAAACCTTATGGTTGTTCTACATAGACTTCCTCCTTTAAGTAACCATTCAGGAATGCAGACTTAACATCCATTTGGAACACTTTGAAACCCTGATAAGCTGCATAGGCTAGGAATAACCTTATTTCTTCCAACCTTGCCACAGGGGAAAATGTTTGATCAAAGTCTATGCCCTATTCCTGCCTGTATCCTTTGGCAACAAGCCTTGCCTTGTTCTTAATTATGATCCCACTCTCATCTAGCTTGTTCCTGTAGATCCACTTAGTCCCTATGACATTGTGGTCTTTTGGTTTAGGAACTATCTTCCAGACCTTGCATATCCTGAATTGATTTAACTCCTCCTGCATAGCATCAATCCAGTGTGGGTCTTGTATAGCTTCTTCAAATCTTTTAGGTTCCTATTGAGACAAGAAGCTTGAGCATAGTACAGTGTTCAATCTCCTGCTTCTAGTTTCAACCCCTTGTCTAGGATCACCAATAATCTGGTGTACACGATGATCCTTTAGATATCTAACTCTGTTGGAAGTCTGTCTACAGTTTGACTTTCTCCATTTTCTTCATTTTGCTGTACTTCATGGTCTTCATCAGTATCTTGTGAGTCTTGCACTCCCCTTGGACAACAACCATCATTTTCTTCTTCCTGCCTTGAAGTTTGATCTTCTTTGATAGTCTGCATGTCAATATTCTCTTTTATACCTGTAGAGCTACAAGAACTACTAGGCAACTCATTGTTAATAAGTCTTGATTCATCAAATATAACATGAACAAACTCTTCTATAACTTGTGTAGTCAAGTTATAGACTCTATATGCCTTACTATTGTTGTTGTACCCAACAAATATCCCATCTTGGGATTTGACAGCAAACTTTGTCAGTTAAGACTTGCCATTGTTAAGCACATAGCACTTGCAACCAAAGATCCTAAAATAGGATAAGTTTGGTTTTCTGTCTTTCATAACCTCATAGGATGTCTTTTTGTGGCTCTTAGTGATGGAAGCCCTATTGAGCACATGACATGCAATGTTTACTGCCTTAGCCCATAAATATTCTGGGAGAGAAGTGTCACTCAATAGAGTTCTACCTGCCTCAATAAGATTCCAATTCTTTCTTTCAGCAATTTCATTTTGCTGAGGAGCTCTAGGTGAGGAGAATTCCTGATGAATCCCAAATTCTTCACACAACTTTGTCATATTTTCATATTGAAATTCAGTTCCATGGTTACTTCTGATTTTCACCACTGAATTGTTCAGTTCGTTCTGAATTTGCTTAACAAAGTTTCAAAAAACAGTTGGGGTTTCAGATTTCTGCCTCAGAAAGAAAACCCATGAAAATCTATAATAGTCATCTACAAACACAAATATGTAGACTTTCCTACCTAGACTCTGAATTGGCATTGGACCAAATAAATCCAAATGCAAGAGGTATAAACCCCTCACTGAGTCTTTGGTTTCTAGGCTATGAAAGGAGGATCTGCTCTGCTTGCCTTTTTGACAAGCTGAGCATATTCCATCCTTAATGCACTTAAATTGAGGACCATTCCACACTAACTCTTTATCAAAGAGTTGACAAATAGTCTTGTAATTTAGATGAACAGCCTCTTGTGCCATTTGACACAATAAGAGACTTTCTCATCAGCTACCAGACAAATAGGAGAATCTTTATTCTCACTCATAAAGTTTAGGCAATACACATTTCCTTTCCTAAACCAGTCAACATGATCTTCTGATCACTTGACCTTTTAATATGACAATCATTCTTAATGAATGAAATGTCATATCCAAGATCACTCAGTTGACTTATACTTATAAAGTTATGTTTCAAACCCTTCACATAAGCCACTTGAGTGATAGTAATTGAGCTGTTAGAAATATTACCAAACCCTTTGATGACTCCTTTTTTAGAACCACCAAAGATTACTTCAGGTCCATTTAATATGGGTGAGTAGTCCTTCAGCAATCCTCTTGTTCCAGTCATATGTCTGGAACATCCACTGTCCAAGTGCCATAAAGGGGTATGGTAACTTGGACTCACCTGCAACAAATAAAATTACTTTACCTTAGGACCCCAATAGTTATTGGGTTCTAGGTTCAGGTTAGACTGAAATTTAGCATAATTTGTAGCAGCCCTTCTTCCAGGTAAGCTGGCATTCATCCTGATAGTAGTGTTGTGCCAACAGTCAATGGCAAAGTGTCCCACCTTGCCACAACACCAGCACTCATATCTATTATACCTCTTTTTAGGTATAGTTTTAACAGCTTTGCTGTCAGCTGTTCTTAAAACTATAGGTACAGTGTTTATTTGCTTGAGTGCTGGAGACCACTTGTCATTCAAAATATCAGTCTTACCATGACCATGTATGATATCATGATCATATCTATTGGTAGGCTGTTACACTTTTCTGAGAGTAATGGGGGGATTGAAGACAAGTGGCTTAACTGAGGCTTTCCTTTTTTCTTTTGGAATTAGCTGCCCTAGTATTTCCCTTAAAACCAAATCCTGCCTTACCCTTTTGAGACACAAAGTCATCAATTAAGGGTAGGACAGATTTTGGCTTAGAGAAACTAGCCACTAGATCCTTTTCCTTCTGAAGTCTGACTTCCATACTTTTGATTTGATCACTCTTGAATGTGATTGTTTGCATCTAAATAACAGTTATGTTTTTCAGCTTGATAATCTCATTCATCTTCTGATCCAGCAGCTTTTCTGAATTAGATGCAGCCAACTTAAGAGCTGTAATTTCCTTGGCCTGAATTTTAGTCAGGTTTTTGCATCTCTTAAATGCCTGCAGCAAATCACCATATTCATCTATAAGTTGATTAATATCTCCTTCAGATTCAGATCCATCCACATCTCTTGATGCAGATGTTTCTGATTCTGAGCCAGTGTAATAATCAGAGTCTTCAGATAAGCTTTTTTGCCTTACTGGGACCAGGCTGATCGTGGCAGTGATCTTCATCAGTCATGGCCATCAGCCCTTTGTACTGATGATCTTCAATTCCATTTATTGAGTCCAGCAATTACAAGAACTCAGTCTCTTCTTCTGTTGCAAACACACCAATATAAGCTTCAGCATCAGATTCAGAATCTGAAGATGATGGATCTGTCCAGCTTTTCTCAGGAGAAGATGGAGACATCCTCCTGTCCTTTCTTGTGGCTTCTGCCTTGAAGGCCACTGACTTTTCTCTATGGTCAACTTTAGTACTTTTCACTTCCTCCTTTCTGGTCATGAGTTGCATTTCATAAGAAAGCAATTTGCCAAATAGTGTTGGAGGAGAGATTTCTGCCAGTCTGGCCACTTCCCTGATCGCACAGATCTTGGTGTCCAAATACTTAGTCAGGGATCCAAGGAATTTATCATTTAACTCATATGTACTAAAGACCCTTCCATATGACATTAGTTCATTCACAATTCTGAAGAACTTCTTGTAACATTCAGTGATGCTGTCTGATTTGCTTTGTCTGAAGCTCTCATATTCCTGATTAAGCATTGACTTTCTATCTTGCCTAACTTCTTCTGATCCCTCCATGTAGACTATCAATGTGTCCCACATCTCCTTGGAGGTTTTAGAGTGAATCAGATTTTGGAAAGTTGAGTCATCTATGACACTCACTATTATATTCTGAGCTCTCTTGTCCATAGTAGCCAAGATAATCTCTACCTTAGTCATTTCTGAAAAGACTTTTGGTGTCCTCTGATTAGCATCAAGAACTGAGACTTTTATTGGAATATAAGGCCCTTCCTTAACAGTTATATATATTCTTAGATCAGATGCTTCCATAAACAATCTGACCCTTTCTTTCCATATTCCAAAGATTTCTTTCCTGCATATGGGAAACTTCATGGAACCAAGTTCCTTATGATTTTCTCCTGAACCCATCTTTTCTAATTTATTCTGCCTCACAGATCTTACTCAGACTGTTAAGTCTATCTTTGAGCAACCTGGCTCTGATACCACTTGAAAGAATTGGTTTCAAGATAACCTAAACACCTAGAGGGGGGGGGGGGTGAATAGGTTCAATTCCTTTTTACTCTAAGGCAGAATATTAATTCAGTTAATCAAATAGAATCAAATAGTTCTACAGCTACCACATCACAGAAATCACAATATCACACACAATCACAGATGGCACACAGATTTATAGTGGTTCTCCAAATGATGGGTACATCCACTTCCCCCTTCGCCTATCTAGCAGTGTGCTAGATTCGGCCTAACTTCTTCCTTCCTTCTTAGATCCAAAGATCTTACAGCTCAGAACCTAGTCAAGGTTCCTACAACTCAGAGTGAGACCACGCTCCTACAACTCAGGAAATTAAGCCCTACCTCAGCCTTTACCCAGGCCTACAACTCAGAGAATTAAATCTCCTACCTCAAGCATACAGCCCTACCTCAGCCTTCCCAAGGCCTACAACTCAGAGATGTAAATCTCCTACCTCAGGCACATAGCCCTACCTCAGCCTTTATAAATTAGGCTTACAACTCAGATCAATAATGATCTTACAGAAAAAAATGATATAAAATAAGTTTTATCTTTCACCCAAGTTGAGAGAGAATGGTTAGAAAGTTTTCTTGATCAGTTCTTGAGGAATCTGATTACACAGAAATCAACCTATTTTTGGCTTTCTTCAAAGCTTCTTGAATCTGAACACAGTAAGGTTGAATTTCTTGAAGTTGATATTCAATCAGCTTCCTTCTTAAAATCCAGAAATTAATCTGAATTCTTCTTTGCAGATTAGTTCAGGATCTGCTCTTAAGAGACTAGTTGATGATAGTCTTTTTCTTCACTTGAATTGTTGGAGCTCTCTCTCTACAAATTCTTCTGAAGATATTTTGAAATTCTTCACTTAGATCCACTTGAAATCTCTGACTGGATTTTCTTGTGTATGTTGGATCTTCTGTTGTAATTATGTTTTGTGTACTTCGTCATCTTTTTCAGTTGATAGGATCTGTCTTTATATAGACTTCATCCAAGGTTACCGGCTGATCCGGTTGCTAACCAACTTCTGACAGATCTGACAGTTGTAGTAGACTTGTTGGTTATGACAGCTGTCAAGTCTCCAGTCACTTCTTGAAACTTTGTCTCTGTCAGCAAAGTGTCGAGTCTGAGCTTCACATGTGTCGACACAAGTAGACTAAGTGTCGACACAATCCTTGGTGGTGTCGACGCAGCTCTCATGTTGTCGACACTTTTTCTCGACATAGCTTCTGTAAGAATGTGTCAACACAAGTCCTGTGTGTCGACATAGTCACTTCTTGTCTTGGCACAATTAACTTAGAAGAAATTCTGGTGTGTGTGTCGACACAAGTCCTGTGTGTCAACACAGTTGATGTCGACTGAACTTTCTGTGTGTCGACACAAGTCCTGTGTGTCGACACAGTTGATGTAGACTGGACTTTTTGTGTGTCGACACAAGTCCTGTGTGTCAACACAATTTCTTCTGGTGTCGACACAGCTTTTACAAGTGTCGACACAATTGACTCCAGGTATCGACACAGCTTTTCTCAAGTGTCGGCACAAGTCTTCACAAGTGTCGACACAACTTCTTCTGGTGTCGACTCATGTACTTAGAAAATTTTCCTGCATATTCTTAATATGCACATATAAACTCAAAACAACATCGAATACACCTTGATGAATATCATTGAGCTAAGTGAGGCTTCTCCAAGTCTGGTACACATTTTCCAATGTACCCAACAACAGGCTAGGGCTGTCCACAGTATGAGCGGACTGGACTGTGTGTCCGCTGCGTCCGGCAGGTGCCTTTGTGGCGAAGCCGTGGGCTCGGGATGTGCAGACTGAAGCCAGGTGTCTGCTGAGTCCGGCAGGTTCCTTGATGGCGAGGCTGTTGGCTCAGGATAAGCGGGTTGGAGCTGTGTCCACGGATTGGCGGACAATGTTACTAAGGAGTATGACTATGGTGGTTCTGGTTTGGCCTTCGGTGACAAGACGGACTGGCGATTATGTCCAGCCTTGGTGAAGCAGTGGCAGACTGGCTATCCTGCACAGGCGTGGCAGACTACAATGTATCCGCGGACTACAGAGATGTCTTGCTGCGGGATGTGGCGGTAATCGTATTGGCTAGGGCGGTGACCACACTCATCATCATGCCTATAAATATGACCCATGCACATCAGGAATAATAACCTCCATGCGTAAGTGAACAATAACTTGATCCGGCATAAGTTGTTGCGGATTGTGTTTTGGTGTCCGCGCGGTTTGGTTGAGTTGACCGGGTTGTGTTGTCCAGGTTGTGCGGATAGCGCTGGAAAGCAAGGACTTGGCTTTGATTGTGGTCAAGGACAGTAGAGACTCTGCGATTAAGCAACAGGCCATAAACAGCAGGTCGCAGACAGCGACCAAACTTTCTTCTCTTTGACAACTTGGTTCGGGGTTCAATAATTCGCCTGCTTCAAGCGGACTGTTCTATTCGGCATCGCAGCATGTGCGGTCTGGCGGCTAGGCAACCTCACGGTCAGGCGGCTTCCAGATCTGCAGCTAGAGCAAGCATTGGAATAAGGGGTAGTCCGCGTGGCTTGGGTTTCGGTCTGGCGACCTGGCAGACTGTGCGGACTCCACAACAGTAGACCGACGACTTAGTGTTTGAGTCTGCGCGACTTGTTTCTCTTTTTTTGTATTTGTAGTCTCTGCTTTCCCTTGGGTGGTTGTTTGGTGAAGCATGTCTCGCCATGTAAAGAGGATTGTTGTTAATCAATAAACACTCATGTGCTGCTTGTGTTACTGGTTGACTGACTTAAGTTGAGATAATCCCTGCTTACTCCAAGTTCCAAGGAAATTTTTGCGTGATCAACGTGTGAACTGGATAGTTCTGAGAATATTATTTTGGCTTTAGGCTATCTTGCTGACCACCTGGAGAATATTCAACATGGTATGAAAGCCAGTTTATTGAATTTTAACATGGTATCAGAGCTGGATTAGAGTGTATAAGCAGTGATCAACTGAAGTGGTTGTTGCTCTTGCGCTTGTGAAGAGGGAACCAATGGTTGAACCATGGCAGTGGAAGATGCAAGTTGTCTTGGAATTGAACTCCTTACAGAGACGAACTTTGTTAAGTGGAAGTCTTGTATGTAGAGCTTTCTTCTTGGCGAGGACCTTTGGGAGGTAATATACGGAGCTGAAAGACAAGAGGTTACTGCTGGCAATGCTGAAGAGATGAGAGCTTGGAAGGAGTCAAATGCGAAAGCGGATTCTATTCTCAAGCAGGTGATGTCATTAGAGCTCTTGGATCACATCAGTGGATGTCGGCCAGCTGTAGAGGTTTGTACTTTCCTTGATGGGTTGTTCAGGAAGGAGGTGAAGGTTGCTACAGAGGATGGTCCTTCTACTTCATATCATCAAGAGAGGAGTGTATCTCTTAGGCATGATTAGAAGAGGAAGGAGGGACCAAGGTGCTATAGATGCAAGTAGCATGGTCACCTCAGGAAAGAGTGCAAGGTTGTCTTGCTCTCGGCGAACGTAGATCATGTTGGAGGCAAGGAGAAGAACTTAGTTGTGTCTTCAACAAGTTCTGGTGCTGCTCGGATGAAGGCCAGTGATAGTGCAGCTATCTGGCATGAAAGACTTGGGCATGTAGGGATGGACAAGCTGAAAGCATTGGCGGAAAGAAGACTCGTAAGAGGCTTGCCTAGATTGTCATCCTATGGCGATGGTCTGGGATGTGCGGAATGTTAGCAAAGTGAAGCTTACCGCTTTATGGTTGATAAGGCACAATCCAAATGTAAAGCACCTTTGGAGGTTGTCCATTGTGCTCTGGTTTGACAGACCGTCACCGCCAGTCTTGGAGGCAGCTGGTTCATGCTGATATTGGATGATGACTATTCTAGTTATACTTGGGTATACTTCATGAAGATGAAGTCCAACATGATGTGCTTGTTTGTGGAGTTCAAGAATCCTGTGGAAAGCCAGCTGGGCCTGCGGATCAAGGGGTTGAGGACAAGCATCGGTAGTGAGTTTGGCACAACCGAGTTCTCAAACTTTTGCAGGAAGCAAGGGATCCAGATGGAGCTTTCTTGTGGACATACTCCACAGCAAGGTAGTATTGCAGCTCGGATGATCCGTTTGTTGACGGAGACCTGCAAGTGTTGGCTTCAGAGTAAAGGTGCTCCTAAGGCTCTTTGGGCGGAAGGGATGGCCTCTGCTGCTCCTGTCATCAATCGGATGCCTCTTAGTCCGATCAAGGTGAAGACTCCTTATGAGCTACATACACTCTCTGGATGCTCTCAAGACGAAGCTAGTCTTTGTTGGGTATGATGAGCAGAGAAGAAGATGGAGGTGTATGGATCCTGGACATAGAGGCTCATCGTGTCGAGAGATGTTGCCTTCAATGAGTTGACATCATATTGGAATAGCTCTTATGTGGAGCAAGAGGTGAGCAAGTCAGATGGTGGGCTGAAGGAGGCTGCTGCTAAGGTTCAGTTGGAGTTGCCTAAGTCACCAGGAGCTCTAGGTTGTTCTAGCTCCGGGGCAAAGGTGTAAGGGTCAGGAAGTAGGGGGAGCAATGCTCCAAGTACTTCTGGCTCGAAGGTGGAGGCTTCCAGTTCAGGAATCAGGGGGAGCGATGTTTCAGGTAGTTCTTTTTCAATAGCGGAGGCTTCTGGTTTAGGTAGAAGGGGGAGCGTTGCTCCAGGTGCTCCTGGTTCCAGTGAGGAGGCATCTTGTTCAGGAAGAAAGGAGAGTATTGTTCCGAATTTGCTAGGGAACGGAGCTGGTATAGGAGGAGCAACAGAGGTGGTTAGACATGATCAGGTTCTTCGGAGATCGAAGAGGATCAGAAAGCCACCAGCTCGATATAGTGAAGGGAACACAGCGGGGTTGATCCCATGTTTCCTTGCAAGCCCTCAGGTCGAGCGAGTACCATCTAGCTGTGATGACCCCACTAGAATCAAGGAGGTGATTGACACCAAGGCTGAGGAGGTGACTATTCTCAGAGGTGACGAGGCTTTGGATTTTGTGTCCAAGGTTGTTGGTGATACTCCTGTGATGCATGAGTGGAGGTTGAAGCTGAAGAAGAAGGCATAGGGAAGCATGACTCCTTTTGGGAGATCCTGGAGGGCTCCCTCATGGTACATGATATGCGGGGCGTGGACTATGTCTTGGACATCTCTTCGTAGATGCTATCGGAGGGACCAGGTGCAAGGTTACGGGAGTTGCTGGAGTTATTCACCACTTCTCACTTCAAGGGGGCGTATTGAAATATGTGAAGTGAAAGTGGGTGAATGGAGGACTTGGGCAACCTATCCGAGCGGACTACGCAGACACAGTTGGCGGACTGCTAGGTCGGCAGGCATGTTGCAGACGGTTTGCTCTGTAGCGGCCGGGGCTGTCTGTTCGCGTGGACTATGCAGAGAGTAGTGGTGGTCTGCCAGGCCGGCGTATCCTCAGCAAGCAGCTGGATCCCAGGAAGTAACCCGGCGGATAGAAACTATATCTGTGGAGTCCAGCATGAAGAGGACTGAAGAACTGGAGCTCTGCAGACCGGCTTGGCAGTTGCCTTGGTCTTGCTCTAGTGTAGTGGCAACTGGTAGCCGCGGAGACTGCCGGAAAGTGCGGACTGATACTGGAGCTCGCCAGGATAGGCGGACTGGATCCAGTGTCCGCCAGTAAGTGCGGACTCGCCCTTGTGGCCAGTGGAGTGGGCCTGGTGGTTTTGAACCAAGTCCATGTTTGGCTCAGTCCGGGGAGATCGCGTAGTGGAGTGCGGACTGCGTTTCAGTCCGCCAAGCTCGACAGAAGTGTTATGTGCCTTGGTTGCGAGTTTGGAGGAAGTAGACTGGAGTTTGTGTCCGCAATTGTGTGCGGACTGGAGCTGGAGTCCGTTGAGTCTGGTAGGTATCTTGGTTACAAGGCTACGGACTTGGGATATGCAGACTGGAGAAGTCTGCATGGTATGCAGACTGGAGAAGTCTGCAAGATATGCGGACTGGAGTTGTCTGCAGGGATATGCAGGCTAGGGCTGTCTGCAGTATGAGCGAACTGGACTGCATGTCCGTTGAGTCCAGCAGGTGCCTTTGTGGCAAAGCCGTGGGCTCGGGATGTGCGGACTGAATCCAGGAGTCCGCTGAGTCCGACAGGTGCCTTGATGGCGAGGCTGTTGGATCGAGATAAGCGGGTTGGAGCCGTATCCGCAGATTGGCGGACAATGTTGCTGCGGAGTCCGGCTGTGGTGGTCCTGGTTTGGCATTCGGCGACAAGGCGGACTGGTGATTGTGTCCGGCCTTGGAGAAGCGATGGCGGACTAGATATCCTACACAGGCGCGACAGACTAGCTATCCTACACAGGCGTGGCAGACTGGAATGTTTCTGCGGACTGTGGAGATGTCTTGCTGTGGGATGTGGCGGTAATCCTATCGGCTAGGGAGGTGACCACACTCATCATCATGCCTATAAATAGGACCCATGTCACATCAGGAATAGTAACCTCCATGCATAAGTGAATAGTAACTTGAGCCCGCATAAGTTGCTGGGGACTGCTTTTTGGTGTCTGCGCTATTGGCTTGAGTTGATCGGGTTGTGCTGTGCATGTTGTACTGTGCATGTTGTGCGGATAGAGATGTAAATACATGACTTGACTCTAATTGCAGTCAGTGACAGTGTAGACTCTACGGTTAAGCAACAGGCGGTAAACAGTAGGACGTCGACAGCGGCCAGACGGTCTTCTCTTTGGCAACTTGGTTCACGGTTCAATAAGTCGCCTGCTTCAGGCGGACTATTCAATCGGCATCGCAGCTTGTGTGGTCTGGTGGCTTGGCGACCTCGCGGTCAGGCGGCTTGCAGATCGGCAGTTAGAGCAAGTATTGGAATAAGGGGTAGTCCGCGCGTCTTGGGTTGCAGTCTGGTGACCTGGCAGATTGTGCGGACTCCACAGCAGTAGACCAGCGGCTTAGTGTTTGAGTCCGTGTGGCTTGTTTCTCTTGTCCTGTTTTTTTATTCTCTGCTTTCCCTTGGGTGGTCGTTTGGTGAAGCATGCCTTGCCATGGATGTCTCGCCTTGTAAATAGGATTGTTGTTAATCAATAAAGACTCTTGTGCTGCTTGTGTTGCTGGTTGACTGACTTAAGTTGAGATACCCCTGCTTACTCCAAGTTCCAGGGAAATTTCAGCGTGATCAAGGTGTGAATTGGATAGTTCTGAGAATATTAATTTGGCTTTAGTCTATCTTGCTAACCACCTGGAGAATATTCAACATAGTATGAAAGCCAGGTTGTTGAATTTTAAGAAAAGTTGGAAATCAGGACAACACAATGGAACCGCGTGCTTTACACACGCAAGAGCACTTCCGCCCGTGCGTGAACAAAGCGCACGATTAACCACAAAATGGAAAAAACAAACACACAAACAATAAAGCTACAGGAAAACCGTGCGTTTCCTTCGCGCACGGTTCCCAAGAAACCGTGCGTGAAGATTGTTGAAATCAGCTCTACGAAATTCGTCGAGCTCAGGTCGATGTTTCTCCTGCTCAACAAAACACATGATCTGGCACAAACCGTGGGTGAAAGAAATGCATGACCGTGTGTTTTCCACAAATGAGAATTCCTATCTTGGGGAAAATGCACCACTTACCCAGCAAAGATACCAAGCTGGAGTACAAGCTCCCAAAACCAAAATGCAAATAATATCAAACAGAAAGGGCCATGGGGAGCACCATGTGCTTACCCCCAACAACAAAATGCGCAATTGCACTCCCTGGAGCCAAAACAGTGCACAAAATGGTCCATGAATGAATGATGCAAATATTACCAATAACCGGTGGAAATGCAGTGCACGAGTGCGAAAAGAAGCCCAGATGAGTCCAAAAAACCCTATAAATATCAGACTCATCATACCACCAGACTTAAACATTTGCTCATCTCGAGCAAATTATTTCTCCGTGAACTAGAAAATAGTTAGTTGGCTTAGAAATTTCCAAATAAAGTAAAGCGAGAAATCAAATACTTTCATGGGCGTAGAAAATATAATAGATACAATTTGTAATTATGCTACGAAGTTTATAAATTTCGACAGACATAAATAAGTATTGTAACTACTCAAAAATAGAATCCTGGAAAATCGTCCGGTCACGTGTAGGAAGAAAGTAGGCAGGACACTCAATTGAGTTTTGCCAAAGACCGGGGCTCGGGATCACCTCCAAAGAAACCCATCAATGTCGGGGACCATACGCTTTCCCGTTCACACTCTCTCCACGGCGCTAGTTTCACTCAAGCTTGAATCCGTAGGACTTGGCGAAAATAATGGGGCTTGGGTATATACGTAGGTAAGGATGCAAAAGGATAAAAATGATGGCCACTGATGAGTCCTATTTCTATAGTGATTTTCGGACTTATCTGTGCTAGTTTTCTTTCCATTACACTTCACTTTTAGTATGCTATCATTGATATTTCATTTATACAGTTTTTCACGCTAAGTGCATTGTTTTGACCCATGTGGTATGCAATTGCACATTTTGTTGTTGTGGGTAAGCACTTGGTGCTCCCCAGTGGCTCTTTCCAGTTGCTTTTGTTGCATTTCTGCCTTGCTGGAGGGTCCTGTTTGCTTTTATTTGTTTTTATGCAGGTGGTGCGTTTTCCCGAAGGCTGGAATGCAGGTTTGAGGAAAATGCACGGTCGTGCATTTTCTTAGCACACGGTTCTTTACAATCGTGCATTTTGTTTGTGTAGAAGAAATGTCGAGTGGAGCTCGACGAATTTTGAAATGCCAAGCTCGACGATCTTTATGCACGGTCGACCTACGGTTTCATCGTAACCGTGCGCGAAGGAAACACACGGTTTTCCTGTTGCTTCTTTGTTTGTTCCATTCTATGGTTAATTGTGCGATTTGTTCACGCACGGGAGGCAACGCCCGTGCGCGAGTAAAATGCACGGTTCCTCTGTTTTCTCCTGCATTCTCGCACTCTGTGTTTACCAGTGTGATTTCCTTCACGCATGGGTGGAAGCGCCCGTGTGCGAGTAAAACTCACGGATCAACGCATCTTCATCCGCAAGCCTTGTCTAGAAGTTAATAACGCACAGTTAGCGCAAGGTCATGCGCCAAACCGTGTGTGCCTATTTTTCTAACCTGCTTCTATTTAAAGCGCAGAGTTTCCTCCATTGCATGATAGATTTTTCACCCCAGCCATTTTTCGCCTCCGAGGAAGGGTTCCGCCATTTCCCTTCATCTTCCACCTTAGGGAGGTGCTCTGGGTAAGCTTTCGACGCCATATTCAAGACCGAGCTTCCTGTCGGCATCCTCCTTCATCCTTGAGCTTCAAGAAGGGTTTGATATTACTTTCTCCATCAAGCTAGGAGAAGTTTGTGTCATCCTCCACCGGATCGTGACATGAAGAAGACGTGTCCATTGGAAGTGAGTGATAGCCTCCTCTACCCAAGACGCACATCTGGACCGAGCTAGCATGCGGATTGACAACCCAGCGAAACCTACCGTGAATCCTCAGCAAGACTTCAGATTCGGTCTATTTCGCACACTTTTCTTCTCTTGTTGTTGATAGTGTAGTTTAATCTCTTGTATTTTATGAAGTGTGTTTAGTTTGTAAAATGTTTGTATACAATCATATCTCAGTGATTTTATATTTTCGTTATTTGCTTGAGGTGCGCCTTTATTTTCCACCGTCACCACATCCAGTTTTACCGCACTAACAATTGCTAGTGGTGCGCGTAGCGAAGAGGTGCTCTCGACACTCATTCTGCCATTCTCACCACCTCAGCCGTAAGCCTACTCGTCCATCCGCCCAGCGATTTGATGCATAGAGGCACGTGTAGTCTTCCATCCCGCCTGGCGAAGCATCGCATAGAGGCGTTGCATTGGAGTAGTTTATTAGTGTTTTATTTTCGTTTTCCACAACTATCAAAACCCCTCTTAGTTAACTCCGACTTAAGGAATTCATTCTCAATTCCCCCTCGAAATTAACTCCACCTTACTGTGTTACTTGAAGAGATCGATACTTGGGAAAATTCACACATTTTATATTACTTGTGAGACCGATACACTTGCCATCCAACACATCACGTTTTTGGCGCCGTTGCTGGGGAACACAGTCGTTTGAGTTTTTGGAGAGGGAGATAATAAATCGAAGCCCTTTTCCATTTCTATATTTCATGTTTTCTTCTTTGCTTTAGTTTTTAGAGTTTGTTGCTTTATTTTTTTGTTCCTTTTCTAGTTTTAATTTTTCAGCAGCAGGTATTCCTTTTATTTTTGTTAGAAACCAGGTCGGGGGTCCCACATGGGTAAAGGCCTGGCCCTGGCCGACTGCAGTCTAACACATCCCTAACCAAATCACCTGGGTTCCACCTCTGGTTTATCCCAAGTAGGTTGTTGAGAGCTAGTCTCGACCCCCAGCACCTCCTTTATCAAACTCTAATTCAGGGACCAGATACCCAATTGTGCTGCAGCGTAGTTGGGTATCTGGTCCATGAATAAGAGTTTGATAAAGGAGGTGCTGGGGGTCGAGACCAGCTCTCAACAACCTACCTATGATTATACCAAGGTGGAACCTAGGTGATTTGGTTGGGGATGTGTTAGACTGCAGTCGTCCAGGGCCGGGCCTTTACCCCTGTGGGACCCCCGACCTAGAATCTAACAAAAGATGGCCATCTTTTGTTAGAAACCAGGGCCAGGCCTTTACCCCTTTGGGACCCCCGGCCTGGTTTCTAACACTTTTATGTGCTGGTGTGTAGTTAATTTTTTCTTAGAATATTTTAGTTGGTGAATTCTTCCTTATTGTACCATGTATTCTTATATGAATATCAATTGCAGATGGTGCGGGTATTATAGGCATAGTAGTGATGAGTGCCCCAATGAAGATAGTGAGCATATTTCTCGTGGTTTAGTGTATGGAGCACCGTCCTCTTATCGTGCTTCATACACCATACCCCAGCCTTATGGTCACTTATCTTCTACACCTTCACCTTCTTCTTATTACTCTCTGGTCCCACCAGGACTGAGGAGTAATGGAAAATAGTGTTTGTGTTGTCTTAACACAGATCACGTATTGAAAGATTGCGCAGAATTTCAGCGCCAGTTGGAGGAGGAGGATGAACCGGGTATCCGACTCATTCCATCCACCTCTCAAATGGCTGCCCCTTCTGATTCTGATAATATATTGACAGTACCACCTTGTCTATGGGGGACTATTGCGGATATACCCGTCAGACTTTTTGTTGATCGGTGCAACGACATTGCGGTGTCTCTCCCCATGCATTCTTCCCCACTTTTGGATTCACCCCCGGAGGAACCAGCTCATATTTTCCCTGATGTTGTTGTTCCTCCACTTTCTTTGCAAGAATTAGCTATCCCAATTTTTAGTGAGTCAGTTGATGATACCGACAATGATCTATGCTTGTATCCTACTGGGAGTGAGACCGGGAGCACTCACCATATTTCTGATTATTTTAGTTTTTCATCTCCTTTATTTCTTGATTCCCTTTCTGTATCTGAGCTTGTGCTGGTTTAGTCTTCGCAGGTGCTTCAGGAGGACTTGGAGCTTTCAGCTCGAGTCATGGATGATAGAATCCTCTTTCACGAGGAGTTTGATTCCTCCTCTGTTGAGGAAACTCCATTCATTGCTCTCTCCTCCTGTCGCCTCCTTGTAGATAATACCTTGCTGGGCAAGGATATATTTTGTGGTGAGATGAGTGAGGACCAGTGCTCCCCCTCTTCTTACTTCCTATTTCCTCTTCCTGCGAGGAGTAGGTATGATTATTTTGGCAGAGGGATAACTGTTTTATCACCGTATCAGTACCCATTACCGCAACGAATAATGGAACATTTGCCTGTGCATTTTTCTTTTCATAGTCCCATTAGTTAGAAATGTATGAAATTTAATAAGTCGTGTTATGATGACAATAACCTCAGTACTTATCTTTCATTTCGTGCATTTTTATTTTTCATGTCTATCTTAGTTTTAGTATTTCTTTGTATTTTATCTATTTTTCTTTTGTTTTTAAGGAGCTCACCCCTGCAAGTATTCATGACAATTCGTATTGGCGGGGTTGTGATTCTTCGTAAGGCGGAGCTGCTTCTATTTTTCACGTGTCTTCTAGTATGCTCACTCGCTGAGCATTGGGTAACCTCTTCCATTGTATCTATCTGATTTAAATTTCTATATCATATGCTGTGGAGCTTAGTTTAAGTCTGGGGGAGAGCTGGTATTTGTTACATTTTACATGCGCACATTTCATTTGCATACTAAAAGCTTTTATTGTTTTATTTTGATTAGTTCATTACATCGCACCCCACTTGTAACACCCCCTATCCGTCGCATAGCATATAGCAGTAGGTCCGGCCGGGGCCCGACGCCATATACTACAGACAGACCGAGTGATTACTCATGGAAACCATCCAACTAATCATATCGTCCTACATAGAGCATTCTAGTAGAAGCAGATTAATAAGTTATAATAAAGAACCCAGCACAAAAGCATGAATGTCCACTAATACCAAAAAGGAATGTTGTACATACACAAGTACAGGCCTTAAGGCCTTACAAAATTGTTCACTTCATATTACATGTTTTACAAACCACGGCACGCAGGCCGGTCATACATGAATAAAAACAGTAAACACTCCATTTAGGCCTTCGAGGGCCGTCTTCGCAATTTGGGCTTTAGCCCGCTATTGACCGCTTGGTCCAGCAGCACCTACAAGCAACAATCCACCGCACGGTGGCAAAACAAGGTAACGGTCAGCAATGTTGACCAAATTATAATGATCCCGCCCCCAACTCGGGGCGGCGATGCTCCTTCCCTGCATTTTATTAGCATTAGCGAGCAATATATATATAAATATATTCATTTCATCAAAGACGTTGGCTCGCTCAGCCACACGCCCCGTGCTCTCAGGGCACATTCTCGGTGAACCGTTCGATGTCACGTCAATTAAAGCCATAGACATTCCGGACACACCACCGCCACTTTGACGGCCAAACCTATGAGCAATTTGTCTTCGCGACATGGGTCACGACAATTTAAGCCATAAACCGCCGAAGACTCTCATCTATGCCAATGGCAAGTGCCACGTCACCTTAGATCTCTTTAACCGAACGACATAGAAATGGGTACGGTTCAATCTAACTCGTGCTCACGTCGCAACGACAGTTTAAGCCATACGCGCAGGTCAAACTTCTCCCGAGTCCCATTTTCGTCACACATTTCACATAACCCGGTTATGTTCAAGTTGGCTCTCAGGCCTCCAAGCTGGCAAGATCACGCATCCGCCTAGTTTTTCGGGTGCACCTTTGGGTTAATCCCCAAGGCTCACTGTTGCAATCTACCGCGTAGAAAACCCGAAAAACAACCAATAGCACGGAGTCTTCTCCGGCATTATGCAATGCAACATCACCGATCCAAACCAACATGTCCGGATAGGCTTCACACATCATGCCTATGTCCGTTCTCGCTTACGGACTCTACACAACGGGGACTTTACATATCTACCCGAAGGAACGCCTCCAACTCACCGCAAACTCGCGAGAGCGGGCTTCCTATGCAAAGAAGGAGAGCTACACATGCTCAAGAAGAGGATCGTTACCCTTGCGTTCTTCTTTGGCGCCATGGAAAAGTAAGCGGATGAAAAGCACTGCACTAGCTTTGCCTCCGTGGATCCGGAGTTGGCTCGCGATTTGGAGCTTCGAAGCTCCTCCAATGGCCGGATCTAGCTCCTTCTTCCTTCCTTGGCTCTCCTCTCTCTCTAAGCTTTAGAAAGATAACCAATCATGAAAAGTGAGGGTTTCTAAGGCCCAATCCCGGGTATATCCCATCAGGAACAACCCCCAGCCGTTGGATCATCAATTAAAGAAACAAATGGCTTTGATTCGGGACTGAAATGTCCAATCTGGACCGAACACGGCCTGGCACACGCCTGTGTCCAGGGCCGTGTGCCTCATTCGCCGTCAAAATCGACGTGCCTGGAACAACACACGGGCATCGAACACGCCCGTGTTCGACCTGACACGCCCGTGTTCCACCTGACACGGCCGTGTGGCCGGCCGTGTACCCCCATCGATTTATCCCGAAAACAACCCGAGCATTGCACGGGTTCTAGGACACGCCCGTGTCCTTGCCCGTGTCTACCTCAACACGTCTGGGCTCTAGGCCGTATACACGGTCTCGACACTCGACACTTCGTCGAGCGAAGTTCGTCGACCTAACGACATGGCCTTGGACACACCCGTGTCCTAGGCCGTGTGTCTTGTCTCGACACATTGTCGAGCACAATTCGTCGACTCCCCGGGACAAGTGTCGACACGGGTCGACACGCCCTGCGACACGCCCGTATCGCAGGCCGTGTGCCATGTCTCGACACTTCGTCGAGCGCAGAGTGTCGACTCGCGGGCTGAGTGTCGATACGGGTCGACACGCCCTGTGACACGCTCGTGTCGCAGGACGTGTGCCCTGTCTCGACACAATGTCGAGAGTAAAATGTCGACTTCGCCGGTTGAGTGTCGACACAAGCCTGACACGCCCTGGGACACGCCCGTGTCCCAGGCCGTGTGCCTCCTGCCAGAACCCAAAACGTCCCCCGTCGCTCTTTTGAGTTTTGGGGCGTTACAACTCTCCCCCTCTTAAAAGAATTTCGTCCACGAAATTATATAATGGAAAGACATGCACAAAACCAAAATTTGTACCTGAGCGGAACAACTCCGGATACTCGTCAAGCATAGTCTGCTCTCCTTCCCAAGAGAGCTCCTCACGACCGCAATTGTCCCATCGGTCCTTGACCATCTTGATCTCTTTATTGCGTAGCCGCTTGACCTCCGAGTCTTCAATCCGCATGGGCTTGACTTTTGTCGTCAGCCCACTATCCACCGGCACTTGATCAACCGCGATCACTTGCGTAGGCTCTTGCACTGCCTTCCGAAGCACCGAAATATGGAATACATCATGTAAACCACTAAGCTCCACTAAAAGCTTCAACCGATAGGCTGCTTCACCAACTCGCTCTAGAACCTCAAACAGCCCAAGGTACCTCAGGCTAAGCTTTTTCAATCGCCGCACCCGCGAGACACCCTTGAACGGCTTGATCTTTAAGTACACATAGTCGCCCACAGCGAACTCCACGTTCCTGTGCTTGGCATTATAGTACTTCGCTTGCCGGTCCTGAGCGATAAGCAACCTCTCCCGAATGGTTCTCACCAAAGAAGTAGCATCCTCCACCTCCAATCGCTTATACAACTTTGACTCACCCGTTTCTAACCAAGACAACGACGTGCGACATTTTCTACCATATAGGGCCTCGAAGGGCGTCATTTCAATACTCGCTTGGTAGCTGTTGTTGTATACGAACTCCACCAAATAAAGGTGGTCTTCCCATTGCTTTCCAAAATCCAAGACACATATGCGGAGCATGTCTTCCATGGTCCTATTGATCCTCTCGGTCTGCCCATCGGTTTGCGGATGGAAGGCTGTGCTGAATTTCAACTTTGTCCCCAACATTTGTTGCACTAGCCTCCAATCATTGGACGTGAACCGCCCATCTTGGTCACTCACGATGCTGCGGGGCAAACCATGAAGCCGTACTATGTTATCCACATAAAGTTTTGCCAACTTCTCCACCGGATCATCCTTCCTATGCGGAATAAAATGTGACATCTTCGTTTGTCGATCAACAACCACCCAAATGGCGTCGTTCCCCCTTTTTGCGACCTTGGCAAACCATGCACAAAGTCCATAGAGATGTCGTCGAATTTCCACTCCGGAATAGGCAAGGACTTAAGAAATCCTCCCGGCTTTTGGCACTCCGCCTTCACCAAGGCGCAATTTTGGCACTTCGCTACGTAGAGCGCCACATCCTTCTTCAAACCCGGCCAACAAAACAGTTTCTTCACATCGCGGTACATCTTCGTGCTCCCTGGGTGAATCGAGTACTTGGTATGGTGTGCCTCGTACAACAATTCCACCCGCAAATTACCCACACTTGGGACGCACAGACGACCGTCTTTCCAAAGCAATCCGTCCTCCACAACGAATTGGGAATTTGACCCATCCAGAACCTCTACCATGAACTGCTTCATATGAACATCCATATCCAAAGCCTACCGAATCCGATCAGCCAGGTCATATTGGACTTCAGTCCAATTCAGAACTGCTTCAGCACTTGATTGCCTATCCATACAAACAATCTCCAACGCCTCCAACTCCCGCACCAACCGCTCATCATGCACCAATAGCCAATTGGCTTGAGCTGGGGCTCGGCGACTCAACGCGTCCGCAACCGCATTCCCTTTACCAGGCACGTAGTGGATCTTGAATGTATAGTCCCCCAGGAACTCCATCCATCTACGCTGCCTCATATTCAGATCCTTCTGATCAATCAGATACTTAAGGCACTTATGATCGGTGTAGATATCAATCTTCACACCGTACAAATATTGTCTCCACAGCTTTAAGGCAAAAATCACGGCCGCTAACTCCAAGTCATGGACCGGATAATTCCTCTCATGCACTTTCAGCTGTCTCGAGCCATAAGCTATCACACTTCCGTGTTGCAGTAGCACGCAACCTAAACCGCTGCCGGAAGCATCACTATAAATCTCATAGCCCTCGGTCCCACATGGCGAACTCAGCACAGGCGTCGTGCTCAACCGACACTTCAACTCCTCAAAAGCTCGCACGCACTCCGGCGTCCAAACGAACTTCTGCTCCTTCCTCGTCAAAGTAGTGAGAGGTAACGCTATCCCCGAGAAGTTCTCTACGAAGCGCCTATAATAGCCGGCAAGCCCCAGAAAACTCCGGACTTCCGCTACCGTAGCAAGCTTAGGCCACTCCCGTATCGCAACAATCTTCGCCGGATCCACAGCAATACCCTCTCCACTCACAATATGACAGAGGAACGCCACTGAGGATAACCAAAACTCGCACTTCGAGAACTTGGCATACAACTGATTCCTCCTTAGCGTCTCCAAAACCAAATGAAGATGCTTGAAGTGATCTTCCTCACTTTGCGAGTACACCAAAATATCGTTGATGAAGACGATCACGAAATGGTCCAAGTACTCCCTGAAAATCTTGTTCATCAAATTCATGAACACTGACGGCGCATTAGTCAGCCCAAACGGCATGACCGTAAACTCATAATGCCCGTATCTCGTACTAAACGCTGTCTTCGGGATATCACTCTCCCTTATTCGCAGCTGATAGTACCCAGCCTTGAGATCCAACTTCGAGTACACTGTCGACCCGACTAACTGATCAAAAAGATCATCAATCCGGGGGATCGGGTACTTGTTCTTCTCCGTCAAATTGTTGAGCTCCCGATAATCAATACATAGCCTCAAGCTTCTGTCCTTCTTCTTAACAAAGAGGACCGGCGCGCTCCAAGGCGAAGAACTCGGGCGCACATACCCTTGCTCCAACAACTCTTGCAGTTGAACTTTCAGCTCCGCCATTTACTTAGGCGCTAGCCGATAAGGAGATCGTGACACAGGCTTTACACCTGGCACTAGCTCAATCATGAAATCTATCTCCCGCTGAGGCGGGGCTCCAGGAAGATCTGCGGGGAACACATCAGAGTATTCTGATACCACTGAAATACTATCCAATGCGAGCTTCGACTTTGCAACCTCCACTAGTGTAAAGAACAATTCTGCACCGGCACGAACCGCCTTCACCACCTGAAGAGCAGACATCAACGTCTTGCTCGACCCCTTTAAGCCCCTAAAAGTCATTTCACGACTTGCTCCCAGCTTGACTTCCTTGCGACCGCAGTCAATATAGGTCTGCTGCTCTGAGAGCCAGTCCATGCCAAATATAACGTCGAACTCCACCAACGGAAGTAACGACGCTTGCAGATCGAACTCCTGATTCCCAATACGAATCTTAACATCGCAGATCCTATCCGCGCGCATCGAACACCCATTGGGCAACAACACATCCAACTTATCCTTCGCCATTGAAGAAGGGACTCCAATGCGTGATATAAATCCTTCGTACAAGGAGTGTGAAGCTCCCGTATTGAAGAGTGCTCTTGCCGGATTTTCACAAATCAAAACAAATCCTAAACAAGCAGTGGTAAGGTAATATGTGCATAACAAGTATTTAAAGAAATTGACTTGCTATAAATTAAACCGTACCTGTCACCACATCGGCCTGTTTGATGGCCTCCTGTTGGCCAAGATTGTACACCCTTGGTTGGGCCAGAGCATAGTGGGACGCGGTCGACTCCACCGCCTTGCCCTTCTCTTCATAAGTCGCTCCCGGCCTTCTCTCGGACTTGGGGCTTCCGCTCCAACAATCACGGGCAAAGTGCCCCGTCTTTCCACAAGTAAAACATGCGCCCGGGGTCCAACTCGTAGTCGCCCCAGAAGCACCAGAAGGAGCTGGACCCAAGTCCTATGGTTCTTAAAGAATCTTCGATAGCCGGACTTTGAAGTAGTCGGCACTTTGAATTGAGAATTCTTGTCACCCAAGATTTTCTTTGCTTGTACGTTCTTCATATCCTTCTCCAAGGACCGGGCCGTGTTGACCAAGGTCAAGAAACCCTGCGTCATTGGCCCCGAGAGTAGTAACCTCAACTCATCTCTTAAGCCTTCGTAGAATTGATTCGTCTTGCGCTCCTCATCCGCGATGGTGGAGCTTGCATATCAACTCAAATGAGTAAACTCGTGGAGATATTCATCCACGCTCTTCTCACCCTGCACCAACTTCAGGACTCGTTCTCCATCGAAATCCTCTGACTAGAAGGGAGGTACCTTACTAAGAACAATCCCGAGAACTCTTCCATCGGGACGTCTGTAAGTTGTGTACCTCTCAAATGATGCAGCTCCAAACCTTCCCACCATAATCTCGCTTCACCATCCAATAGGAACGTAGCAATGGTGGTCATTTGCCACTCCTCTGTCTCCATTGCTGTCATGACTCTCTTCACCTTGGAGATCCAGTCTTCAGCTTGAGATGGGGTCCCCAACCCCGAGAATACCGGAGGATTAAAGCTCATGACATGATTGAGCTGTCTCTCGGTTTCCCACCTTGGCACCACCGGCTCCACTACCACCTGTTCCACTCTCCTCGGCTCAACCTCTGGAAGCGGTTCCTGCTCCATCGCAGGAGCGGGCTGTTTCGTTTGACTTGCAGGCTGCGCATTTATCACGGCCAACACTGCTTCGGCCACCAATCGTATGTTCTCAGTCGATAGAGGTGTTGCAGGAGCAACATCTGGTGCACTGCTAGCCTCAAAAACTCGACGTTCCGACGGCCCAGCACCACTTCTGGTCACCTATAGTGGTACAAAACACCATTAAGCGACCAAATAAAATTGCAAACAACAATTTTAGGAACACGCAGGTTCCTCAAACATGTGTATTTTCATTCCTAAGTGGACATTCATGGGTTCTTTTACCGTTATAACGATGACGCACGCAATGTACTCACCACCCCTTAAAAAGAATTCGGCCACGAATTCAGCTTAAGCCCGACCAAAACCAGTAGTCTGATACCAAATTGTAACACCCCCTATCCGTCGCATAGCATATAGCAGTACGTCCGGCCGGGGCCCGACGCCATATACTACAGACAGACCGGGTGGTTACTCATGGAAACCATCCAACCAATCATACCGTCCTACACAGAGCATTCTAGCGGAAGCTGATTAATAAGTTACAATAAAGAACCCAGCACAAAAGCATGAATGTCCACTAATACCAAAAAGGAATGTTGTACATACACAAGTACAGGCCTTAAGGCCTTAGAAAATTGTTCACTTCATATTACATGTTTTACAAACCACGGCACGCAGGCCGGTCATACATGAATAAAAACAGTAAACACTCCATTTAGGCCTTCGAGGGCCGGCTTCGCAATTTGGGCTTTAGCCCGCTATTGACCGCTTAGTCCAGCAGCACCTGCAAGCAACAAACCACCGCACGGTGGCAAAACAAGGCAACGGTCAGCAATGCTGACCAAATTATAACGATCCCGCCCCCAACTCGGGGCGACGATGCTCCTTCCCTACATTTCATTAGCATAAGCGAGCAATATATAAATATATATATATATATATATATATATATATATATATATATTCATTTCATCACAGACGCTGGCTCGCTCGGCCACACGCCCCGTGCTCTCAGGGCACATTCTCGGTGAACCAGTCGATGTCACGTCAATTAAAGCCATAGACATTCCGGACTCACCACCGCCACTTTGACGGCCAAACCTATGAGCAATTTGTCTTCCCGACATGGGTCACGACAATTTAAGCCATAGACTGCCAAAGACTCTCATCTATGCCAACGGCAAGTGCCATGTCACCTTAGGTCTCTTTAACCGAATGACATAGAAATGGGTACGGTTCCATCTAACCCGTGCTCACGTCGCAACGACAGTTTAAGCCATATGGGCAGGTCAAACTTCTCCCGAGTCCCATTTTCGTCACACATTTCACATAACCCGGTTATGTTCAAGTTGGCTCTCAGGCCTCCAAGCTGGCAAGATCACGCATCCGCCCAGTTTTTCGGGTGCACCTTTGGGTTAATCCCCAAGGCTCCCTGTTGCAATCTACCGCGTAGAAAACCCGAAAAACAACCAATAGCACGGAGTATTCTCCAGCATTATGCAATGCAACATCACCGATCCAAACCAACATGTCCGGATAGGCTTCACACATCATTGTTGGGTTTCTCTATGGGGTGAACACAACGTTTGTGCGCGCAGCGGAAAGACAAAACATCAAGAAAAACCCAAAGAGATATGGATCGGGCCATGAACAGTTGAATCAAGAAGTTAGCAAGACTAGGCAAAAGTTACCTCGGTGGCGTTGAGTCACAACTCAATGGAGATGCTCCAAATTTTATCTGCTTGCTGGTGGCGAGTTCTACGTGGAATAGTATCCACGTATCTGCAGAAGTCCACACAAGCAGGAGAACGCCGAGCTTTCCGTCGCACGGAAGATCGGGAAGGAGAAGACCGCACCTCGGCTATTCCACGGACTGCTAGGTCCGCGCTAGGAAGAGCAGCACCAGCGACAGTCGTCGGAGAATAGGTGGTCGACGGAGCGGACATGGCGGCGGAACTCTTCTGGCGGCGGGATCGGGATCGGCGGAGCGAAAGGCGGAACGGTTTCCATCGGGTTTCGATCTGCTACAGGAGAAAATCGCGAGCCCAAAACCTTAAGTCCCGATAAACCCTAAGGGTCCTATTTATACCAAGGTATAAATAAACCCAGGAAAATCGCTATCCGCAGACCACCCAGAACTAGGGTTCAGGATCGGCGAATATAAATCGGTGAGAATCGGCAACAATCGGCGAGAATCACTGAGCAGGTTCGGCGAGCATCAGTCGACGAGTATCACACTGGATCGGTGAGAATCAGAGTACAATACTCGACGATTCTCGCCGATCGTCGAGCTGCGCTCGACGATTCACAATGATACTCGACGATCGTCGAGCCGCGGTCGACGACAATTGTCAAGGTAGTCGATCATCGAGAATCAACAATTGATTCTCGACGATTCTCGTCGATCGGCGAGAATCAGGGAGACGATTCTCGCCGATCGGCGGGAATCAGAAGACGATTGTCGACTAATGTCATTGACCCTCGGACGACAAACCTAACCAGCCCTTCAAGGCAACATTTGCCCAACCCGATGATCCTATAAGGCAACATTTTGCCCATAACCCTATTCAGGTCGGTGATTGGTAACCTTTACCAACACAGTCAGTCATCCAACTTCTCCACATCTCTTATGTGCGACCCTGCAGGCTCATATTGCGTTGGCAGTGAGATTACATGTTTGACCACTTCCAGATCATCATGGTAACTCCAACAGACTCCCACTTGATCTCGAAAGTATCAAACCAAAAACCTCACAAACAATGAGCGGCATCTAGCAATGTATCATTGCTCCCTAAGCAATAAGAGTTAATAACTCATAAGCCTTTGTGACCAATGTATCAGCGTTGTCTTTGTCCCTTTGTCCCCTACATCCGGAAAGAACTAGAGGCATGGACCGTGTCACCCTCGTAATAGCTCAATCCAAGTTTTCTTGATTCAGGACGGACTTCCAGATAATGGTGAGTCCAATATCACATATTGACTCAACCAAGCATGGCCATGCATTTCTCAGTCCAGTTCCATCAAGGGGCCCATGGATGCAACTCCTGTCATACAAAAGGACAAATCCCATATCTGCTCACACACAAACACCCAAATGATTCGTAACATGCCCAACAACCACCCTTATCATCAACCTTTCTCAAGGAAGACTTTAGATGGCATCAAAGCACGCTCTTCCTCACTCGATGAATGCTGTGACTTCAGGTCAAAGGACCACAACACCATTGTCAAATGAGACGTACTCGTGACACGATTGGATGATAATCCACAGAGTAGTCTCAGGTTGGGTCTGTCCAGTACAACTTGTTCACTAACAAGTACCCACGTGATGACTTGATATCACAATATCATGACCTGTGAGAACCAGTCATCAGTCAACACACGTGCTAGCCTTCATGTATCATCATCACCCTAAGCTTCTATGATGATACTCGACCAGGGACCTTTAAGAATGAAGCTTCAAATAAATCATAGGCTCTCACATTCAAGTCACGTACTTGATGTCCTATGGAAGCGAACATTTTAAGGGTATCTATTATGTTAACATTTAACTATCATATAGAAAAAGACATAATAAAAGAACTTGCCATTAATTATAAAAGAAAAACTAGGTATAAAGTTCATCATATGAACAAACAGCCAACAAAAACATATTTACATGCAATCCACAAGATCCTCGCTAGAGTTGATCATTTAGGTATCGTATACCCATCGATCTAGTATGACCATCATGCTTTCTCTGCACGAGAGGCTTTGTCAGCGGATCCGCAATATTTTCCTCAGTCGACATTCTGCAAATGTTTACATCTCCTTGTTCGACAATCTCACGAATAAGATGAAACCGCCGAAGTATGTGCTTGGAGCGCTGATGAGATCTAGGTTCCTTAGATTGTGCAATTGCACCATTGTTATCACAGTAGAGAACTACGGGACCAACAATGCTAGGAACTACATCAAGCTCGCCGATGAATTTCCTAATCCATACAGCCTCCTTCGCTGCATTAGCTGCTGCGATATACTCGGCCTCTGTTGTAGAATCAGCAACTGTCTCTTGCTTGGAACTCTTCCAGCTTACAGCTCCTCCATTCAGGCAAAACACAAAACCTGACTGAGACTTGGAGTCGTCTCTATCAGTTTGGAAGCTAGCATCCGTGTAACCACTTACAACGAGCTCTTCCTCTCCACCATACACCAAGAACACGTCCTTAGTCCTTCTCAAGTACTTCAGGACATTCTTGACTGCAATCCAGTGACACTCACCGGGGTCTGACTGATACCTGCTAGTCATGCTCAAAGCAAAGGAGACATCGGGTCGAGTACATAACATCGCGTACATGATTGATCCAATTGCCGAAGCATATGGAATCAACTTCATGCGGTCCTTGTCTTCACAAGACTTTGGACATTGGTCCTTAGAGAGATTCACACCATGAGACATGGGCAAAAATCCTTTCTTGGACTCAAGCATGTTGAACCGCTTCAACACCTTTTCGATGTACGTACTCTGGGTCAAACCCAGCAACTTCTTCGATCTATCTCTATAGATCTTAATACCAAGTATATAAGTCGCTTCACCCAAATCCTTCATTGAAAAGCAGTTCCCTAGGTTGTTCTTAACAACTTTCAGGGTAGGAATGTCATTCCCGATCAACAGTATGTCATCTACATACAATATCAGGAAGACAACAATGCTCCCACTGATTCGCTTGTAAACACAAGGCTCATCTTCATTCTTGATGAAAACAAACTCTTTGATTTTCTCATCAAAATGAAGATTCCAACTTCGAGAGGCCTGTTTCAGTCCATAAATGGACTTATTCAGCTTGCATATTTTAGTGGCTTCATCTAGGGATACAAAACCCTCGGGTTGTGTCATATACACTTCCTCAAGGAGGTTTCCATTAAGGAAAGCCGTTTTGACATCCATCTGCCAGATCTCGTAGTCATAATACGCAGCAATAGCAAGCAATATCCTTATGGACTTTACCATGACAACAGGGGAAAAGGTCTCATCATAGTCAATACCATGAATTTGCTTGAAACCTTTAGCCACCAGTCGCCCGTTGAATGTCTGTACATTCCCATCCATGTCGGTCTTCTTCTTGAAGACCCACTTGCACCCTATGGGTCGTACCCCTTCAGGTGGTTCCACCAAGTTCAAAACTTGGTTTGCATACATGGAGTCCATTTCGGATTTCATAGCCTCAAGCCATTTGTCGGAGTCCGGTCCATTCATAGCCTCTTGGTAGGTTGCTGGTTCATCATCATGATCCATAAGCAACACATTACCTATTTGAGACACGAGAAATCCATATCTCTCAGGCTCAAACCTCGGTCTACCAGATCTACGTAGGACTTGTGTTCCCTGAGCAGGTTCTCTAGCTACAACATCTTGTAGTCCTGTCTCAGGATCCAATTCCGGTTCATTCACTACATGTGGCTCTTGAACTTCTTCAAGCTCTACCTTTTCAGTCTTTCTTGATAAGAACTCTTTCTCCAAGAAGACACCAGTCCTTGCGACAAACACTTTGCCCTCAGACGGTAGGTAAAAGTAATACCCTTTCGTTTCCTTAGGATATCCCACCAGATAACATTTATCCGATTTGGGTTCCAGCTTGTCAGGCATTTGACGTCTCACGTATGCCTCACAGCCCCAAATTTTAATGAACGACATACTAGGACGCTTCCCAGTCCATATCTCATATGGTGTCTTCAGAACCGTTTTCGTTGGAGCGCGATTCAATGTCATTGCAGCAGTCTCTAAAGCAAAACCCCAAAAGGAAACAGGCAAGTCTGCATGACTCATCATCGAACGTACCATGTCTAACAGAGTACGATTTCTCCTCTCAGACACACCATTATGTTGTGGCGTTCTAGGTGGAGTGAGCTGTGATACAATACCACACTCTTTCAGATGATCACGGAACTCATGACTCAGGTATTCGCCACCTCGATCAGATCGGAGTGCTTTAACCCTTTTACCCAACTGGTTTTCTACTTCATTTTTGAACTCTTTGAACTTTTCAAAGGTCTCGGATTTGCACTTCATAAGATACACATATCCGTATCTACTGAAATCATCAGTAAATGTAACAAAGTAGAAATACCCACCTCTAGCCATGGAACTCATGGGTCCGCATACATCACTATGTACAACACCCAAGAGATCCTCAGCCCTCTCAGTATAACCAGTGAAAGGAGCTTTAGTCATTTTGCCTAACAAACAAGATTCGCATCGCTCAAATGATTCATAATCAAATGAGTCCAAAAGTCCATCTCTATGGAGTTTGGATATGCGCTTCTCGTTGATATGGCCCAAACGACAATGCCAGAGAAAAGTAGGGTTCGAATCATTTGTTCTTAGTCTTTTATTGTTTTCTACATTACAGATCAGATGGTCAAGTTCAAAACGTAAAGACCATTAAACAATTGGGCTACAGCATAACAAACATCATTCTTAAATATAGAACAACAATTGTTCTTAATTATAAAAGAAAATCCAATCATGTCCAAACATGAAATAGGTATAATGTTTCTAGTTATCGTCGGAACAAAATAACAGTTATCTAGTTCTATTACAAGCCCATTGGGCAAAGAAAGACGGTAAACTCCTACGGCTACAGCAGCAACTCTTGCTCCATTGCCGACGCGGAGGTCCACCTCCCCTTTACTCAGCAATCTTCTCCTTCCCAGTTCCTGCACATTTGTACAAATGTGAGAACCACATCCGGTATCCAATACCCAAGATGAAGGAGCAGAAAGGTTTATCTCTATAACGTAAACATTAGAAGAGGAAGTCATACCTCCCCTCAATTTCTGCAGACCCTCAATATACGAAGGACAGTTCCTCCGCCAATGACCAGCCTTGCCATAGTGGTGGCATTTCCCATCCTTCACCGTGCTCTTCTTCTTCATTAGTGCTGAAGACTTGGGCTCAAGATATGACTTAGGTCCTACCTTCGTCTTCTTAGAGAACTTGGCTTTGCCCTTGCCCTTATGCACCATCAGTATGGGGCTGGCAGGCTTGGCCTTCTTCATGTTGATTTCGGCAGTTCTCAACTTGCCTAGGAGTTCGGGCAGTGTCTTGTCTATCTCATTCATGTTGTAGTTCAAGACGAACTGCTCATAACTGTCCGGCAACGATTGCAGGATCAGATCCGTGGCCAACTCTTGACCAAGAGGAAAACCCAGCCTTACAAGGTTCTCTATATACCCAATCATCTTGAGTACGTGAGTCCCTACTGAGTCGCGAACTCCCATCTTGCACTGAAACAACGCTTTCGTGATGTCGAACCTCTCTTGACGAGCCTGCCCTTGAAACATTTTCTTAAGATGCTCGTCAATCTCCTTGCACCCCATGTTCTCATGTTGCTTCTGAAGCTCAGAGTTCATGGTGGCAAGCATAAGGCACTCGACATCCAAAACATCGTCAGTATACTTCTTATAAGTATCCTTCTCAGCACGGGAAGAGTTCCCGGTCGGCACCTTGGGGGCTTCTTCTTCCAAGACATAGAGCTTTCGCTCTTGCCTGAGAACAATTCTCAGGTTCCGATACCAGTCCATATAGTTTGTCCCGCTGAGCTTATCCTTCTCAAGGATGGCTCTCAGAGACAGTGTGGAGTGTGAAACACTTGCCATGGAATTCTACAAGAATTTATGCAGAATAAAATCAGTACCTAAATTTCAATTACAATTTATTCTAATTAGGACTTCAATTAAAATACTCCCACTATTTTATTCGAAATGATAGCCCTCACTAACAATTCGGAGAGTTCATGCGAGCTACTCTCTTAGTGGACAAGATCCGTATTTCACCAACACAATGAGTCCGCTTTGGCGTTCCTCTCACGATGCGGTTATTTAGGTAGGCAACGCTTGCCAATTGCATCCTCATGAAATTCTTATATGGTTGGTGAATAACTCCTTATTCGCATCCATCATATGGTGCATGCCAACCCTATGCCTCTAGGCACTCAACCTTTGAGGTCACCTAGTTAAGCTGGACCCGATGTCGACAGTGGGATATCACAATTATCCGCTCGCACCCTTACCAAGATAGATTAATGCACCTTGCTTTGGCAAGCCCACACTTCATCGATCGAGGTAGGAAGAGTGTCATCCATCGGAAGGCATCCGAACACTTAATATTTGATGAAGGGATTTTAATTTTAGGTTAACAATTAACCATGATCAACACTTGATCAATGTGCACATCCAAAGAAAAATAATTCTCTAAAACCACATGCATCCCTTATGTGCACATCCTTACACCATCAACAATTTGATAGAAGGAAGGGCTAAATCTGAACATCCGGAAATTTCCAAATCCTCAGATTTACATGCATTGGACAGAAGGCAAAGAAAACTCAACTTAAGCAGTAGACAAGCTCATCTCTCTACGTTGGATTCAAAATCCAAAACATACTCGAGTGATGGTTACTGCTAAGGAGACAACAATTTCTAACACTTAGAAATTCCACCGAAATTCCAATCGTTCTTGGCGAAGTGCCAAGACTAAATCTAGACATTTAGAACGCTTCTAAATCTCTAGGTTTACACGCACTGGAATGACCAAACTTCCAAAACAACAGTCATGGCCGTAACCTCCCTCTGATACCACTGTTGGGTTTCTCTATGGGGTGAACACAACGTTTGTGCGCGCAGCGGAAAGACAAAACATCAAGAAAAACCCAAAGAGATGTGGATCGGGCCATGAACAGTTGAATGAAGAAGTTAGCAAGACTAGGCAAAAGTTACCTCGGTGGCGTTGAGTCACAACTCAACGGAGATGCTCCAAATTTTATCTGCTTGCTGGTGGCGAGTTCTACGTGGAATAGTATCCACGTATCTGCAGAAGTCCACACAAGCGGGAGAACGCCGAGCTTTCCGTCGCACGGAAGATCGGGAAGGAGAAGACCGTACCTCGGCTATTCCACGGACTGCTAGGTCCGCGCCAGGAAGAGCAGCACCAGCGACAGTCGCCGGAGAATAGGTGGTCGACGGAGCGGACACGGCGGCGGAACTCTTCCGGCGGCGGGATCGGGATCGGCGGAGCGAAAGGCGGAACGGTTTCCGTCGGGTTTCGATCTGCTACAGGAGAAAATCGCGAGCCCAAAACCTTAAGTCCCGATAAACCCTAAGGGTCCTATTTATACCAAGGTATAAATAAACCCAGGAAAATCGCTATCCGCAGACCACCCAGAACTAGGGTTCAGGATCGGCGAATATAAATCGGTGAGAATCGGCGACAATCGGCGAGAATCACTGAGCAGGTTCGGCAAGCATCAGTCGACGAGTATCACACTGGATCGGCAAGAATTAGAGTATAATACTCGACGATTCTCGCCGATCGTCGAGCTGCGCTCGACGATTCACAATGATACTCGACGATCGTCGAGCCGCGGTCGACGACAATTGTCAAGGTAGTCGATCGTCGAGAATCAACAATTGATTCTCGACGATTCTCGTCGATCGGCGAGAATCAGGGAGACGATTCTCGCCGATCGGCGGGAATCAGAAGACGATTCTCGACTAATGTCATTGACCCTCGGACGACAAACCTAACCAGCCCTTCAAGGCAACATTTGCCCAACCCGATGATCCTATAAGGCAACATTTTGCCCATAACCCTATTCAGGTCGGTGATTGGTAACCTTTACCAACACAGTCAGTCATCCAACTTCTCCACATCTCTGATGTGCGACCCTGCAGGCTCATATTGCATTGGCAGTGAGATTACATGTTTGACCACTTCCAGATCATCATTGTAACTCCAATAATCATGCCTATGTTCGTTCTTGCTTACGGACTCTACACAACGGGGACTTTACATATCTACCCAAAGGAACGCCTCCAACTCACCGCAAACTCGCGAGAGCGGGCTTCCTATGCAAAGAAGGAGAGCTACAAATGCTCAATAAGAGGATCGTTACCATTTCGTTCTTCTTTGGAGTCATGGAAAAGTAAGCGGATGAAAAGCACCGCACTAGATTTGCCTCGGTGGATCCGGAGTCAGCTCGCAATTTGGAGCTTCGAAGCTCCTACAATGGCCGGATCTAGCTCCTTCTTCCTCCCTTAGCTCTCCTCTCTCTCTAAGATTTAGAAAGATAACCACTCATGAAAAGTGAGGGTTTCTAAGGCCCAATCCCGGTTATTTCCCATCAGGAACAACCCCCAGCCATTGGATCATCAATTAAAGAAACGAACGGCTTTGATTCGGGACTGAAATGTCCAATCTGGACTGAACATGTCCTGGCACACGCCCGTGTCCAGGGCCGCGTGCCTCATTCGCCGTCAAAATCGACACGCCTGGAACAACACACGGGCATCGAACACGCCCGTGTTCGACCTGACACGCCCGTGTTCCACCTGACACGGCCGTGTGGCCGGCCGTGTACCCCCATCGATTTATCCCGAAAACAAACCGAGCACTGCACGGGTTCTAGGACACGCCCGTGTCCTTGCCCGTGTCTACCTCAACACGCTTGGGCTCCAGGCCGTATACATGGTCTCAACACTCGACACTTCGTCGAGCGAAGTTCGTCGACCTAACGACACGGCCTTGGACACGCCCGTGTCCTACGCCGTGTGCCTTGTCTCGACACATCGTCGAGCACAATTCGTCGACTCCACGGGTTGAGTGTCGACACGGGTCGACATGCCCTGCGACACGCCCGTGTCGCGGGCCGTATGCCATGTCTCGACACTTTGTCGAGCGCAGAGTGTCGACTCGCGGGCTAAGTGTTGACATGGGTCGACACGCCCTGCGACACGCCCGTGTCGCAGGCCGTGTGCCCTGTCTCGACATAATGTCGAGAGCAAAATGTCGACTTCGCCGTCTGAGTGTCGACACAAGTCTGACATGCCCTGGGACACGCCCGTGTCCCAGACCGTGTGCCTCCTTCCAGAACACAAAACTGGCCCAAAACGTCCCCCGTCGCTCTTTTGAGTTTCTGGGCGTTACACCACTACACCCACACGAGTGCGTGTTTAGCTGTTAGCGTGCCGCGAGTTAAACTCATTTCTTTTGTATGATTTGGGAAAATTTTTGTGCTGGCATAGGATTGTGAGACGAAGTAAAATGTTGACCTTGTTGTGCTCCTAGTCGAGTGCACTCGTCTCGTGTAGAAATTGGAGTAGATTTAATTTTTCTATATGCTCATAGTGTTATATTTTTATATTTGCATAAAGACTTTTTATTCTACTTAAAAACTGGTGAATCCGGTGTGAATCGAACGGTAGTGTAGGGATGTGTGTAGTCATCACTAGACTCATTTTGCTCGAGTCGGGAGGAAGGATCATCTTTCTCAGTGGCTAAGAACTTGCCCCAAGCTACTCTTGAAGCATTGGTGCATGGTTAGTCGAGCGTGAGCGTGATGTAGGCCATCATTTTGGCCCGGTTGAGCTTTGTTCCGTTCCTAACGTCTTATCCTTGCTAAGCCCCGTTGTGCCTACCCTTCTTTTGATTCAGCTCCATAATTATTTCACCAAAGCCTCATAGCCGATCCTAGTCGCACACCCAAGTCGAGCTTTAGTGTTTTACATTTTTCATGTTGGGGTGTTGATGTGGTGATATTGCATGTGATTATGCAGATGTGCTCCAAAGCTTCTATTTGCCGAAACTGTTTAAAGAAAAGAAAATGATTTGAAAAAAAAATATATGTGAAAATGAAAAGTCAAAAAAGGAAAAGTATAATTGAAAATTTTATTTAAGAGGAGATTGTATTTGGAGTAGGCGGTGCACACACCCATATTTGAAAAATTAAGTCAGGGGGTGCGGTGTACTCGCGTGTATTTTGCTTACCTGAGGGATTCTTTTTATTATAGCTCATTTGGATTAGGTGCGTAGCTTTCCTGTTTATCTTTGTTTACCTCACAGTAACCCAAGCCCTATGATTCTCCTAAAGTCCAACAGATTCATGCTTGAGTCGAACTAGTACCGTGGAGAGAGTGTGAACGGGCAAGTGTATGGTCCCCGACATTGGTGGATTCCTTTGGAGGTGATCCTGAGGTCCGGTCTTTGGCAAAACACACCTTAGTGGCCTGCCTACTTTCTTCCTATGCGTGACCAGAAGATTCACTGTGATTCCATTTTTGAGTAATAATAAAATTTTGATACGCATTGTGAAAAGTATAAACTATTTTGAATACTTAGAAATTTCCTCTATTATATTTTTACGCGTACGAGCATGCGACTCCGCATGGTACTCCATATCACAATTTTTTTGTTAGCTAGTTCATTTTCCCTATCTGCATAGATTTTGTTTGCTTGGGACGTGCAAATAGGTAAGTCTGGGGGTGTGATGAGTTCTATTTATATAGTGATTTAGGACTCATCTGGGCTAGTTTTATTTCACTTGCACTTCACTTTTAGTATGTTATTGTTGATATTTCATTTATACAGCTTTTCACGCTAAGTGCATTTTTGGCCCTTGTGGTGTGCAATTGCATATTCTGTTGTTGTGGGTAGGCACATGGTGGTCCCTAGGGGCTCTTTGCAGTTGTTTTTGTTGCATTTCTGCTTTGTTGGAGGGTCCTGTTTGCTTTCATTTGTTTTTATGTAGGTGGTGTGTTTTCCCGAAGGCTGGAATGCAGGTTTGAGGAAAACGCTCGGTCGTGCGTTTTCTTAGCACACAGTTCTTTACAATCATGCGTTTTTTTGTGCAGAAGAAATGTCGAGTTGAGCTCAAGGAATTTTGTCGAGCTGAACTCGACGATCTTTACGCACAGTCGATGCACGGTTTCATCGTAACCGTGCGCGAAGGAAATTCATGGTCTTCCTGTAGCTACTTTGTTTGTTCCATTCTGTGGTTAATCGTGCGATTTGGTCACGCACTGGCGGCAGCGCCCTTGCGCGAGTAAAACACACGGTTTCTCTATTTTCTCCTGCATTTCTGCGCTCTGTGTTTACCCGTGCAATTTCCTTCACGCATGGGCCGAAGCGCCAGTGCGAGAGTAAAATGCACGGGTCAACGCATCTTCATCCACAAGCTTGGCTTGGGAGTTAATAACACAAAGTTAGCGCACGGTCGTACGCCAAATCGTGTGTGCCTATTTTCTGACCTTTTTCTATTTAAAGCGCAAATTTTCTACCATTGGAATACAGATTTTTATCCCCCGCCGTTTTCCGCCTCCAAGTAAGTGTTCCGCCATTTCCCTTTATCTTCCACCTTAGGGAGGTGCTTCGGACAAGCTTTCAATGCCATATTCAAGCCCGAGCTTCCTCTCGGCCTCCTCCTTTATCCTTGAGCTTCAAGAAGGGTCTGATCTAGCTTTCTCCATCAAGCTAGGAGAAGTTTGTGCCATCCTCCACCGGATCGTGACATGAAGAAGATGGGTCTATTGGGAGTGAGTGAAAGCCTCCTCTACCCCGGATGCAGTTGAGGATCGAGCTAGGATGCGGATTGACAACCCAGCGAATCCTACCGTGAATCCTCACCAAGACTTCAGATTCAATCGATTTCGCACACTTTTCTTCTCCCTTTGTTGATAGTGTAGTTTAATCTCTTGTATTTTATGAACTGTGTTTAGTTTGTAAAACGTTTGTATACAATCTTGTCTATGTGATTTTATATTTTAATTATTTGCTTGAGGTGCGCCTTTGTTTTCCTCCACCACCACATCTAGTTTTGCCGCACTCGCAATTGCTAGTGGCGTGCGTAGCGAAGAGGTTCTCTTGACCCTCATTCCGCCATTCTCGCCACCTCATCCGCAAGCCTACTAGTCCATCCTTCCAGCGATTCGGTGCATAGCAGCTCGTGTATTCTTCCATCCCGCCTGGCGAAGCATCGCATAACAGTGTTGCATAGGACTAGTTTATTAGCATTTTATTTTCTTTTTCGCAACTATCAAAACCCCTCTTAGTTAACTCCGACTTAAGGACTTCAATCTCAAGTCCTCCTCGAAATTAACTCCACCTTACTGTGTTCGTTGAAAAGATCGATACTTGGGGAATTTCACCCATTTAATATTACTTGTGCGACCAGTATAGTTGCCGTCCAACGCATCAGCTACGCACAACCCAAGTGAGCTCAAAAGAATGAAATCCTCTCGCCGACAAAACATGTTGTTGCACCACACCTCCAAACTTGAACTTTCCAACACGGGTGGGTGCACTTCCTAACACCACAACAAAAATGCAAACAAATTCTTCATTTTCACTTTCTTATTTTATAAAAATCAGCACATATATTTTTTTCTTTCTTTTCTTTTTCCAGATTTTTATAATAAACCTTCAGCCAAATTTTCAAGAAAACTTCACCGTACAAACCATATATAAACACCACAACAACAACACCGATGGAAGATTTAACATACTAATACATCGAGCTTGGGGTGTGCAACTGGGAAAAGCTTTAAGGATCTGGTGATCGAAAAGTGGGGCTAAATGACTGGAGGGGTAGGCTCAAAATAGGTTAGCAATGATTATAGTTAGGATGGGTACAAGACTCAACCAGGCTAAAATGATGGCCTACATCACGCTCACGCTAGACTAATCATGCACCAATGCTTCAAGAGTAGCTTGGTGCAAGGTCTTAGCCATCGAGAAAGACAACCCTTCCTCCCGACTCGAGCAATACGAGGCTAGTGACGGCTACCCACATTCCTACACTACCATTTGATTACTCCAGATTCATCACTTTTGAGTAGTATAAATAAAATTTACAAATACAGAAAAGATATAAATCTATGAGCATAAAGAAAAAATTAAATATATACTATTTCTACACACCATGAGTACTCGATTAGGAGCACTGCATGCGTTTCGAACTACTATATCCAAAAATCCTAAGCCAGCACCACTATTTTAAAGTTAACACAAAAGAAATAAATTTGACTTGAGCAGAGCGCGTGCATAGATCTCACTAATGTGGGTGTAGGTGCACAACGCAGACATGCTAATATAAAAACAAAAAATGAAAATATACTTTTGGTATGAAAGTGCTAATAGTGCATGTTCGTAGGTAACCCGCATAACTCTCCCCCACCAGACTTAAACTAAACAATCTGTCCAAGATTTGCAATAAAAATAGAGAAATAAAAGTTGAGGGAGAGGTTACCCCATGCTCAGCAAATGAGCATACCAGAAGATTGGCATTAATTTCAGCAGAAAGTCCACGGTCCAAACGAACTCCATCTGCACAAGGGAATAACTCCAACCACGCATACTATAAACATATAATAACAACAACATAATTGAGTAAATTAAAAGCAGGGAAATTGGGTTGTCTCTCATAAGCCCTTTTCTTTACCATCCTTAAGGTGAACCAAATACCTTTATTTGCAGTTATATAAAAATGTTGTTCAGAGCATAAGTTCTCAATGCAACAAAAAAGTTTAAAGTTACACAACATTAAGCAATAAATAAAACTAGAAAAGCTGGAAAGGGGCCCTGGAGATCCTTCACTCCTCAGCTAAACGCAGACTTGTGATAGATCCCCCCAGTCACGCGAGATGAGGGCAAGGCGAAAGTTTTATGGCCCATGGAAGATGAATCTCCACTGCCCCAAACCTCTTCCTTCTCGCGCCGACGGGCAAAATTTCGCGCCTTGCGCATGAGCAGTTCTTTCATTTTCAGATCCACAGATGGGGATCGCCAGGGTGGTATAAAAACACCCACCAATTCAGCAGCACACCTATCTTTCTCATTTGGGAGCATCCTTTCCTCACCCGCGGCGCGTGAAAGATCAGTCCAAGTCACATGTTTAACAGTCTTACAAACTTTTTTGGATAAATTGATGTTTTTAAATCAGTCTTCCGCACGCTTTCTACAGCCGTGCTCAACTCACGTTTCTTCTCAACCAAATCTTATTTCACGCCAAATGACTCCGTCTCTGACTCTCCTTCAGCTAATGTCAGCGGTTTTACCACTTTCTTAACCCGATCTTGCTCATTCGGTAGATAACCTATCTCAGCAGCACTAGATAAATCATTAGATAACAAAACATCCAATTTCCGAAGTTCTCTAGGTTCATTTGAAATTTCAGGGGGAAGTGACGGTGGTAAATGCAAATCGATCTTGGAAGCCAAGGTGACAACGCTCGCGTTAAATTGCAATGTAGCTTCACTATCTTTTAGGAATGGGACACCTAAGATGGGTTTCGATGTATTTCCCATGGGTCCTAACACCTCAAAGTTAGTGACTATAGTAGCCCCATTCAGAATCACTTCCACATCTTTAAGCTCTCCATCGTTCTTTACTACTGATCCATCAGCTAGCACTAGTGACTTCTGGACATCAGATTCAATATTTAAATTCTGTTTTTCAACATCTTTCAAAGCAATAATGTTACACGATAACAAAGAATCACATAAAGCTATCATATCCACTGCATTAATCTCACATTTAACGGCCATTTCATTTTATCACACTCCTCCGCATCCCCAGCGCTCTTCCCTTGCTCATGGTGATTCTTCTACGTATCACTTGGGAGGGAGCCGCGAGTATGCTAGAAGAATACTTGGGCTAGTTGCCCCAGTTGTGTTTCCAAGTTCATCATGGAAGCAGTTTGAGTGGCTATATTAGATTGGGCAATATCCACAAACTTCTCCATCATTTCCTCAAGCGCACTCTTACGAGTCCTTTGAACGTTCGGATTATAACCCCTATGAGGCGGTCGCGGCTGGATACTAGGGGCTTGAGCATCAAATTGATGCTGGCCACCCTGCCACCTTTGACCGGGAGCATTTTGATTGTATGAGAAATTAGGATGATTTCTCGTGTTGGGGTTATACGCATTATTATAAGGAGCAGTGCGATTTTGACTATTTATAAAATTTACATTCTCATCAAAAGTTATACCGGATGGCTCAACAAAGGTCTCCCCAGCAGTGCATTCATAAGAATGATTGTCGGGGTTACAACAACCCTGACACGATATGTCCATAATCCGAGCCGGAGGAGGGGCCGATCTAGTCAACATTGTTCTTCCATCCAAAGTATGCTGACTCGCCATAGCATGTCGCACCACAACATTTACTTCAAACAAATTCCTCGCCCCTCTATGGGCATTTCTTCCGGCGTTCCAGTATGTGCTATTGGAGGCAGTGTCGCGAAGTAGCCTTAATGCCTCGTCAGGAGATATGTTCATTATTGTTCCTCTAGCTACTGTGTCGATCATGTAACACCCCAGTTTTTGAGAGAGGGTCGATTTGCATTTCTGGCCATTTTTGGTTTCTGGCAGGGGGCACACGGCCCGGGACACGGGCGTGTCCCAGGCCGTGTCAGGCTGGAGTCGACGACTTGGCCACGTATTCGACACTTTGCGCTCGACTAAGTGTCGAGATTGGGCACACGGCCTGCGACACGGGCGTGTCGCCGGGCGTGTCGAGTCCGTGTCGACACTCGGTCCGGGATGTCGACACTTTGCGCTCGACTAAGTGTCGAGACTGGGCACACGGCCTGCGACACGGGTGTGTTGCAGGGCGTGTCGAGCCCGTGTCGACACTCGGCTCGGGGTGTCGACACTTTCGCTCGACAATATGTCGAGACTGGGCACACGGCCTGCGACACGGGCATGTCGCATGGCGTGTCGAGCCCGTGTCGACACTCGGCCCGGGGTGTCGACACTTTTGCTCGACAATGTGTCGAGACAAGGCACACGGCCTAGGACACGGGCGTGTCCAAGGCCGTGTTGGTCTATCGACGAGCTTCAGTCGACGATGTTCACTCGACGAGTGTTGAGTGTCGAGTGTCGAGTGTCGAGACTGGGGCACACGGCCTGTGACACGGGCATGTCACAGGGCATGTCCCGCTTGGTCGACGATCTTCGCTCGACGTTTTTTCGCGGTGTCGACATAAAGGCTGTCGACAAGTGTCGAGACTTCGCACACGGCTTGGTACACGGGCGTGTCCCAGGCCGTGTCCTTCTCGGTTTGTTTTCAGGGCTGTGTCGATGAAGGCACACGGCCGACCACACGACCGTGTCAGTTGGGACACGGGCGTGTCGAATGCCCGTGTGCTGTTCTAGGCGCGTCGATTTGAGACGGCGAATGGGGGACACGACCCTGGACACGGGCGTGTACCAGGCCGTGTTCGGCCCAGGTATTTTATTTTTCAGGCGGATCGTGGCCATTCTTTCCCTTATTTTGGGATCTGATGGTTCAGGACATTTCTTGGGGAGTTAAGTCCGAGAATAGGGTTGAAAACCCTCATTCGTCTCCAAGCTTTCTCTTACTAAAGATCTAGAGAGAGGTGAGAGCAAGGAAGAAAGTGAATGAAGGTTTGGGCTGTAGGAGAGGCTTCGGTGCTCCAAATCGCGAGCCGAGTCCAGATCCATGGAGGCTAGATCGTTGCGAAGGTTTTCATCCGGCTATTTTGCCATGGCAAGGAAGAGGAGTCGGAAGGTAACGACACTTCTCCTCTCGGTCTTAGGATGCATGTCTTTAGCATCATTTGTTTCCTTTCTAGATTTGGGCAACAAATACTCAAATGAGAGGGGTTTTGGGTCGCCAAGGTTCAAGAGAAACCTCCGGGTCGATTGAGTCCGTCCCCGACATGATTTGCATTAGAGATCCGCTTCGTTAGTGTATTAGGCATGGTGGGTGAATCCGTAGTCGCGACCGTTAGTCCAACTCGGTGATGTTTCATACGAACTTTAGGGATTCGTAGAGATTCCGTTGCGGCAAGATGTCGTTTGTGATGTGGTGTTGTTTTCCCCTTTTTCTCGAATGAGTACGTGTAGCCGAAACCAGACAAGGTTAGCTCCCCGTGGCGGTAGATGGTTTCCTTGGTGGACAAGGTTAGCTCCGCATGAGTTGGAGATGGTTTCCTTGGTGCGCGGGAATGCTGCAGTACAAATGAGGGACTAGGGTGGAATTGTCTTGGTTTGTGATGTGTCAAGGCGTGGATATGTCTCCATGGTCGGCTGACTATCTCGTGACGTTCACGTCATGTGTGGAGAGTGTCCCGGCGAGACTAGTGCCCTTCTGTGAGACTGATGAGAATGCCAAGCATGGGGGCAAGCCCGGGCAATGAGGCCATGAGCGGGTGGGGTTCGGCAAGGCTTCTTAGAATCGGTTAGTTTGTGTTTGTTGGAATCCTGACATGAGACGTCAGAGCTTGTAGGCAAGCCCGAGTCTAAGACCTTGAGTGGGTGGGGCCTTTGCAAGAGTTCCATGTGACTGCCTGTGTGTCGTTGAGGGGAATGGTGTTACCCCTTTGTTTGCCGCTTTATGCCAATGTGGAATCGATGAGTACCCATATGATGTGATGGTGTGCTAGATGCATACGAGATAGGGTGCCTTGGGTGAAACCCGGGTTGTTGCATACATGATTGCATAAGTAGGCCCTTTTTATTATATGCTCAACCCGTAGAGAACATGTATGATGTGTGTGACATCCAAGCCTGTTTCTGTAATTGTTTTTCTTGCTTATGATTATTGCATACGAAGTGCTAACTTGCAGGTTGGAGGGGTACCCAGGGGTCCGTTAGGGGCGGCCGGGAGGAGATGTGTTGTTATACAGTTTGAGGTCAGCCTTTGTTCCCCCACGTTACTAATAAATTTTACAGGGCAAGGATCGCATGCAGGAGCTAGCTCACCGGCCAGAAAGGCCTAAGTCTCATGAAGTGCTTTTCTCTTTTGTAGCTCTACTTATATGATGTTGTATGTTTGAGACTCATGTTGTCCGGCTTGCATGCCGAGGTAGACTAGGAGTGCTATGCACGTTCTTGACTGTTGTATCTTTTGGGTTTGGACACTTGTTGTAAGGCCATAAGGCCATTGTTATTACTCTTCTTATAGTGCATAACTTCTAGTCTTGCTTATGTTTCCGCTGTGTTGTGCAAAGTGTTTTGAGTGTGGGTAGCTATATCAACTTATAATACTAAAGTTGTGGGGCCCCGGCCGGACCCATATTATACGGTCATTACAGGGGAGGTGTTACATTTTGGTATCAAAGCGAGGTTTTATTCAAGGTCAATGCGTAGAGAAGTTATCCACATAAGAGTAATGCTGGACCATGAATGTCCTGTTGTTTAAGTCTTAAGATTTGGGACTGATTCCTTGTTTCTTGTTTTCATGAAGAGTACAAGAAACGAGGCGGGAACGTCGAGAGTAAGAGAGGAACTCTCGGCGAGGAGTGTAACTGCTCCAGGTCTTTTGGGCACGGGTGTAAACCCGGCCGACTTCTGCCGCATGCTTGCAGAAGCGATGGTGGCGGCCCAAGCTGCAGCGGCAGCTCAAGTAGCAACCCCTGCTACAGCGGATACGGCGACGACCGTGCCAGGAGGAGAAGCCAGGCGAGTGGAGCCTTTGGCGGAAAGGGTGGTTGTCGGACATTTAGACCGACACATGAAGTATTTCCTGAGCTTCCATCCCCTGTCTTTCAAGGGAGTTGGTACGCCAACGGATGAGGAGGATTGGTGGGTTCGCACTCAAGAGCTTTTGAGGGCGACAGAGACGCCAAAAGAAAAGAAAGCTGAGTATGCGACTTTCATGTTGGAAGGAGATGCCAAGTTGTGGTGGGTGAGCCATAGCGGCCGCCAGTTCCCGGGATGCACCCCGTCGGTGGAGTAGTTTGGGGATGCTTTTCTGAAGAAGTACATTCCCGTTTCGCCACGGTTGGCTATTTAGAGACAGTTTCTGCATTTAATACAGCGAGACAAGACGGTGGATAAGTATGTGCAGGAGTTCACCCGTTTGGGTCGGTACGCAGTAACGACGATGGCAGATGATGTAGAGATGGGTAACCTCTTCTACCAGGGGCTGAGGGAGAATCTCAGGCAACCCCTCATCTCCATGAAGAGAGCGGGATTCAATGAATTAGTTGAGGCTGCCAGGATATTGGAAAGTTATCTGGAGCGAACCCAACGTCATAAGGGTTTTACTCCCAAGCAAGGGGAAGGGAAGCCTTCCCAATCCCATGGAAAGTCGGAAGGGAGTAGGTGGAGGAATAAGCCTTACACATCTAGGTCCGGCGAGAAGAGCAAGTGGAAGCCTGGAGGTTCTCACTCTAGGGGACCGCCGACGTGTTACAACTGCGGTAAGGTGGGGCACATATCTCGTGTTTGTGCCCAAGGAGGAGCGGGGCAAGAGGCAAGGCAGGAGCAGACTGTGCGCTCCAGCCCCAGTGCTGCGGAGAAAGGGAAGATGGCGGATTCGAGCGTTTTTCGGTTCTAACCAGTGTAACCAAGGGCTTATAACCTTAGACAGCAAGAAGCGATCCGCCAAACCGATGTGGTGACAGGTATGAAGAAAATTTAAGCTTAAATTTTGTGCTTCATAATTTTAGACCCTTTTTTGTGTGATGTCTATGTTGTAGGCTTCGTAGTAGTTTCTGAATACCCCGCTAGGATATTGTTTGATACGGGAGCATCGCACTCCTTTCTCGCGGAGAGTTCATCCGGAGAATAGGAGTTGAGTCTTTCTCGTCGGGCGCAGAGCTGAAAGTTCACATGCCCAATGGGTCATCCATGACCACCGGGGCCAGAGCGCGCATCTGTTGGGAGCTGGACGGAGTTGACTTCATTTTGGTAGCGGCGATTTTGCCATTGGTGGTGTTCGATGTCATTTTGGGCATGGACTGGCTTGCAGAGCAGCACGCCAGTATTGACTGCCTATCTAAGGTGGTGACCCTAAGGAGAAAAGGGCAGGCGGAAGTCAAATTTGAGGGCCTTTGTGGAGTGGCCTATTCCCTGATTTCGGCCATGCAATTGATGCGGGCGGTTAACCAGGGTGGTGTAGCGCTGGTAGCGTTATTGGAGGTTCGCCTCTCCCAGTTGTCTATTGAGGAAGTGCCCGTAGTGGCAGAGTTCAAGGATGTGTTTCTGGATGAACTTCCTGGAGAGCCTCCTCGGTGGGAGATCGACTTCTCGATCGAGTTAGTGCCGGAGGCTAGGCCGGTGTCACGTCCTCCGTTTAGGATGGCACCAAAGGAGTTGGCTGAACTTAAAGTACAGTTACAGGAACTGTTGGAGCAAGGGTATATCAGACCCAGTTCTTCACCGTGGAGCGCACCGGTGTTGTTTGTAAAGAAGAAAGACGGTAGTATGCGGCTATGCATAGACTACCGAGAGTTGAATAAATTGACCGTCAAGAATAAGTATCTGATTCCTCAGATAGACAACTTGTTCGACCAGCTGGTGGGGTTGGTGGTGTACTCCAAATTGGACTTGAAGTCAGGCTATTATCAGTTGCGAATTCAGGATGAGGACATACCCAAGACTACCTTTGGTACAAGGTATGAACACTTTGAGTTTATGGTGATGCCGTTCGGACTGACGAACGCACCATCTGCATTCATGGATCTTATGAATCGAGTATTTTGGGAATACTTGGATTCTTTTGTGGTTGTCTTCATTGATGACATCTTGGTGTATTCAAAATCGGAAGTGGAGCATGAGACCCACTTGAGGGTGGTCTTGCAAGTGTTGAGGGAGAATCAGTTGTATGCAAAGTTCTCCAAGTGCGAGTTCTGGTTAGAGAAGGTGGCATTTTTGGGCCACGTGATTAGTGGGGATGGGGTGGCAGTGGATCCAACAAAAGTGGAAGCCATCAGAGATTGGCCGGTTATGAGAACCGTGGCGGAGGTCCGAAGTTTTCTTGGACTAGCCGGGTATTACAGGAGGTCCGTGGAGAATTTTTCGCGGATAGCTCTACCCCTCACCTCACTCACTCGTAAAGATCATAAGTTTGTGTGGACTCAAGAGTGCAGCCAAGTATTTGAGGCACTAAAGGAGAGACTGATGATGGCTCCAATCGTAAGTATACCGCAAGGGACCGAGGGATTTCAGATTTTCAGTGACGCATCGGGATGCGGTTTGGGTTGCGTTTTGGTGCAACATGGCAAGGTGATAGATTTTGGGTCTAGACAGCTGAAGCCTCATTAGAGGAATTACCCCGTCCATGACTTGGAGTTGGCGGCGGTAATTTTCGTGTTGAAAATATGGTGGCATTATGTTTATGGTGCAAAGGTGGAGATCTTCACGGATCATAAAATCCTGAAGTATCTCTTGGATCAAAAGGACTTGAACATGCGGCAACGCGGGTGGGTTGAGTTTCTTGGGGACTACGAAGTGGCGATTTAGTATACGTCAGGTAAAGCCAATGTGGTGGCGGATGCCTTGAGTAGAAAGTACTCGGGGCAAGGGATTTGGATCGAAGCTCATGATGAGCGGTTGGTACGGGAATGGGAGTCCCTTGGTTTGGAATGTGTTGTGAGAGGCGAGTCCAGCGTGGCTCGGTTGAACTGGATTGAAGTGCAGAATGACTTGTCCGATCGTATTCTGGAAGCGACTCGGTTGGATGTGGAGTTTCACCTTTTGTGTTGGAGGCTCAAACGGGCAAGAGCAGCTCCTGGGAGATGATTGATGGGATTCTGAGGAAGGACAGAAGGGTTTGTATACTGTAGTTCGGCAAACTCCGTGAGGAGTTGATGTTTGAGGCTCACTTCACAAAGTACTCCATTCACCCGGGCAGTACAAAGATGTACTTGGATATGAAGAAATCCTTTTGGTGGCCGGGGCTGAAGCAGGACGTAGCTTTGTATGTGAATCGCTGCCAGACTTACGCCTTGGTGAAGGCCGAGTGTCAGAAGTCGGGCGGGTTCCTGAAGCCCCTTCCAATCCCTGAATGGAAATTTGATGACATCTCCATGGTCTTTGTACATGGTTTGCTTAGATCGCAGTAGGGTAATGATGCTATCTGGGTGATCGTGGACCGCTTAACCAAGGTGGCCCACTTCATCCCAAATCGGAAAGAGGACAGCGTGGAGAAGCTGGTGGAGTTGTATGTTCGCAACATTGTGCGACTGCATGGGATTCCCAAGAGTATAGTCTGCGATCGAGATGGACGGTTTACGTCCAAGGACTGGAGACTAGTTCAAAAGAGTTTGGGCACGAATCTAAAGTTCAGTACGACATTCTATCCTCAAAATGATGGGCAAACTGAAAGAACGAACCGTACTATGGAGGATATGTTGAGAATGTGCATTCTTGACTTCGGCAAGAAGTGGGAGGATCATCTCTTCATGGTGGAATTCGCGTACAACAACAGTTTTCAAGCAAGCATAAAAATTTAACCATACGAAGCTTTGTATGGGAGACGGTGTCGAACACCGATGTCTTGGGCAGAGGCGGGAGACACCAAAATTTTGGGAAAAGAGGTGGTAGTTGACTCTTGTGAGTTGGTGCGGACCATTCAAGAGCGTATGAAGGTGTCGCAAGACCGGCAAGCAAAATACTTTAATGCTCGTAACAGGAAGTTGGAGTTTGCAGTAGGTGATTGGGTCTATTTGAAGATCAAGCCGTTCAAAGGCATCTCACGGATTCGCCGACTCAAGAAGTTGAGTCCAAGGTTTTTGGGGCCTTTTGAATTTGTTGAATGGGTGGGAGAAGCAGCCTATCGGTTGGCGTTGTCTGTGGAGCTGAGTGGACTGCATGACGTCTTCCATGTCTCCATCTTGAGGAAAGCTTTGGTGGAGGCAAGTGTGGTGATTGAGCCGGCATCAGTGCCGATAGAGGAAGACTTGAGGACGCGAGTCCGTCCAATCTCTATAGAGGATTCAGAGACTTGGCAGTTGGGAATAAAGAGGTTAAACTCGTGAGAGTCCGATGGGACAACTGCGGTCGTGAGGAGCAATCTTGGAACGAGAGCAAGCCATGCTAGAAGAGTATCCAGAACTCTTCATTTCAGGTACCATTTAAGTGTGTTCCCTTTGGTTTTGTAATTTCGGGAAGAAATTCTGTTAAGGGGGGGGGGGGGAGTTGTAACACCCCAGTTTTTGAGAGAGGGTCGATTTGCGTTTCTGGCCATTTTTGGTTTCTGGCAGGGGGCACATGGCCCGGGGCACGCCAGACACGGGCGTGTCCCCGGCCGTGTCAGGCTGGAGTCGACGACTTGGCCTCGTATTCGACACTTTGCACTCGACTAAGTGTCGAGATTGGGCACACGGCCTGCGACACGGGCGTGTCGCAGGGCGTGTCGAGCCCGTGTCGACACTCGGTCCGGGGTGTCGACACTTTGCGCTCGACTAAGTGTCGATACTTGGCACACGACCTACGAGACGGGCGTGTCGTAGGGCGTGTCGAGCCCATGTCGACACTCGGCCCGAGGTGTCGACACTTTCGCTCGACAATGTGTCGAGACTGGGCACACAGCCTACGACACGGGCGTGTCGCAGGGCGTGTCGAGCCCGTGTCGACACTCGGCACAGGGTGTCGACACTTTCGCTCAATAATGTGTCCAGACAAGGCACACAGCCTAGGACACGGGCGTGTCCAAGGCCGTGTGGGTCTGTCGACAAGCTTCAGTCGACGATGTTCACTCGACGAGTGTCGAGTGTCGAGTGTCGAGACTGGGGCACACGACCTGTGACACGGGCGTGTCACAGGGCGTGTCCCTCTGGGTCGACGATCTTCGCTCGACGTTTTTCCGCGGTGTCGACACAAAGGCTGTCGATGAGTGTCTAGACTTTGCGCACGGCGTGGGACACGGGCGTGTCCCAGGCCGTGTCCTTCTCGGTTGTTTTCGAGGCCGTGTCGATGGAGGCACACGGCCGTGTCAGTTGGGACACGGGCGTGTCGAGTCGAACATGGGCGTGTCGAATGCCCGTGTGCTATTCCAGGCACGTCGATTTGAGACGGCGAATGGGGGACACGGCCCTGGACACGGGCTTGTGCCAGGCCGTGTTCCGCCCAGGTATTTTATTTTGCAGGCGGATCGTGGCCATTCTTTCCCCTATTTTTGGATCTGATGGTTCAAGACATTTCTTGGGGAGTTAAGTCCGAGAATAGGGTTGAAAACCCTCATTATTCTCCAAGCTTTCTCTTAATAAAGATCTAGAGAGAGGTGAGAGCAAGGAAGAAAGTGAAGGAAGGTTTGGTCTGTAGGAGAGGCTTCGGTGCTCCAAATCGCGAGCCGAGTCCAGATCCGTGGAGGCTAGATCGTTGTGAAGGTTTTCATACAGCTATTTTTCCATAGTAAGGAAGAGGATTCGGAAGGTAACGACACTTCTCCTCTCGGTCTTAGGATGCATGTCTTTAGCATCATTTGTTTCCTTTCTAGATTTCGGCACCAAACACTCAAATGAGAGGGGTTTTGGGTCGCCAAGGTTCAAGAGGAACCTCCGGGTCGATTGAGTTCGTCCCCGGCATGATTTGCATTAGAGATCCGCTCCGTTAGTGGATTAGACATCGTGGGTGAAGCCGTAGTCGCGACCGTTAGTCCGACTGGGTGACGTTGCATACGAACTTTAGGGATTCGTAGAGATTCCGTTGCGGTAAGATGTTGTTTGTGATGTGGTGGCGTTTTCCCCTTTTTCTCGAATGAGTACGTGAAGCCGGAACCGGACAAGGTTAGCTCCTCGTGGCGGTAGATGGTTTCCTTGGTGGACAAGGTTAGCTACGCATGAGTTCGAGATGGTTTCCTTGGTGCGCGGGAACGCTGCAGTACAAATGAGGGACTACGGTGGAATTGTCTTGGTTTGTGATGTGCCAAGGCGTGGCTATGTCTCCGTGGTCGGCTGGCTATCCCGTGACGTTCACGTCATGTGTGGAGAGTGTCCTGGCGAGACTAGTCCCCTTCTGTGAGACTGACCAGAATGCCGAGCATGGGGGCAAGCCTGGGCAATGAGGCCATAAGCAGGTGGGGTCCGACAAGGCTTCTTAGAATCGGTCAGTTTGTGTTTGTTGGAATCCTGACATGAGACGTGAGAGCTTGTAGGCAAGCCCGGGTCTAAGACCTTGTGCGGGTGGGGCCTTTGCAAGAGTTCCATGTGACGGCCTGTGTGCCGTTGGGGGGAATGGTATTACCCCTTTGTTTGCGGCTTTATGCCAATGGGGAATCGATGAGTACCCATATGATGTGATGATGTGCTAGATGCATACGAGCTAGGGTGCCTTGGGTGAAACCCGGGTTGTTGCATACATGATTGCATAAGTAGGCCCTTTTTATTATATGCTCAACTCGTAGAGAACATGTATGATGTGTGTGACATCCAAGCCTATTTCTATAATTGTTTTTCTTGCTTATGATTATTGCATACAAAGTGCTAACTTGCAGGTTGGAGGGGTACCCCGGGGTCCGTTAGGGGCGGCCGGGAGGAGATGTGTTGTTACACAGTTTGATGTCAGCATTTGCTGACCCACGTTACTAATAAATTTTACAGGGCAAGGATCGCATGCAGGAGCTAGCTCGTCGGCCATAAAGGCCAAAGCCTCATGAAGTGCTTTTCCATATTGTAGCTCTACTTATATGATGTTGTATGTTTGATACTGATGTTGTCCGGCTTTCATGCCGAGGTAGACTAGGAGTGCTATGCACGTTCTTGACTGTTGTATCTTTTGGGTTTGGACACTTGTTGTAAGGCCATAAGGCCATTGTTATTACTCTTCTTGTAGTGGATAACTTTTAGTCTTGCTTATGTTTCCGCTGTGTTGTGCAAAGTGTTTTGAGTGTGGGTAGCTATATCAACTTATAATACTAAAGTTGTGGCGTCCGTATGTTGTGGGGCCCCGGCCGGACCCATATTATACGGTCATTACAGGGGAGGTGTTCAATTTTTAGCTCAATTGGTGATGAGAAGTGAAGCAACTCCATAGTTAAGCGTGCTTGGGCGAGAGTAGTACTGGGATGGGTGACCTCCTGGGAAGTCCCCATACGGCCCAACTTAACTGTCGAGTTCGCTCATCAAAGGGAGGTTGTGGCCACCAACAACCCGCCAGTGGGATGGAGAGGGGTTGGGGTGCTTGGGCTGCAGCCCGGTAGGGTCGCCTAGAGCGGAGCCGTGATGCTGTCACGTTGGATCGACTAGGGGCCTTATAATAAAAAGGTGCACTTTTTTTATAACGGTCCAGGCCCATCCCATGGGACCCGCTTGCACCACCGGCCTACCAGAGTCCAGACCCGGGCCCACGGCTGGTAGTCAGCCTATCACATTCAACCATGCAGGCCATGCACCCCAACCCCTCTCCGGCCTGTTTATCAGCACGGTAGGTTGTTGCCACTGGGGATCGAACCCAGGACCTTGATAAGAGAGCTTTCCTCCACTCCCTCATGACCAACTGAGCTGCAGCTCAGTTGGTGATGAGGGATTAGAGGAAAGCTCTCTTATCATGGTCCTGGGTTCGATCCCCAGTGGCAACAACCTACCGTGCTGATAAACAGGCCGGAGAGGGGTTGGGGTGCATGGCCTGCAGGCTTGAATGTGATAGGCTGACTACCAGCAGTGGGCCCGGGTCTGGACACTGGTAGGCCGGCGGTGCCAGCGGGTCCCATGGGATGGCCTGGACCGTTATAGATCATAGCCCTGAAATTAGGCTCAATAGCAAAGTAGAATATTTCAACTAAATTCCACGGCTCACAGCTGTGCTGGGGGCATCGATGCTGCAAGTCGGCAAACCTTTCCCATGCTTCTGATAAAGTTTCCTGGTCCAGCTATCGAAAGGTAGCTATTTCCCTCAGGGCGTTCACAATTTTATCCACCGTGTGGAATTTAGCTAAAAACTTAGAGGAAAGAGCCTCCCAAGTAGTAGCGGTCCCGGGCGCAATGGTATGGAGCCAGATTTGGCCTTGTCCCTCAGCGGAAATGGGAACAGCCTCAGCTTTACTACGTCATCACAAATACCAGCATATCGGAATGTGCCGCAAATTTCTGAGAACTCCGCTAGATGGAGCTGCGGTTCTTCACTCGGCAAGCCCAAGAACTGAGTATTATTTCAGATCATGTTCAGAATAGCAGGCTTAATCTCGAAGTGGTTGTTTATGATGGTCGGTCTGAAGTCAGGGTAAACACTTCCCGCAGTAGGGGTTGTGAAATCACACATTGTCCTAATGCGCGGCTGGACCACCTCTTGTCCCTCAATAACCTGTTCACCATGGCCATTTCCACCTTGGCATAATTCTTTCATCCTTTCTTCAATAGCAGTAGCACGTAGTCGAGATCGCCTCGTACATGCGGTTTCAAGCTCACACACAAGATCTTCAACCCTATCACTGGAGTTGGGATCTGTCAAACAACACAAAAAAATACTTTCAAAAATACCAAAAAAACATTAACATACTTTTTCAAAAGAAAAATACATGCAACGATTGCACTCTCCGGCAACAGTGCCAAAAACTTGATGTATCGGCAAGTGTAACGATCATAGTCAAGTAATAAAGTTGAGGAGTTGAATCCCCAGATATCGATCTCTCGAGGAGTGCAAGTAGAGAGTGTGACTTTGCTACTGAAAAATTGATTTCAAGTGTTAACGTAAACAAAGGGGGTTTTGGTTTGGAGTTTCCTAAGTTTAACACTAAAAATACTATTGCGGGTCGCCGTCACCGCATCTCTTGGGTGGATTACTCAAGAGATTAATATGAAAGATGGATGAGCCAATGAGGGTCGCAATCACCTCTTCGTCGTGCACGCTTCTTGCATTCGCTAGAACGACACTATCTCAACAAGAACTTGAACAACTGAAGCTCAACAACACAATCAAGATCTAAGATATAACAACACATAGACATGCTGAAATACTTAAAATAAACGGTGTCCTTAAGCCGTAATCAAACAACCACAAGTTCAGCATAAAGTAACTACAAGAGGAGGGGAAGAAATACAACAAAACGTACGAAGACTTTACAAGATTCGCGGCCTGAGTCAAGGGTTATGGGACCTTGTCCGAGCTCATTTACAGATGATGACCGGGAGCCAGAAGGGCTTTCACTTCCTTCCAATAACCCGTCTTCTTCTGGAATAGTTGCTGGGTTAAATCTGACCGGAGATATCCACAGTTGCAGCACCTTATGAGCTTAAAATGAAGCTTGGAGTTTGGAGAAGAAAATGGTGGTCGGAGATGAAGCTATCACAAGCTTTTGGAGGGAGAAAGGTAGCCAGATCTACTCTCCAAAGAGGAGAGAGAAAATATCGGCTGGAGCTGGAGTTTTCCCGCTCAAAGGAGTAGAAAAGGCGGCTAGGACGGATTGGTTCGGAACTCCTCCGGTACTTTTTTAGGAATAAGAAATCTGTGCTTTAAATAGAAGCAGGTCAGAAAAATAGGCGTGCATGGTTTGGCGCATGACCGTGTGAAAACCATGTGATATTAAATTTTGGAACAAGCCTGTGGAAGGAGAAGCATTGACCTGTATGCTTTACTCGCACACGGAAGTTTCCGCCCGTGCGGGAAGGAAATCGCACAGGTAGAAACAGAAAGCAGGAAATCAGGACAACACAGTGGAACCGTGAGTTATATACGCGCACGGGTGCTTCTACCCATGCGTGAACAAAGCTCATGATTAACCACAGAATGGAACAAACAAACACACAAACAAGAAAGCTATAGGAAAACCGTGTGTTTCCTTTGCGCACGGTTCCGATGAAACCGTGCATTAATCATGTGTGAATATCGTTGACCTCAACTTGACAAAATTGGTCGAGCTTAGATCGACGTTTCTCCTGCTCAGAAAAATGCATGATCTGGCACACACCGTGCATGAAAGAAACGCACGACCGTGCATTTGCTGCAAATCAGAATTCCTTCCTTGCGGAAAACGTACCACCTGCACAACAAAGAAACCAAGTTGGAGTACAATCTCCCAGCACTAAAATACAAACAATATCAAACAGAAAGAGACATGGGGAGCACCATGTGCTTTCCCCCAACAACAGAATGCGCAATTGCACACCCTCGGGCCAAAACAGTGCACAAAATGGTCCATGACCGAACGATGCAAATATAACTGATACCTGGTGGAAATGTAGTGCACGAGTTCGAAAACAAGCCCAGATGAGTTCGAAAAACCCTATAAATATCGGACTCATCATGCATATCCCACTATTGTCATGAGTCATTAACCGTTCGCACTAGTACGAATAGTTTGTAGAAGTGTCTGACCCGCCACTTTTAGCTGCAAGTAATTTACAAGCATTATAATTTAAATAATTTGAATGTACACACCGGGCCTATGGCCGACTGCCCTACTTGACATTAGTTAATTCAGGCAAGAGGATTTTTTAAAATAACATGCCACTCAATATTTTGCATGGAGCGCTACGAGGGTGCGAGCATATTATTTGCGGCTAACCTTGGAGGAATATATCGACTCTTGTTATCCCCAACTAACGCTCAACCAAAAACCTACTACTCATCAGAACATGGCCTTTGCTAAAAATGCTGAAAGGGTAAATTGCAGTAATTTAAATGTTGTAAGAAAATGATGCTACAAATAAGCTGTAGAACTGAACGCACTTAATAATATGCTGAAAATAAATAGGACTAGTATGAAACTGGAATGGTTCTAAACAAAAATAACTATAAATAAAGTATAGAAATGAACTGGACCAATACAAGGCTGGAGTAGTACTTGAAAAAAAGAACTGAACAGAAAGTAAAGAAATAGGACTAGTGCAAGACAAGAGTAATGGAAAGAAAGTACTGAACTTAAAATAAATAAAGGAACTGGACCAGTGCAAGACTAGTTTGCTGAAAAGAAAGTTCTGAACTAAAAATAAATAAAGGAACTGGACCAGTGCATGACTAGACTAAATAAATAAAGAAAATGGTTATTAGTCTAATCACTCCATTTAAGAGGCTTCAATTCCAGCTCCATTCACATGAGGAAAGTTAAGTGTCATCTCCATTCATAGGAGGCAAGTTTAGTGCCATATTCATTCATAGGAGGCAAGTTCAGTTCCATTTCTATTTTTATGAAGCTTCTTTTGAGTTGCACTCTTTATTAGGATGTAATATTAGTTTAGTTGCGCCTTTTAATCACGTCTTAATTGGATTGGGGAAGCTTATTATGGGTTGCACCTTTATTTTTCATTCAGGAATAATTATCAACTTATTTTCTCGTGTTGGATCAAATCCGAGCATCATATTAAAGCACAAAATCTTCCTCGAATTTCAACCTCAAAAATCATTTCCAGGACATGGGGAAAATTTTTCACCCGAGACGAGGTTGGACATTTCACCTTACAAGTTTGCCAAAATTTTTTGAGTGTTATTTCAAAATTGAGGGGCTCAATAGAATTGCAAAAACTCTCGAAACACTCTGAGCTTGAAATCTCGCCTCAATAAATCTCGTTGACCATTCATTTTGAGTATAATATTCAATTTAAAAAACGATCACGTGTGCCAATTTTCTTTTTCAAAAAGCTTTTAATGCATCGTTTTCAAAGTGTGACCTTAGGATCCGCGAATTTGGTAATTCTTCAATTTTCACCCCAAGATTTCCAAATTTATACACAACATTAAAGAAGGTTTAAAAAGAGCTTAGAAATCTGTCCAAAATTTTCAAGATTATCTGAAACTCTGGTGAATCTTTGAATTAGATCTCATGGATTATAAGCCCTTAATCCAGATTATCCTTTAAACTTTACTGAATTTGATGACATAATTGATAAGCCTTTGAAAAGAAGAAGAACTAATTCTCTTTTTAGATTTAGGAACAAAGATGATGGTCGACTGATTCTAGGAAAAACTCCAATTGTAGATGGTAATCTTCGTATCCTTCTCTGTTGAAATCAATCTTCCAAAACCATGATCTAATTAATGTATGATGACAGTTGGAATAAATGTTGTTATTGTTGTTTTTTAATCTCTCTCTCTCTCTCTCTATATATACAGATATATATACATATATATAACAGTCATTCTAACGTCTTCAAAAATCAGTTATTTAATTAAAACCTTTCTTGAAGTAATTCTGATTTAATCTTCAAAATAGTTCTCGTTTAGAAATGTATTCGATGTAACGTCAAAAAATATAGACGTAGCATCGAGTTCTAGCTTCATTAAGACAATCTGTCAATTTAGTTATGTAATCGACATTGCGTTGATGTTATATTGAAGTATACATCAATTTATTCCTTTAATTAACGTTTACTTATCATGTTCTGTTACTATGACTTGTGCTCGAAGTAGTGTCGATATAATGTCAATGTTGCGTCGACTTCTTGTCGACGCATGTTCGCATATCCTAACTTTCTTCTTAAATTTAGTGTGTCTTTATCATGTCATTTATACCAATGACATCCTAGGACTTCTAAGACCATATTACCTTCTCTATATATCATTGGTAATAAAGCTAGGATGTAAAATCACTTAAAGCAATTTGTTGCAGTAAATCATAAGGGTTTTTCACAACAATCTCCCCCTATTAAGCTCAAAAAATTACACAAAATTTCAAAGATGATTTTATAAAGATAAATCTGTAGAATTACTAAAATTTGACATGCATAAAATGTGTAATAGACACAAATTAAATTGAAAAGGACAAAAACATGAGATGCAACTTAATATACCATAAAGTGGTGTCAAAAGTAGTGTTACTTCTTATTCTTATCAGCATGAAATGTTGTAAATGTTGTGTACAATTTCTTTGACATATTTCAACAAATTCAAAATGAAACCTCCTTGCTTTAATTGGATGACTCTGTATATACAGATAAACATTAAAAAGCCTAGCTTGCCATTAAGTTTGGCATTCATAGTGCTTGTTATGTCCATCAGCTTGAGGCTTTTCCCATTGAGAGTTTCCTCAAGTTATTTAGCCTCACATAACTCAGACTTTAACAATATAATTTGTTCATTGGCTAATGTTAATTCATCCTTTAACCTATTGATTTTAGAATTAACATGTTCTAGATTTACTAACTTTTACTTAAGAGTTTTAATTTCCTTTTCTGAGTTAATTAAATCTATACACATAATCTTAAATTCAGATTTAAAAGATTCAGAATTATAATAAAAAGAAGATAGTACCTGATCAGCTTCTAATTCAATAGCTTCCTCATTGTCTGACTCTTCTGCATCTGAATGGTTCCTTGATGCATCAATGGCCATTAGTCAAACTTCTTTGGCCCTGGCCTCTTCCTCTTCTTCACTGGAGCTAGAAGATGATGATTCATCCTCAGTTTCACTCCAGGTTTTAGCCACAATCTCTTTCTCCTTTTTCTTATATTTGCTGGAAGAGGGTCTGCTGTTGTGCTATCTCCTGGTATCCTTTTCTCTTATCTTGTCCTTCTTCTGATTCTCTGAACACTCAGAGTTGAAGTGTCTAGCTTTCCTGCAACCAAAGCACACCACTTCTTTAGTTGGTGTTTTATCATACCTTGGCTTGTCATCCTGTCTGGATGACTTCCTTCTGAAATCTTTTCTTATCATCTTGTAGAATCTTTTGGCAAAAAGACTCATTAGCTCTTCATTTGTTGTTGGAGTCTCTGTCTCTTCAACAGCCTTGAAAGCAATACTGTGCTCCTTTCTTGCTGGAGTAGGTGTTCTTTGCTCAATAGCCTCTCTGGATTTGATCAGCTATTCATAGGACTTAAGCTTGCCTAAGAGAGATTCAGTGGAAATCTCATTTAGGCTTCTGGACTCTTTGATGGGCCAGATCCTTGAATCCCATGAGCTTGGGAAGCACATAAGGATCTTATCATTCACCTCAGTGAGGGTGATGTCCTTATACAAGGTCTTTAGCTCATTGATGATTGAGCTTAACCTATTATACATATCAGCTACTGTCTCACCTTCCTCTTTCTTGAAATTCTCATATTGGGATATGAGATTGGATCTCCTGTCCTTTCTTTCATTTAATGATCCAGCCACCATTTGATTTAGGGAGTCCTAGATGGCTTTAGCTGATGTGCATTCAGCTACCTTTTGAGAGATGTCATCTGACATAGTTTGATCCAAGATATTCATGGCTTTAACATAAGCCACCTTGGCTTTCTTCTGAGCCTCAGTCCACTCAGGTGATGGTACTATAGTTGTGCTTGAAGATGTTGTTATAGAGGTAGATGCCTATGGTGGACCTGTCAAGATGGAGTTGTAGATATCTTCATCAATAGAATTCATGTACAACTTAGTTCTTGCCTACCAGATGACAAATCTATTTAGGTTGCAAACTAGAGGTCTAGTGCTTGCATAGTCCTTGTTCTGTGTCATAGCTATGTATATAAATCTAAATGGAAATAAAATAATATTTAGATCTAACAAAGGATCTTTGGTTCAAGGGTTAGCTTGTACAACCAAAGGAACGTGCTCTGATACCAATTGAAAGTGACGTGTTAGATCTGAAAATAGTCTAGAGGGGGGTGAATAGAGTATATCTTAAAAACTCTTTACAGCTTTTGCAGTTATTTAAAAAGTGCAGAATAGAAACTAAAAAGCCATAAGCTAAGCAGTCCTAATGATCATAGCCACAACAAGAACAAATAGAAAAGGGCATCCAGACAACACAAGAGTTTATAGTGGTTCCCCAACCTGGGTACATCCACTCTTCTACCACCCTGGTAGGAATCCACTCAGATTTTTGATCAGGTGTCTGACACCAATGAGCTTTTGATCAGGTACTCAAAAACCAATCCTCAAGTCGTTTGGTCAGGAGACTTGCAACCGGGAATAACGTTTGAAGGGAGTTATAACCCATTATACAGTGTGGGGGTGAGAGATGATATTGTCTTCTCTTTCTCAATATACAACTGAGAAGACTTGTGGATATATATTTTAGTAAAGGCTTCCCCTGAGATATAAAATGGTTCAGGATGATGTATCCTTTCTGTAGGATGATATGTCTTCAATAGTTCAGTCTTGACCAGAGAGATCTCCAGGAACTTCTTTGACAGATGTTGTCCTTTGAAGTGTCCTGTAGAGATGAAGAAGGAAGACTCTTGATATTTGATTGATTGTTCTTCTTCTTCAGGAAGCAGATGTTCTTATGGTTTAGGGCTTCTTTTCTGTATCAGATTTCTCTGTGTATCAGAGTTCTTATCGAGAGAGAAAGATAGAGAAATCCTTAATGCAGACTGATTGTATTCTTGATTGTCTGACTGTGTGTAGTCTATTCTCTCTATACTACTCTATTGTGTTGTCAAAAAGAGAGAAAATCTCTTTTTATATTTCTTGTGTAAAATTCCCTTTTGAAATTTGAATTCATGTGCAATCAATGCTGACGGCCTGTGAATAATCTGCATTGAATTATTTCTCCAACTGTCCCATGGAAAAATGGCAAGAAATAATCCTGGAGCAGACCATAATCAATGCTCCGTCTAATGGTTATATTTATAGAATATTTGAGTATTAATTACTCAGGAATTATTGCATTGCGAAAGGGACAGAAGGATGGAAATAACTAAGTCTGGATTCGTCGAACAAATAACAGAAATCGTCAAGCTGAGTCCATAGTTCGTCGATCTGAGAAGTTGTGTTCGTCGACCAGATGATAGCTGTTTGTCGAGGTGAGTTCCAAGATCGTCGAGCTAAAAATAGATAATTGTATTATCTAGACTTGCTTATTCTGTGTCTCAAGTTCGTCGAGCTGAGAAGTTGACTTCGTCGACTGGAGATGATTCTGGACGTAGAAAAACTGAGAAACTTTTGGAATCAAGAAGTTGAAGTAAAGGATCCAAAAATCATCGAACTAAGAACAAGGTTCGTCGACCTCAGAACTTCTAACTGTGACTGATAATTCTTGACTAGACTGTGGTCCAAGTTCGTCGAGCTGAGAACTAAGTTCGTCGACCAAAGTATGATTCTAGACTTAAAATATTTTTGGAGTTTTTAGGACTCTAGATTGTTGAAGTAGTGTCCAAGATTTCGTCGACCATTGAATAGAGTTCGTCGAGCTCAGATCAGAGAATTATCTCTGAGATCGTCGAGCTGAGCACGACTATTATCGACCTAAGTTCGATGAATGTCGAACTCATTTTACTTGGCCTTTGAAATCTTCTAAGTCTTGAGTCTCTGGCAGTATTTTTGATAGCTGGTCCATGTGATGTTGATTCTAAGGACTTAGCCTAGACTCTAGGACACAGCCATGACCCTAGCTATACATTGTGGGTCATATGATCCTAACTTATTGAACCTTGCCCAAATCTTACTAGGGATCCAACAAACTTCCCTCTAATACCATATTAAATGGGAGAATAACTGACTAATTTCTCAAATATTTCTCTTGAGGGGGTGAATAGAGATTAAAATTTATTTAAAAAATAACTATACAATTCATAGAATTTGCATTTACACAAGCTGTTAATCAAAATTAAGAATATATAATTATAATCACAGCAAAAACAAATAATAAATCACAAAATAATGTAAAATCATAGAAGATACAAGAAATTTAATGGTTTCTCATAATCTGGGTACATCCACTCTTCTACTCCCTTCGTAGGAATTCACTATCACGGTGCATGAGTGTTTTCATTAGGAGACTCTTAGAACCAGTCACTCGATCTTTTGATAAGAAGATTTTGAACCAATACAATCTGAGTCTTTTCTCAAGTAGACTCTTAGAACCTCTAATTGAATACTTTGAAGAGGGATTCTAAAAAACTTTGTTTAAATACTTAAAAGTTAATAAAATAAAATAAAAACAGAGAAAGATCAGATTATTAAGTGATCATCTTATTTAGTCCTCTCAGCAGAATCCTGAGGACTATATGACACTTAGTGAATTGATATTTGGAAATCTGATGAATACTTGAATAAGAAGATCTCAAGAATTATAAGCCCATAATCCAGATTATTCTTTAAACTTCACTGAATCTGATGCATCAATTAATCAACCCTTGAGATGAAGAAGAACTAATTCTCTTTTCAGATTCAGGAAAAAATATGATGAACGACTGATTCAAAAAAGAAGTTCAATTATAGATGATAATCTTCCTATCCTTCTCCGTCAAAATCAATCTTCCAAAACCACGATCTAATTTGTGTGTGATGAACGTTGGAATAATTATTTTTGTTGTTGTTGATTTTTTTATCTCTCTTCTATATATATTTAAATAAGTAATTCTTGGAGAGGTTAGAATGTCTGTCATATATATATATATATACTCCAAGAATTAGTTATTCAATAAAAAGCTTTCTTGAAGTCATTCTGAATGAATCTTCAAAAGAGTGCTCATTCAGAAATCTATTTGAAAGTCTTTAGTTTCAAGAGTAGCTAAACACTTAGAGGGGGGGGGATCAGTTTCAAAATATTTTGTCCTTTTTCTTCTTTAAGTGAGTTGGGAATTAGTTATACTTAGCTTTTAAGACAATCACAAACAACACACAAAAAATTTATAGTGGTTCCCTAGATTATGCGTACAACCACTGTCCCTCCCACCTTTCTAACAGTTTGTTAGACAAGACAACTTCTCCAACTCAGCTCAAAATATCATACAACTCAGATCCCTCGGGATCTATCAGACTTCTTCAAGTCCTACCTCTAGCATCAAGCCCTACCACTTAGAGATATATTCTCCGCCTACTCAGGCACAAAGCTCTACCACTTAGTGATATAATCTTCTACCAGTTAGGCACAAAGGCCCTACCTCAGACTTTAATTCAAAGTCCTATAACTCAAATCCAAACATGGATCCTACTCAGATTCACCACTTGAGTCCTACAACTTAGATCTACTTAAAGATCCTACACTCAGCCTTTATAAGTTTAGGCCTACACTGAGATCAAAATTATCCTACAGAAGGATAGGGTGTGGTTGATGATGTTTGACACCAGATCTAGAGTCTCTATGTCTTCCTTCTTCTGAATAGAGATTAACTTTGTCCTTTCTCCTTCACAACTTCAATAATGGTTCTTCAGGAATGTTCATCTTGAGCTATGAAATCACTGCAACTAGGGTTTGCCTTTGCTACAACTTGTTGTTAAAGATCAATAGCTAAATGTTAGCACCTTCATATCAGTGAATTGAACAACTTCTCCAAGCTCTACATCTTTGTCGAGAGGAAGAAGATGAAGTTCAGTTCTTCTCCAAAAGTTTTTCCCAAAAAGTTAAGTTTAATTTCCTGATCTGATTGCTTTTCTATCCCGTCGTACAACAGCTCTTTGAGCATCGGGAACACCAGTAGTTGATTACTATAACCTTGCTTTAGCAATAAATTCAGTACAATAGGCAAGTGGTGCCATTTGTTGTGAATTTCAGACTTCCCGCAACATTTGAATTTCTGTTGACGTCAGCACCTGTGGTATTAGTCAAATTCAGACAGTTCAACATAGGCATTAAGTGAAGGCATGTCACTCAGCGCCAAAACACTTGCCCAATTTTTTTGTAGCACTAGAAGTTAAGTGAGTTGACGATACTCAACGAATATAGAATGTTTTGGTCTAACTGACTAGGTGTTGAGTGAACCTTCATCACTTAACGCATTTAGACTTACCAAATTTTCTCTGAATGGAGGTGTCGAGTGATGCTTCTACACTCAACACATTATGCAATATCCTGCCATCTTGCCGAGGTGTTGAGTGAACAGCCTTAACTCAACGGTTTTGTACTTTGTTTAATTTCTATTGAGTTGGAGTTGAGTGAACTGCCTTCACTCAATGCTTCTGAACTTTCACAGATTTTATGTCTACTTCTTCTGAGGCTTTGACATCACTCTGTTCAGTCGACGCTTTCCACTTGAGGTGTTGAGTGAACTGCCTTCACTCAACGCTTCTGGACTTGGCCAAAATCTTGTGCTGATTCTCAGATGCTTTGACTGCTTGATATTTACTCAATTCTTCTAGATTTGGGCATTGAGTGAACTGCCTTCACTTGACACATGTGGACTTAGGCAAATTTTTGCCTTGCTAAAGCTGAGGCTTTTACTGTCTAGTCTTTAGTCAATGCTTTTGGCTATCTGTTGTTGAGTGAACCGAATTCACTCAAAGCCTGTGGGCTTAAGACATATTTTTTCTTGACGACATCATTCCTTATGTCCACCTACCATTATTACTTACACAACAAGTCTTATCAGTGTAACAAGTGACCACCTGCATATATAGAACTTAAACCATGCATCAGATACAAACATATGTATTCTAGTGTGTTATATGCCTTCTTCAAATCTGGGACATTGGGAACAATGGACCCAACAATCTCCCCCTATTTGTGCTTATAAAAGAAACCAGAATATCAAATGAATTAGTATAAGTAAGAACTCAGTAACATGATAAAAATCATAATACATAATTTCAGATGAAAGCTTATAAATTTGCAAACAGTTGTTTTCACAGCATGTAATAATAAGTTAAACACATATTTTCATTTACCAGTTAAATATGTATTTTTCTAGTGTTACTAGGAGGAGTAGTTTTTTCTTACTCTCCAGTGGGCCTGACCAGTTGGAACTTGTTTTTACAAGGGTCACTGGCGGGGAGCTGCGCATAGGCTGGGCAGCGTGGTCCTTTGTTCTAGTCCGTCTTTCATTTCAATTCAGTTATTGTACTTATATTTGAGCTTTGTATTAGGATGGACTTATTGGTTTAATGTATCAGACAAATGTTAAAGTTTCAGTTAATGCAAACTGTTTGGCTCTTTTATTTATTAGTGTCTATGTGATTCAACTTAAGAGGTACATGCATTTTCCCATTTTCAATATTTATTACTTGTGTTGAAAGTTTACTTTAGTACTTTATTTAATCATGTCTGTTATGGGTCTGTTATGTACTAGTTTTAATATCATTTCTTAGTTTACTACTTATCGTGGGACCGGTCGGACTGTTGATTTGATGATAAACTAGGTTGGGGTGTTACAACACATCTCAAACTGCAGGTAGGGACAGGAGGGTCCACGACTGTGAGTCAGCACTAGCGGTTGTTTGCCCCCTGGTGTTATAGGACAGGGAAAAAACCGACAGTGCTACAGCTGCGGCGAGGTTGGCCACTGAGGCAAGCATGCTCCAAGCTGCCCAAGGAGAGAGATTTGGGTGGTGTACAGGGACGTGGTCATGGGATCGTGGTCGTGGTCGTGCCCGTGGTGGAAGATTAGGCTATCGAACCAATTTGGGCATGAATGAAAGTGAGGAGGAACTTTGTGTTATCTATACAGATGAGGAGCAACTACTTAGCATGATAGAGGCATCAAGAGGAAACAAACGGTGAGGGGAGCAGATATGGAGCTGTGGGATCACTATGTATGCCCACTCATCTAAGGATCTCTCACTTTGTAGTCCATATCTTCTTCCAGGGTATCAGATTGGATCATCAAATCAGGCGCGTCACGCTATGCGACAAGAAATGCATGTGAGTTCTCCTCCTACACTCGTCTAGCTACTGTGGATATCATCCAGACGGCGGACGGTACGTTCCAGCCAGTGGTCAGTGAGGGTACTGTTATTGTTCAGGTTCAGTAAAACTATCTAATATTTTGCATGCTCCTTCTTTTCCAGTTAGTCTTTTATTCATTAGTTACATAACCCATTCAACTGAGATGTGTTGTTTCTTTTGATATTCCCAAGGTGACTTTCCAGGAGAAAGGACGAGGTGGATGCTTGAGACTGGGACTTGGCGTGACGGTCTTGTGATATCTGGATCGGGAAGGATGGATGTGGCTCTGGTCTCTGTCGTAGAGACAACAAGAGTTAGAGGACAGAAGATGAGTGCAGAAGATATGCCGATACTTCATCACAGGTGGTTGGGCACCCCTCCTTTAGGACTGTAGCTAGACTATTTTCTGTTATTTTTGAAACAGCAAATAAAGCAAAATTGGTGTACGATGCTTGTGA